>JALGBA010000164.1:1032500-1632500 GCA_023970755.1 Azemiops feae | reverse complement strand
CACATGTTCATATATATAGTCTAATTTAAAAAATTAACTCACTTTGTAAATTTGCTACATACTGGAAAAAAATGAATAAGCCTTGAGCAAAAATGAACAATCCAATCTTACTATTAAAAAGCTATCTTAATATGTTCACTATGCCCTATTTTCCCATAAATAACTAAAGAATTATGAATTTCTGTATAATGTGTGCAAATGTACCCTGCAATGCATAATAGAAACACGAGAGTTTTTGTAAACAATCCTTATTTTATCTATCTCATGTAAAATCAGCCTAAGGCTGAATTCACTACCCAAACATTAACAGTGTGTTCTGTAAACCTTAAAACCAGTCTGAACCTGGCTCTATTAGTTGTTAATTGATTTCTAGTTCACTTTCAAAGTATCTTTCAAGCAGAAGTTGGTTTTGCATGATAATTTTCAAAAGCCCCAGGCCATATGTCAATTGTGAATTATAACTCTGTAATATCTGGAACAGTATCCCTGGCCTTTAGAACCTATTGAGAAATGTTGGAATTTTGAGGTACTGTTATTGTCATACTCACAAATGGCTACAGTAGTCAGTGTGACAAATAATTCAATATCCATACACCAGACAACCAAAAAGCACTATGCTATGGCTACCCACTATTTATTAAGAATGCCTCCAGTGTCTGATGATGCCAGATATATTATATTTGAGATGACAACTTTGTTTTAGCCTATTTTATTATTTATCGGATTTATATTTTGCCTTTATCTTAGTTCTAAATGGTGTATCAGTACTTCGTTCTCCCATTTTCCCCACAATAACCATCTTGCAAAGTAGCTTTGGCTAAAATACAGGCCCAAAATAATCCAGTATAAGAAATTAAAAAAAAAGACCTTGATGGAAATATGTAGGAACTATTACCTAGTCCTAGACAAAAAGGGTGCAAACGTTCCTTAAGTGCAGAATGAGATAATATCTGGAAACAGCTCAGGCAGATACCTCCCTGATTCACTGAAGTATAAGGACAGTACAGAGTTGCAAGATCATTTATTTTTTTTCAATCCCAATAGAAGTAATTTTAACGTTTTGTGATCTGGTCTGCCTTATAGAACTGAGACCCAGATTGAACTTCTGTGCCTGAAGACTTGAACCTTGGCCTCTCTGGTGGCAGTCAAGCACCTCAAATTGTATACCATGCTGGCCCATTTGTCAAAATATATTTGCCAATTGTCTTTCAAACTGATTCTGCAATCTGTTATCTACTATTTAAAAAATTAAAGTAACAAAATTGGTAGGACAATTTGCCAAAATTGGCAAATATCAAAGTATGTGTTTTCAAGTACAATGTCACATCCAGCACTGGGACCCTGGATCTTGAGACCAGAGATTACCTATCATTTCCTATACAATTTGGAAAAGGCAAACTGAAGGGTGTTAAGCGTTTAATTGAATATTTTACTAGTATTAACAACTGACTACCATTTTGAAAGTGGCATTTTATTTACTTTATTCTGTTTTTTTATAGTTCCTTTGGGAAAAATAAGGTTTTGAAAAATGGTTAAATTGATGAAATGAATACAAGTAAACATATTTACAATTTAAACGTTAGGATTATTTTAGCAAATACTTGAAAGCTTTGGAAGAAGAGCCCCTCTGCAAAATGCCTTTAATCTTCCTATTAAATTGCCGATTTAAAATTAACCAGTGGAATTAACTAGAGAGCCCTGGCCCATGTCTCTGCCTTAACCACATGAAACTGTGAAGGGGGAGCCATCAAAAGAGTACCTTTTTTTTTCTTCCAAAGGACTCTCTGAGAGAGAAAAGAGGCAAGTAAAAATGAATAATTAGACAAGCAACTTGCACGAAATCACTCAGTGAGAAAATTACCTGCCCATTAAACGAGAAGCAGCACAAGCAATCATGGTAATGCTACCTATAGCCACCGGTAAAGAGGGAAAAGGTTGGGAGGAGAGAAAAAGAGGCTCCAGCCTTCGCCTTAATCTCTCCGCTATCTTACTTGTCTTTTTCTCTCCCTCCCATCATGGTCCCAGAGCGAACCCGCGAGTGGGTGGGGTGTTTCGCGGTCGTTTAGTGCACAGCCCAGCCCTTCCCTTCCCTCTCTGATTAGAAAGGGAACTGCTGTTTTTCCTTTTCTTTTCCCCTCGCTCTCGGGTCTGCTGAGCGACCTCAGGGGAGGAGGAAGACGAGCTGGGGCTGTGGAAAAGCCGCCTGGGCAAGCTGCAACTGGAGTGTGCTGCTCACAGACGCAAGCACCCCGCTGCGCCCGGCGCTTGCCGCCTCGCTCGGTTCCTTCCCAGCGGGGAACCTTCACCCTTCGCAAAAGGCAGCGGCGAACGGCGGCGGCTCCTCATCAGCGGCAAGAGCAACAACCGCCTCCAATACTCTTCGCCTCTTCCAGCCCAGCGACTCGTTGGGAGTTCTTAAAGCAGTTTGCTGCCTCTGGGAAGGTGGGCGTCGTAGGGTTTTGTTTTACATTGCGAGTTCTAGGGGGAGATGTTGTACAGCCCTTCCTCCTCTTATGGAAGTTAAAGGAAGCCAAGGCTGCAGCTTGAAATGATTTCGGAGAGGAAAAATGAGAAGCAGCAGACTTAAGCTAAGCCCATGATTTTCGACCTCCTTCCCCGCCTTTTCTTCGGAGTGCCAGGAACTTTGAGGGAGGGGGGAGACTGTCTAAGAAAAGAAATCTTTTTTTCAAAGTCTCCCTTTGCTCAAGAAATCCTTGCCTTTTGGCTGCAACGGAGACTCTTAGCCACGCTTGGACAATTTATTTGCCTCGGCTGGATTGGTGGGAATTTCAGAAAGGAAGCCAGGGCGGTGGAGATTGCCTCCCCTCACTTTTTTTCCCTCCCCCACGCGGCTGATCTTCACGGGGGTGGAACTGTCCCATTCAAGCTTTTTCCTCTTCGCTGCCTTTGAGCATATCTATAGCTCCCAGGGGGTGGGGTGGGGGGGAACCAAGTTTTTTACTTTGGGGACGGCTACTTTTTCTCGGGTTCTTCCTGGAATTGGATTGCCTTTGAATATGGTAAAATGGGGCTACTGACGGCTGTCCTGCTTTTCGGAGTTGTCCATTTTCAAGTTGATGGTAAGTTTCGCTGTCATTTCTCTGGATTCCTTTCCAGCCTGATTTGCAGGAGACCACGGAAAAAGAAAACAGTAGGATTTTAGGCTGCAAATCCAGTGTGGTGTTGATAGTCTTGTAAGAACATCGGAAGAAAATAATAGATGATGATATAGTTCTAATGCAAAAAAAATGTTTTTATGGTGTACTCACGGAAATCATTCAAACTTTATGAATGTTAAGTATGAAAAGCATGGAGAAGGAGCAACCTGGCTACCACATTTGTAGGTGTCATCAATAGAAATTGATTGTTGCTATTTTTGTCTCATGGTGAACTTTCAGAATGGAAAGATGACTGATTAGAGTATTGTGCTTTCAGTTCTAGAGGAGGACTTAATAAATTGGGAAGGATGAGATTGTGAGTTTGCTGCCTGTAGCCCATGCATGCATGGAAATTCAGAAACCATGTGGAATGTGCTGAAAGGTATGAAATAAATATGTCTTAAGCTGAGTAGAAAGTATATAAACTTGGAGGGAAGGATAAAAGTGGTATATCTATAGAACCTCGAACTGCAGAAGAATATTATAACCAGCTTCCTCCACAGAAAGTAGCTCAGCTTTCAGTCTTCAAAAGACAATGGGGATTTTTGAACAGGTGCTGTAGGTGTCTCCTCTGCTGTAAAGCCAGTGTTCATTGCAAGGGGTTTTGTCCTTTGTTCAACTTGCCTAGCATCCTTAAAGTAAACCTAAAATATTCTGATTACTAAATCTATAAGATGTTATGTGGGAATTTAAACAGATTATATTTACAGTGTTGGAAATGAGAGAATTGAGTGAAAAGATTGTCTTAAATCGTAACTGTATACATATAGATGAGAAGTGGGTGTCATGGAATAAAATTTTGACAAAAATGGGGATTGGAATGGATTCACACAGACACATACCCACACCCAGTCCCACTGTAGCCTGCAAATTTTAGAATTTATGCATATATCTCACATGATAAGCATTAATACTAAGTATTTATTTGAATAGTCCTGGTAACAAGGCATGTACTACTACCAGATTTAATGCTGCTGCCCTATTTGCCACTAGGCATTTTTTTTAATATAGAATTGAGTTATTTTTTGTTTTAATTCACAAATCTGAGATGTTTAGCATTAGGGACAGATTGTGGCAACAAACTTGGTTCTAGCAGGAAACTGGTGCTAAAACATTTAAGATATCTATGTCAACAATAAGATTCTCTTGTAAACAAAGGATTATATTATATTACCTACAATTATAGTGTATAGTTATGGACAGAATAAGTACCTATGCCTCTTTCCCACCACACCCCATCAATACAGACAGCAGCAAAAAAACTCTTCTAGGAGTGGAGGCTATGCAACTATATATTATGGTTATATAATGCATACATTTTCCAAAGAAGTATTCCACTTTACATAAGGCACACACTGAAAATATACATAAAATGTGAAGGTATCAAGCCACAAATAAATGTACTTATTAGTCAGTGCTTAAATTTGTAGGTAGCTAGAAAGAATACAATTAAAGTGCTCAGTGGAAGTGACAGAATGAATCACAGGAGCCTGGTGTTACAGAATGTAATTAATGTACCAGGCTGTTTAGAGATATAGGAAACAAATGCAATTAACTAGCTTGCTGGAAGGACATCAGCAGAGCATAATTTATTCAAGTTTTCTTCCATGGAGATCATAACTTGAAGCTCTTTAATTTTTTTTAAACAGAAGAGACTAGCATACTCATTGGTCCATATGGAGAAAAATAATACAGAGTACAAAAATAAATGCATGTATTTTGAGAAACAATGATGTTAAGCTCTGTGAATATACATTTTGACTTTGCTCAGGGTTACAGGTAAAATTAATTTGGTTTAAAAAGCAGACAAGCCGTTGTTGAATTAGAAATGTAGACATGGCATTAAAAAAGGTGGCTCAATCTCTATGGTATAATTAATAAGTATTTTATATTTGGCATAAGCTTATTTGTGCAACTTCCTAGATCAAAAAGAAATTACTTGCTTTTCTTGTAAGTATGTGCATTAGAGAGAGTGCCAGTAGTATACCAGGTTGAAATCCTGAACAAGTGTCTTGGGTATTACAATATAACTGATTATGGTGTAGATGTAGAGACCTACAAATCTTCCCAAGAACCTGATAAAAAATCTGCTGGGAAAAAAATCATGTGAACTCTTTTTGTTCTAGCTCATTTTAAAAAATATACTTTTGGGTGTTTCTGCTATCAGCCAACCAGTTTTCATCTCTCTCCTTGGAAATAAACTCATACACATGTAGAAAAAGAGAGATGAAAACGTATGCCCAATGGAATGGAAAGTACACACATAGCACATAAATGGTAAAGAAGTATACATTATAATCAGTACTGTTCTTTCTGCCTTGCTCCTTCCTTTCCCTTCCAAGGGCGTTTCTCTTCCTTTTCTATGTCCCAGAATTCACCTGACTCTTTGATTTCTTCTTCATCTTTCCATTACCAACATTTACTCCTTCAAGCCCTGATAGATGACTCTGCTTAGACAAATCTTAGCCACCAGGGGTCTTTTCTCCAACTAATTTGAGGCCTTCTGTTGCTCGTTTGAATGAACGTAAGCATGCACAGCAAAGTTCCCAAAGAAATGGCAAGCAGACGAGCAGTTTACAGGCTGGAATAAAAAGAAACAAACAAAGAAGGGTAAGTTGGTGGAGAAATGATCTTCATGGAAGAATGTAGATAATGTTGTGGGCATCATTGTAGTCCTCTGGGAGACTCAGTGTTCCAGAGCCATATATCAATCTATTTTTGTGACTGTGCCTGAAATCGTTCTAATCTACCTCAAACAGCTTTTTGACGGTTTTATTTAGATAGGTGGATGAAAATGCCAAATCCAGTCTAAAAGCTGGCTGACTGTGACCAACCATAATACTTTTAACACCTTCAAACAACATCTGCCTATCCCAGGTCCTTGGGAAATAGTGAATAGTTGGAAAAAAATGCCAAATCAAGTTTAAACATTTGGCTGACTGTGCAATCAATCATAATATTAATAACAACAATAATAGTATAAAGCAATGGGGGAAATAAAGCCAAAAACCTTGGTATCTCTCACTGTCTCTGTTCCATACCCAAAAATACATATTCTCTCACTTAGAAGATAAACTATTAGTTTTCTGTATCACAGTTGAGATAACAACACGTTAATGTAGTTTGGTATAACTTTTGGATACAAAAGTAATAGCTAAAAGTGTTTTAATATACAATTTTTAGTTGCTCTCTGTATGTGAACATTTAAGAATAGTAGCTTTGAAATAATTTTATAGTGCACTTTGTCACACAAATTCAAATGATAAAGTTTCTATCTGCTTCTGAACAGTCTTGAGTTCTTAGAAATTAAATTACTGCAAAACTGAGAAAAATATATGATCTTTTTTCAGCAGGTGTGGTATAGCTCAGACTGTTTGCATTCTATTTGTGGATAACAACTGGAACTGCAACCATCCACTTTTCTACACTGCTATCAGTATAATGCTAAAAATTGAAAAGAGCATGTGCCATGCCATACAGTTAATGTCATGTTTGAAACATTATTATTTTGTTCTATTTGTTCTATTTTGACTAGAACATGTGTACACTGAAGAAAAGCATATTTTATGCTCTAAAATAAGTATATTTAGTTTTGTAAAATATAACTTTTTATTTGAATCTCAAATGATGCTGTCCCATGTACAAGGTGGTATGATAGATCAATGCAGTATATTTGAAAGAGGAACAAAACAAATATGTAAACAGCGTTTTAACTTTTTTGAAAGATGTATGAAACAAAATTTGTAAGGAATTAAAATATTTAGAAATTTTACAAGACCCCTCCATATTTAAATATGGATCCACAAAAGAAGCTGTTTTCTCCAATTTAAATTTATTTGGATTATTTTTTTCTTTAACAAAAAAATCTGCTTCCTGTTTACAAATTAATTCTTTTTAGTATATCTGTATCAACATCTTGGTACTATGCTGCTTGAATTCTGAAATCTCATCTGTATGTACAGTGGTGCCTAGCAGTTTGTGAACAGTTTTATATTTTCAATATTTATGCGCAGATTTATATTCACATCTGTGTGGCAGTGTTATGTGAACTTTTGTTTTCAGTAACTGGTATGCTCTCTCCCTTGGGCAGCAACTAAACATTTCCAATAACTGTTGATCACCCCTGTATGTTGGATCCAAGGAATTTCAACCCATTATTACTTTTTGAATAACTTGAACTCGGATGTAGGTGGGCTTTCTCTCCACTTCAGGTCTTTCCACAACATTTGTAAATGTCACAACTTTGACTTGGCCATTCCAAATATTAACTTTCTTCTACTTTAACCATTCTTTGGTCAGACATTTCCTGTGTTTTAGGTCATTACATGACCTACTTACTGTTTAACTTCAGCTCATAGACGGTAAACCTGACATTTTCCTGTAGAATTCGCTGGTACAATTCAGAATTTGTATTTCAGCATGATACCATCCTGCATTCAGATGCAGTAAAGGAGACTCAAATCTCCTATTGCCACCACCATGATTTATAGAAGGGATAAGGTTCTTACCTTGTAATGCAGTATTTGCTTTTGCCAAGCATAGCACTTTTCATTCGAGCCCAAATGGTCTATTTTGGTCTTATTTGTCCACAGAACAATTCTTCCAATACTTTGGGCTTATCCATGTGATTGATCTTCTGCATCTACAGACAGGCAGCAATGTTCCTTTTGGAGAGTAGGGGCTTTCTGCTTGCATCTTGCCATGCACACCATTGTTTTTCAATGTTCCTTTGATAGTAATCTGATAAAAACTGAAATTCACCAATGCAAGAGAAGCCTAATTTAGTTCCTTAACTAATTATCCTGGGATTCTTTGAGACTTCCCAGAGTATTATATGCCTTGCTCTTGAAATACTTTTCTAACCTTTTCCAACCTGGTAAGTATCTGTTTTTGGGAGGTCCTCTGAAATATCCTTTTTTTTTGGGGGGAGCCATGACACACTTCCATATTCTTGTGTTGTGAAAATCAAACTTTGATAATGAATACCCAGAATTTTGATCTTTAAATAAGGCAGGACCTCCCAGACTCACATCTGATTATCTTCCTATTGACTGAAAAACCCAGCTATAATTTTCCCTTCAAATTAACTGGTAATCCTAGTGGTTCACATATTTTTGCTAAACACAAATATGTAGCTTTGGATAATTTTCCTCAATAAATGAATGAACAAATATAATGTTTCTGACTCATTTGATGAATGGGTTCTCTTTATATATTTTTAGGACATGTGTGGAGAACAGAACATTTAAGATAATCTTTATGCAGAAATATTGAAAACTAAAAAGGATTGACACATTTTTAAATATCACTGAATTTTTTGTTATTAAAAGTACTGTTCTAAAGCTTTGTATAATTAAGTTAGGACTAAATAATTAATTTGAGGATGTGACATGTTTAACCTTTTAACATATTTAAAAAATTATGTATTTTCTGTACACATCCCTCTCCTCCCCTTGTTTTTATTTTGACATGTTGACTGCTATGATGGTAGAAGAAGTATTTAAAATAAAACAAAATAAAAATATTATTAACTGGCCTCATTAAATCATTATCTATCTGTGTCCTAAGTCAATTTGGGAGTAGTCTATTCTGGTTCACTTCCAGTTCTAGTCTTAATTTAAAAAGCAGGACTCTGACTAAGGTTTCTTCCTGTTTCACTAAAAAAATAAATAACTAGAGCTGTGCATATATTTCCTTGATTTTTTAAAAACTGAAAATAGTTGAATCCTACCTGCAGAGTGCAATCTTTCCTTAATGTACTCTGTAAGAATGCAGCTAGCTCCCTATTCTGAAGGTTTCTAAAAATCTTTCTTTCTTTTAAGCCAGACATGTCAAAATTGCGACGTCATGTGACATTGCACAACGTATCGGGACAGTTTTCCATTGCTGGCAATGGGGTGGGCGCGGCTTCCATGTGACGCATCCGGCCGACAGGCCGGCAGTTTGACACCCCCGTTTTAACCTGTCATTCTATGAACATGGGCCCAGGCTTCAATTTGATTGTTCCTTCGATCATACAGTTATATGGATTTTGCATTTCCAAATTCCCCCAAAAAAGGTGGGGGAAAGGGAGAACTAGAATACCAAAGTGTTATAGTGATTCTCTTAAGATCATTCATTTTGGTGACAGCAATTTTAGTATCTCCCAAATTGAAACGCAGACTTTTTTCCCTTAGCTGAATTAATGTGCTAACAATCTATCCTTGAGCTGGCAGAAAACAGCGCCAGCATAAAATTAGTTGTGCTCATTGCCAATCCCTGTTCTGTCTCTATTTAATCTGTCAGATGATGGCACATCCAGATTTGTGTTTGTGCAAATTGTCTCCTGCCATCAGGAGGAACATCAAGCTTCATTCATACTCTACTGGCATGAATAGGGTGGGTGTGACGTAAAACTACAGACAGAATTGTCTGCCTCTTTTCATACACCATCATACCTGTTTGGGCATCTAAGGAAACATGGCAAGACATCATGGCAGATGTAGGCTTAGAGAACAGAGAGGCAATGGTTTCCATATGTTATTCTCTTGTCCTATTGCTGTTGCAAAAAATATATTTGATTTTGAAAAATGATATTGATATTACAAGGGAAAGATACTGTATAGCAGACATGTCAAACTCGCGACGTCACATGACGTCGCACGACATATTAGAGTTTTTTTCCCATTGCCGGCAATGGGGTGGGCGTAGTTTCCTGGTGATGCGTCCGGCCTGCGGGCCGGCAGTTTGACACCCCTGCTGTATAGTATGGCCATGCAGAAAACACTGCATCAATATTTTTCCAATATGTATAATGCAAGTGGCATATCTCTGAAAAAAATAGGTGACTAACTGAAGAAACAAAATTTACTGAGGATTACAAAGCAACAGAAACTGATTATGAATGGATTGTAACATTAGATAACTTTCTGAATAACTATCTTAATATTGAAAAAAGATTAAATTAGGAAACACACCTTGATCTGATGGATTATCAGGTTCTTATTATAAATGTTTTGAGGATGAACTTTTGCAAAATTTACAAAATATAATAATCTCTAGGTCCTACAGGAAGGAAAGATACCAGAGAGTTGAGAAGAACTTGACATAGTATTAATACTTAAAGAGGGACAAAAATGGACTTTAACAAGAAACCATAGACCAATATCATCTACAAGTTATTTACAGTGGTACTGATACAGTCTACTGGCTGAAAGACTGAAACTAATTTTGCAAGAATTTATTCTTTTTTAAATACTCTTTTATTTATTCAAGTAGCTACACTGTTGATTCTGCATTTGAATTCTTACTACCTGAAACTGAGATTGAAGTCAAGCAAACAACCTAGATTCTGTAATGAATGGTAAATTTTGTGAGATTCAAAATCATCCTAGTGGTCTCCCAATTATTACTTGGCACTATGTGAGTTGTGTAGAATTGCTAAATTTTATAAGTTCTTGTAGTCACTTCAGACCTTAGTAGAATGTTCTGCACTTAAAAATGGTAGCAGTGCTGAAAATCTTGCTTCATGGCCAGCAACTTTTGTTAAAGATGTAATTGTGTAAACCTTAAAAGGAGCTATCTGGTAAGACATTATTACAGGAGAATTTTCGCTTCAACTCTGGAGTGGATTATAAAAATGCAAAAAGGGAGGGCAGGACTGAGAAGTGCTGAAGCCTTGGAATGCCATTTAAATAAACTATTTTTTGGTAAGGCAAGTAAAGAGTATCATTAGTACATTGAAATTAGGAATAAATCTACTGCCAGAGTCCAGAAAATACCCTCTGTCTTTTAAAGTGCAGGGGATATCCTCGACAGATTGATTTGAGCCGAACTAGATCTATCTGAATTACTTTTGAAATTCCTTTTGATACAGTATCTGAAATAGCCAACATGGACATATTTTTTTCTCATTTACAGTTGAGGTTACAATCTGTAAATCATTAAATACTGTATAGTTTATAAATTATATAAAGATTGCATAACTGACATCAGTCTGAAGGGTATTGTTGCATATTCAAATTTCCTATTGTCAGAAGAATTTCCCGGTTCGTTTTCCAGCTGGGAAAAGCCGACGATGAAGAAATTTGAGGACAGCAGCTACCGCAAAGCAGGTCTTTATTACAGGAAGGCAATAAAGTGACAGAGAAGTGACTTCAGTGTTCCTGCCTTGCAAGGTGTCCCCCTGGTCCCATGTGTGGCTTTTTATATGCTTTTTCTACCCTGTGGCTGTGGCTGGGCTGACTCTTTTGTGTTTTTAATGGTTGCTTGATGTTCTTTTCTTTGTCCTAAGTGGTATCTCCTTTGTCCGGTTTCTATTTTTGGGGGCTTAATCCTGTCAGGGGCAGGGCAGGTAGTTCTCCTCAGGGATGTTCCCTCTATCCTGATTCTATTTTGGGAGTTAATTCCATCAGGGGCAGGGCAGGTAGTTCTCCTCAGGGATATTCCCTTTGTCCTGATTCTTTTTGGGAGTTAATCCCATCAGGGGCAGGGCAGGTAGTTCTTGATGGCTTTGCTATCTGAGTTTTCCCATTGTTCTTGGTGGTATGCCCAGGATTTCAGAAAAAAGGGCTTTTACAGAGAAAAAAAGTGTGTCTGCATGTTTTTCTAATGGGGATGAGAATATGGGAGTTTTGTCAGGGTAAATCTTCCAACACTATGATGGGAATCAAAGGGAGTTAAATATTCATGACCTCTTTGTGTGCAAATAAACCTTTTCCCCCCAACTCAAAGTCCAACTTGGTAAAAAGTCTACAGCTGTCTAAGAGTCCAGAAAAGAGGGAAAGATGATGGTGCTCTCTAATGGTTACATCACCGAGGAACTGGTAATTATGAACTATATGTTGGAGAATAAATAGGATAAATAATGGGAAGGAGGAAGCAGGCAAATAAAGCCTTTTCATAAGTGCTTATTTATAAATTCCTTCACAGAAGTTCCATATTTGACATAGTACTGTGATGTTTGGGAGTCAATGCTTATAAAATTGATTGATTGTGCAGTTCAGCACTAATGGAGGAAGTGTTTGTGCTTATCCATTTCCACACATCAACATAGTCAACATGCTTGGCAGGCAAGGTAGGAAGTTGTACTTACTGAGGAGTTGATGAATAGCTATGAGACCTGCATTCTGAAGTAATAGTTTCTTAGATCCAACAAATATGTGATTTGGAAATCTGTAACCAATTCATTCCACAAAGAATCAGAAAATGTGATATGAAAGCTGAATAAATAATAATTGCTAATGGTGAGTGGTAGAGGATTAGTATGCTTTGTGATAGATGCTGATCATAAAAGCTAACCATACCTAGTCCGTAGTTAGGCGGATAGATTCAGAACTATTAAGTCGGATATTTGGACAATGTCCTTTTCTCACAATGTAGCACTGTTGTAGCTTCAGACAGGGGGTTCTAGTAGAACACTCACAATTGAAATGGCTAGGTTCTTAATAATATAAAGAAACTTTTTACATTAGTGCAACTTTTCCTGAGTAGTTAATAGAACTCTGCTAGTTGTGTCAGTTATTTGGTTTGAATTTCAAACACTCTGATCTTTGCTGGAAGGTGGAACCCAATTAGAGCAGTGGCTACTTTCCATCTTAGATTTACTCCACTACAACACCATGTGGAGTTATTCTATTACTGCCACTACTGCCCAAACATTAATGCAGAGATAGTTTCTGGATTGCTTGGAATGATGAGTTTTTCTAGCATTTCATCTGCTATTCCCTCCTTAAATTAAGCTTCTTTCATTCCTTCCGATATCTTGAACTAACCTCGGAAAGTTGAAACATACTATTGCATTGTCAGTCCTTCCAGGTAAACCAGACAGGAAAAATGATTTGCCATTTATATTATATAAAACAACATTTTTTAAACCCTTAAAACAGTGTAATTAAAGATAGCAGTAAAGAACTAGAACATTGGATAGGATATTTGAATCTGGTTTTAACTCTTGTTTCTAATTTAAAATTATTAGTTGCTACATCTTTGAAGCACTGACAAACATGTTAGCACTTGTATGTTTCCCTTGCATCAGGTGCTTCAAAACAAAGGACTCTCAAAGGAATAGTATTATGGTTCAAAGTGATTCAGTTACTTCAGTGCTGGATTTTTTCCCCTCTGTTTGTGATAGTATTGCTAATAAAGGCAGCTTGCTTGTGGCTTTTGTACGTATTTGTAGGTTAAATTTATTTTTGATAACTTGAAAATAATCTAGGATAACAATTGAATATTGTATGTCTGCTAAAAAGTCATTTTGCTGCTGTAACTAAAATTAATGTTGACTAAAAGTTTTGGCTGTTTATTATATATATTTTTTAAAATCAATCATTGTCTAGAATCGAAATGCAGGAGAACATGATCTGCCTTTGTATGCTCGTAAATTCTTCTGTTCCCTTTTTAGTAAATGACATGTCTTTTTTTCCATGTGATATTGGTTGCTAAGAGAAGTGCAGTGGTCTGGCTTCATAATCAGTAGTAAAATCAAAGAGCATATTGGGGTGAAAAGGGAAACAGCACAGTATGAGTCATGAATCACATGTCGTCTGCACTATGTCTACTTTGTTCTAACTTTTTCTTCCCAAAACTTTTGTTTTACTGAAGTGCTCCTTTTCATCATCTTCTCCAAGCCATTCAACAGAAAAAGAGTAAAACTAAGCTGTTGTTAGTCCACTCAGAGAAACAACAACAAAAGTGTTGAGAGTTATTCATTGGCTACATTAGTGACAATGTGCAATATAAAGAATAGCTTTAGTCAAGTGCCTTTAAAACAGAATGATTAATACATTGCTTTTACCAAGGAGAAACGAATAATAGAAAGGTCTGAGTTTGCCAATGTTCTGTTTTGATTCTGGCCCCAAATAACACCATAACAATTGTGAATTTAAATTGATTGTTAAAGAAAATAATATTCTTTGAATGGTTTCCCTTTTTTTTGGGTTGGCAAAGCTTTTTATTCAAAGTTTCTAAAATAAAAATATTCACAAAAATGATGAAATTGGTTAGGCTTTTTTAGTAATATCAAACAAAATGGGGGAAAAATTTGTGCGGTGTTTTTAATATTCCATCATAGTGAAGTGCAACTTTTTATCACATGCTTCCTTGTTTTTTATACTGAGGCCACAAAAGTTGTGTGAAGTTAAATCATTCTATTTATTTCTAGGATGAACCTTTGTATGTATTATTATTGTTTGTGGCATCAAATATTTTTGGAGAAAAAAACCCACATGATTTAGACTAGTGTATTGTAAGCCTCTTTCCCCCCTACAGTAATGTGCTAGAGCCCATAGCCCATAGACCATTTGTAAAGCCAGTATGAGTTAAAGAAATAAGCAAGCATAAAATTGTTAACTTTGGAGAAATGAGATCCTGCTTTGATTCAAACAACGACCATTGAGCTAAATAGCTGTTAAAAAAAGTGCAAACCTCTCTCATTCCTTTGTAATTGAGATATCTGCACATCTACCTTGTGTGACTGCTTTATTATGCAACATCTTAATTAAAAAGAGTAAGCTCCGATGTAAGAATGAATAAAACAACTTCCTCCAGAGTCATTCTTTCATATTTGGCATGTGTTATTAATATATAGAAACAGGGAGGCCAGAAGGGAAGACCTCCAACTGATGTTGCTTTTTAGCAGTTTGACAGTATATCATTTCACTACTGGCAACTTTCCTGTTTTTTAATGGATTGATTAAAAATTTTCAAATGAGAGACTGATGGCCAGAGAGCATGCTGTTTGATAGCTTGAGACAAAGAGCAAATGAAAGCTATCTAGCTTACAGAAAAACTATCTGCTTCTTGGGTGGAATCTTTACTTTTGGTCAGACTGTCTTGTTGAGGAGTTGAGATATCTTCTCAGAAAAGTGGCATAATTATTCCTCATAGCTTGGAAAAGTCATTCCTAAATGGTATGTATCAATGTTTTTCTTTTCTTTTTTATTCCATTTTTAAATCTTTTAAGAATTAATAGTCAATTCTCAATGCTGTGATGGCTGTTGGATTTGAAAGCTATCATTAAATCTACTCTTGCTTGCAGTCTTTCCATTTCTCCTAAGATTCTAGGGTTTGCTCATAGATCATTGATATACCCTCTGATTTTTATATAGCATTCCATCTAGCATAAGCCTCTAGAGATGTTGGAACTGTCAGTGAAGACCCTGTGTAATTTGAAGACTGTATTGAAGCAAAAGAAAAATGATTGGGTTACTCTTGTAGATTATCTAATTCTAGAAGTGACTATATCTGCATCATTATCCATGACCTGGGTGAAATTGGTAAGGAAAATCAGGTGAGAACTAAGATCCAGGTGAAATAATAGCATGAGTGGTCACTATCTGGCCATAGTTCAACTTTAAATGAAAATACTAGATGGGAAAGGTTGTGTGAGGTTAGGACATAATTGATTTTACTGGATCCTTGGGTCCCACCAGTAGGTAAGCTCACCATTAAGGTCACCATCTGCTATTGCATTAGTAAACAATGCCTAAGTCCTTTGGCAATACATAATAGATATCAGCCTGCTGTGTGATACCCTGATCCTTAGAGTGGTGCAGTTGACCTCTAGGATGGCTCCTGTGGGGAAAAATATGGTTATTAAAATAAGAGAGCCTTACTGTTATTGCCAAGTCTGGTATCAAAAGTATCTGTTAGTATACGACCCAGGTTCCCAAGTGGGTTGAGAAAGATATTTTTCTAGTAATATGAACTGGTATTTGCTAAAGAAAGCAACCTATAAAGGAAAAAAGACATTTATAATTCATTGTTGCATTTGGATAAATTCAGTCTAGAAACTAATGTCATGTGTTCTCCTGTAACAAGATAAATACATATTTATGAATGAAGTCCCAAAAGTACGAATCATCTTATCTGGCCTCTCAACTGGCAATGTTCTAATATATCAGGAGAGTTTGTCTTTGTCCATCAGTCAGTGAGTCCAAAGATTGATTGCAAAATTGGGGCTCCAGTTCTGTTGAAGAGGATTCTACTTGGTAGGAGTTGAATATTTTGTCAAATGGGCAGTATAATGCACTTTTTGTGGACTTTGGGGCTGGTGAGATATCCTTGTTGGTGATAGGACATAAACTTTAAGGGCTTTTAAGAACTGTTGGAGAACAGAAAAAAATGGTAAGTCCCAGTTTGTTATGTATCCAGTGATAATCCAAGGCAATGGAAGTGAAGTAATTGGAAGAATTCAGGTGGTAAATATTTACCATAAACTCCCCAGAAAAATCAGATTGAAAGCTGTTACTGGTATCATTTTTTATGGAGTTTGATGTCACGGCTAGAGAGAATGCATCACCTTAGAAAGAAAATGAAAATAGCCATGAGGTTATCAAGAACTAAAGCTGCAATGCAGCAGTGGATATTTGACATAGTTTGTATGTATTTGAGGAGTCTTTGCTTTCTAAAGACTAGACACAATTATCACAGGCAGCTGGAACACCAGATTGGATGTTTGTGAGTAAAGTTGTGAGGGAATGTATGAATGTCTGACAGAAATAGGGTGTAAGAAGCATTTCCGATTGTAGCTGCTTTTCCAAAATGCAGACAGCAACCCCAATTTCACTGTCTCACAATGTCATACATACACTGTTTTTGCATGTAGTTATAGATTCATTTTTGAATGAATGAATGAATGAATGAATACATAAATGCTCAGTCTCCAGGTGCAGCAGGATGAATTATACAGCCAATTCTAGCAGGCTATAAAAAGGAAACCAAGGAAACACCAGCAAATTACGTCTTCTATATTACCTTCTGTAGAGTTTTTTTTTTCTTAGTCTACTTAATGTCTTGTCCTCTAAGACAGGGTTTTTCAACCTTTTCACCGATTGTACCACTTTTAGGATATGGCAATATTCGAGTACCACCTAGCAAGGTGTCAAAAACTTGATGACCAAAAAAAAAAAGGAAAAAAGTGATAAAGTACAGGTAGTCCTCGACTTACAACAATTCATTTAGTGACTGTTCAAAGTTACAATGGCACTGAAGTGACTTATGACCATTTTTCACACTTATGACTATTGCAGCAACCCCAGGGTCATGTGATTTACATTTGGATGCTTGGCAACTGATTCATATTTATGATGGTCACAGTGTCCCAGGGTCATGTGATCCCCTTTTGCAACCTTTTAACAAGCAAAGTCAATGGCAGGGCTGCTAGTGGCCAAGTGCTAAGGTGGGACTTCCTTCAGACCTTCCTTCCCTTTCATTCCAATCTCCCTCCCTCCTCTCTTCCTTCCTGTTTCCCTCCCTCCTTCCCTGCCTCCCTCTTTCTCATTCCCATCTCCTTCCTTCTGAAGGAAGAATTTGACCTCCTCCCATATTTTCCCTCTTCCATATATTTATCAAACAAGGAAAAGCCTCCAGAGACAGAAAAGACAAGCCGCTGAGGGAACTAGCTTAAAAAGGCACCATTTCCCTTTAAGAAGTAGCTACTGGCAAGAAAGGAAAGTTAAGGAGCCGGCAGCTGACACTTAAGAAAAAAAAAAAAAATGTAGCAACTACTGGCTGTGGCTAAGGCAGCCTCCCCAAATGGCTCCATTCATAAGTAACGAATGCTACAGGCAAAGTCCATCCAGGACAAAAATACTTCAAAATCCCTTGCAGCAAAACGTATAGCTAACAATAGCAGAACAATAGAATTAGAACCAGTAACCCCACACCCCAAAATCCAACATGGGACATCAACTATCAGCCACAATAAAAATTGCCAAACACTCCTTAAGAACACAAAGCCCACATTGCACAAATCCCAGAACTTCAAAGTCACAAAATCACCCAAGAATCCTTGCACTCTCCCGGTTTGTTGTTCAGCTGATCCAGAACTGAACTGCTGAAATGGCACTTCACTTCTGCCAATAAACATCTCCTCTAGAGCAACCACAGCAGCCGGAGGCTTCCTCTCGTCTATTTCAAACGACGGCGCTTCATTTCTTTTCCTTTTCTCTTAAAGGTATAGCCTCCTGGCTGGAAAGTAAGCCCCCCGGCTTTTTCTTCCAATACTTCCTTCCTCCCTCCATCCCTCCTGCTCTCTACCTCCCTCTTCTTCCTTCCTTCCTCTGTGCCTCGCTTCCAGCTGATGCTGCCTTTCTTTATTCCTCGTGGAGGGCAACTCCTCCTCCACTGCGTTTCTTGCCTGTTTGTCGCTGCCACCTGTGTGTGCACCTGGAACGGATGGCTGCCACAGAAGTTGTAGATCGGCTCCCGGCTGGCCCGTTTGATCTCCTCTCCTTTCTCCCCCCATCCTCCTTTTCTCTTTGGTGCAGCTCCAGTTGATTCCTCTTCCTCCTCCCAAGGCTGCATCTTTTTTCTTTTCCTCTCCCGCCAAAACTGCCTCCTTTTATAGCCTCTCCTGTCTCCGCCCCCTCCTCCTTTCTCTTCCGGGTGAGCTGGAAGTGCTGATCCTGGGGCCTTTGCCTCCCCCAGCCGCCCTGCAGCTCCAGAGGACTCTCTCAGGGCAAATCCTGCACTGTGCCACTTTGGCTCATTCCCTCCCCTGTTACACTTGGCTAGGCTGGGCAGGGCCGCGTACCACCTGCCAGGTGCCAATGTACCACTAGTTGAAAAGCCCTGCTCTAAGATAGTAGAAGGAAAGTATAACAATAACTCAGAGAATCTGTAACCTTGAGAAACATGAGAATCTATCCAACAAGTTCATTTGGTATATTTTCTACAGCATTATATTTCCTATCTTCATAACTCCATTGGCTTATAGGTTTCACCAGTTTTGATGATAGACTTGATCTTTTTATTTATCTTTTTATTGTGGCCTTGAAATCAACATATTTTTATTGTGGCCTTGAAATATAATATTTCCAGGAAAGTTGCCAAATTTTGTTCATTATAATTGCATATCATACTCATTATCTGTATTATATAATGTAATTATATAATATATTGTAAGCACAGCATAAAAGGCATAACTTTTTATTTTCTTTTGCCACATTTCACCCTTCATTAATCATAATCAAGTTTATATATATATATAAACCACAGACAGAATCAGCAAGATCCTCCACAAACACAACATCAAGACAGCATTCTGCACAAACCGAAAAATATCCACCATCCTAAGAAACCCCAAAGACAAAATTGAGTTAGAAAATCAAGGAGTATATGAAATCCCATGCACCGCCTGCCCCACCACATACATCGGACAAACCAACAGAAGAATAAGTGCACGCATTGAAGAACACAAGAACTCAGTCAGAAAAGAGGAACCAACTTCTTCCCTGGTCCAACACCTTAAAGCCACAGGACATAAAATTGACTTTAAAAATACCAGAACTATCGCCAAAACTGAACACTTTAACAACAGAATAATCAGAGAAGCCATCGAGATAGAAAAACGCCCACACAGCATGAATAAACGAGATGATACCTCCCGCCTACCAGCCATTTGGAAACCCACCCTTATTGACAAACGAGTCCCTAACACAAAGAATGACACTAGACCCACACTCACGAAAACCACACAGGATGTCACCACCACACATCCACGCAAAAAGCAAACCCAAACCCACACCGATGATGAGGCACGACCACAAACCAGAAACCAGACCACAGCTGCATCATTAGCCATTTCAAACCCCTCCAATCCATACATGAAGCAAACTGACACCCACCTTGATGATATGGCACGACCACGAACGCGAAGCCAAACAACAGCAATGCAGCTCTCCATCTCAAATCCTGCTGCAACTCAGACTAATCCGAGCACAACAAAGCCCCCACCCAAACAGAACACACCCCCATCCAATCAGAGCACAGCCAATCCCCCATCCAATCAGAGCACAGCCAAGCCCCTAACCAATCAGAACACACCTCCACCCAATCAGAACACAGCCAAGCTCCCACCCAATCAGTTCATACCCCCACTGGCAGTTAAAAGGAAGAAACAGCTGCTCCTAGAAGCACGAGGCCAAAGAGACACCAGCCTGAAGATGACGAATGAGACTTCGTCGAAACGTCGCCAAGACACTTCCAATTTTACGCAGGAGAAAACCCGAATTACCAAAGACCTACATATATATACACTCAATCCACAATTTTTCAGCTACTACGACTTGGGCAACAATCCCGTATATCAATGGAGTCTCAGAAGCCACTGCCAGAATTCTTGCCCCATATAACATCAACATCGCACACAAACCCAACCAAACATTACGCTCCAAGCTGATGCGGCCCAAAGAACCATTACCAACCAGTGATTTATCCTCCATCATATACAAAATTGAATGCAATACATGCCAATGTAACTACATTGGAGAAACATCAAAAAGACTTAAAACAAGAATACATGAGCATGTTTTAGCAATAAAAAGGCAGGAACAACGCTCCCAAGTCTGGACTCATATATTCGAACATGGCCACACTTTCAACTTTAAAGAGGCAAAAGTCATAGCTCAAGATTCCACCAAAGGCGGCCGTCTTCTAAAAGAAGCTTGGTTTTCAGACTGCCATTCCATCAACAGACACATTGACCTACTACCCCCTTACCAAACCCTAAAAAGTCACTTACAGCAACACAAAACACCTAAACACTTCAACTCAACCAACAACAACACGATAACACCACCTCAGCCACATGCCAAACTCCTAACCAACATAACAGACACCCTTTCTTCAACACAACTCTTTTCATCTAATCCAAATAAAGAACACAACTCTAACACAACCATGACAACTTGCACAACCAACACAACACATCCTGACACTTTCACACACAGAAGCAACAACACTACTGACCACTGCATCCATGACACAAACATCCAAAACATAAATCCAATCTCACAAGACACTCACACACAACAAAACATACACACACAAGACCTGAACAGAAGCAGAATATTAAGACCTAGACCAGAATTGACACCTGCAATAAAACAAGCTGTTACAACCCAATTCCAAAACTCTGCAAAACCACCCACAACAGACAAACACAACAAACAACCACACACAAACATTCTAATTGATTATACACAACAATACACACACACGCAGCAACCTTACTCTGGAAAAACTGCAAAATCCAAAAGAGTGACTCCTATAACAATAACGATTCCACAACGTTCCAAAAAAAGGGGGGGGGAAATAAGGACAAGCAAACCACTTACATGCCCTACGAGGGCATCTACTTTCTCTCCCTGCAGATCCGGTCCCACAGCACCTGCACGTGAGAGGGCAAGACGAACATCAAAACTGCCCTCTACGGAAGGAATCCAGCCGGCACAAGACTTCACGCAATGCCCCGAAAAACCTCGCGCCGAACAGCTGATGAGAGCGATCCGACTTACGCGCCAAACAGCTGACAGATCCAGTCCCACAACACCTGCACGTGAGAGGGCGAGACGAACATCCAAGCTACTCTCCACTAAAAGAATCCAGCCGGCACAAGACTCCGCGCGGCTCCCTGTTAACCTCGCGCCGAACAACTGACAGGCACGCTCCGGCTTGCGCGCCTGACAGCTGTCAAGCGCAACTTTTAAATCTTGTCGGGAGACTTTCTACTGTATACCTACTACCGTCAATGTGATTTTTCTAAACGAGCTTCCTAAGCACGCTATGTGCACATGCCACAATGTAACCGTTTTCCAACTGTTATGTGAATTTATGCACATGCTCCCTTGCCATTTAGTCCTTTGCTCTGATGATGTTAACAGGTTGTTAACGAAAGCTCAGCAATAAAGAAGCCTTTTTCTAATATCCCAGAGTTCATTATTTTATTTAATTGACTTTAAATGTCCATACCTGGGATTCCAATATTTAAAATTATTAAAGACATATATATCTTTCTTTCTTTCTTTCTTTCTTTCTTTCTTTCTTTCTTTCTTTCTTTCTTTCTTTCTTTCTTTCTTTCTTTCTTTCTTTCTTTCTTTCTTTCTTTCTTTCTTTCTTTCTTTCTTTCTTTCTGACTAGTTTTTTTCTGCAAGTACAGGGTCTGTTTTTTTTCCAGATTTAGTATTGATCCATTATTGCAACAGGAATTGACTGACTGACTTGTCACCCAAGCTTGACGTTATGGCCCAGAGTTATCCAGTTGGCTTTCATGCCCAAAGTGAGATTAGAACTCTGAGTCTTCTGGTTTCTTGTCTGATGCCTTAATTACTAGGCCAAACTGACTCTCATATTTATATTCATGTATATATACTCACATGCACATAGACAGACACAACCAGTAATAGATTTATATTTCAATAACTTATTCATAAATTAGTTTAATATGTTGCCAATTACTTTTAAGATTTTTCTAGTATTTTTATCTTTTGAATTTATAGTGTTCAATAGTCTGAACATTTCTATTAATTTCACCCAAAAATGTTTATGTACTTAATGAGTCTTATAACCTCTTAACAAAAATTATTTAAAATACTGGTGAATCACTGTAATAAAGATACTGTTATTATTTTTTGAGAAGTAATTTATAGAGTGAAGCAATGGTTTTATTTGATTGTGCTTAGCCGTTCTTTTTTTTTTAGTTTCAGAGGAAAATTTATATAATCTAGAAAATGATAATTACAATTACAATAACAAACAATTTTTAATTGTTTATTCAAATTAAGTAATAACAATTGATATATAATTCTAAAATGAAGTAAAATAAAGCCATTAGATGGAGGTAGATGAAATAGTTCGTACTTTGTTAAATTACTGCAGTTATTTTTCCCCCCAGAAAATTCTTTGTACAGCAATTCTTGACTATGTAATCACACAAACAATTGAACACTGTATATGTTATTATTTTATTTTAGTTGTGAAAGATTTTGAAGAAATTATTATATTACCATGGCTGGAAGAGGTTAATTTAGTTCTCTTTTCCTTTCTTCTGGTGGAATTGTTGCAATTGCTGTCGTTCATTACTGGTTTGTATATTGTCACTGTACTAATTATTCAGAGATTTTGTGAATACATGTAAAACAGGTATTAGCAAAATTTGGCCACAAAAATATTCAGTAGTGAGTAATGATAATGTAATTGTGTACTGCGAAAGGAATTAGAGAATTTTATCTTGTTTGATTTTTTTAAAAGATAGGAATCTTTTAAGTTTCATAGTTCCATTAAGCCTACTGGGGCTTAACATATGTGTTTCCTTTAGCTTCCTACTGAAAATTGGCAAGAAATTGCAGAACTGTTATTTAGTGGTGCAATCCTGGGTTTTGAAGGCCAGCTATGACCCTCCCTGGTTGTTAAATGCTTCCACATGTTTGACTTGTATTGATTATGACCAGATGATGCCAGGAGCCATCTCTTGTTCATTGTGAAATAGCAGAGGGCATACTGCATTTATGAAGTGGGTATACACACACACACACACACACAGAGAGAGAGAGAGATACATATGTGCCTGAAGGCACATATAAATATGAATTGGAAGGCTAGATAATTAACATATTTTCTCTGAAATCAGACCCCTTAAATTCAGTCGAGCTGAATCTTAGAAGCATATATAAATTATTATGCTGCTTAAATATAAATCTAATAAACATTGATTTTCATCATGGATAACTCAGCATGGAAGTGTGGTTAGCTTATCACACATAAACTAGTTAATTTTACTGGTACATGCAATTTTGAGTTTGTAGGGTAGTCTCATATTTTTGTGTTTCTTCTCATAATAATAACCATGATAATCAAATGCCATTTTTTTTAAATGAAGCTTTTATCCAAAATGATTGGATTAAAGAACTGGCTTTTCACTTGAGGACCAAAGTTCAAATTAAGTCTGAGGCAGGATTGTCAGAACCTGCTATATAAATTTTGGGTTTTACGAGGACACCGTTTGGGGGATGGGCATCAGTTGCAAGTAAAAAAAAGAGAATGAGGTAAAATATCAATAAAAGAGACTCACCAACTTCACACATCTACATTTGGCTGCTTACACCAATGATAGACTTTTGCATATAGATGAAAATTCAATTGTTTGGTGGGGGAAGGAATTCTGCATAAAGGCATCTTGTGAGCTTGGGCACCTCACAAGGGAAAGCAAACATTCTATCAGCTCCTCACTACAGTGCCTTCAAACAGTCAGAGATGTGACTACAGATGAGGACAAAATCAAGGTCTCGTTTGATGTCACAGCCCTTTTCACCTTCATAGACCCAGAATTAGCCAAACAATCTATGAGACTACATTGCTCCACAGCAAAAAGGTTAAGGTCCAGTTGTGTCCGACCCTAGGCATGGTGCTTATCTCCATTTCTTAGCTGAGGGAGTCAGCGTTGTCCAAAGACATTTTCCATGGTCATATGGCCAGCATGACTATACGCCGAGGTGCATGGAACACTGTTACTTTCCCACCAAAGTTGTATCTATTAATCTGCTTGCATTTGCATGCTTTCAAACTGCTAGGTGGGCAGGACACCCAACTTAACTAAATACCTGAAGATTGAAATACCCAGAATCATGGACCTCATAAACCTCTGCCTAATTACATACTTTGAATTTGATGGACAAATTTATCAACAAATTAAAGGTGCATCTATGGGATTACCTCTTTCAGGACTTATAACGAAGGTCATAATGTAACATCTGGAAATGATATCACTTCCACAAATATGACCCAAAATATGGATCTCATATGTAGGAATACCATAATAAAAATGGACCAATTAGAGAACACCCACAAAACCATCAACATCTTCAAAAGAATCCAGTGTACTAGAGAAGAAGTCAACAATACATGACCCTTCCTGGATATCCTGATCAGCAGAGATGATGATAGCAAACTAGAAACAGAGGTGTATGGAAAAAGACTGACAGCAATCAAGTGCTTTACTACCAAAGCAATAACCCAAGCTCTCACAAGAGAAGTTGTGTAAGCTTTAGATGAGCACAAAAACACTGCAGCAACCCTGAACAACAGAAAAAGGAAACACAGCACCTATACAACATCTTCCAATAAAATGGATATCCACACAACTTCATCAAGTTGGCTGGCTACTCAGCCCAATATAGCCTGGCAACTCAGCCCAATATAGCACAACCAACACAAGTAAAAAGAATAACACTGCCATACATAAAAAACATCTCAGAAACTGCCAACATATTACTATACAACCACATGGAATCAGTGTAGCTCACAAGCCAATTAAAGCCCTCCGAAACATCCTAAACAAACCAAAAGACCAGCAGCCCTAGAAGAAAAAAAGGAGTCATCTACAACATATAGTGTAATGACTGCAGTAGCTACTACGTAGGACAAATAGGCAGAAGACTGGTAAAATGCATCCATGAACATCAGCTAGCAGTCAGAAGACACAGTGCAAACTCTTTAATTTCACAACATATGGATAAACCATATCTTCAACTGGGAAACTGTGACCATCCTAGACCAAGCCAAGTCCAACAATATTTCGCCCTGCCAGAGGACCCCAAATGGGTCTAAGTCGCCCCGGAGAGGCGACGAAGAAAGAAGGGTGCTCCAGTGATTCTGGAACAGCGGCGGCCGCTCCGTTCGACTTGGGGAAAGCCTTCTAACCAGACAGGAGAAAGGCTGGCCGTATCGCATCGACCAGCCCAAGCTACTTGCAACCGAAGTCCAAAAGCACTAACCAGCACAACTATGAACAGCGTGTTTGAAACTGGGTGAGGAATTTGATCTTCTCTTTTCTATTTTACATTTAATTTCCTGGAAAAGATCCCCAAGAAGCAAAATACCTCCGAAAGAGAAAGGAGGGGGATTTCCGCCCCACCCTTATACTAACGGAAGCGGCAAATTAATCTTTTTATGGAGGATCAAAATATGTGGAAGTGTAATAAATATAAAACCTGAAACTTAAAATTTAAATCTGGATAAATCTAAAATTGTTTTAATGGTTAAGACTCTCATTTCAGAGATAATTGTTCATTTTGGAAATTGAAAAACAAATAGTTGCTGACACCAAGTGGCAGATGAAGACTATGACAGCTATGACTTTAATATAAGACTTGGCAAAATCTGGGAAAAGCTAATCCAGTGGTGGCGAACCTTTTAGAGACTGAGTGCCCAAACTGCGAACCAAAACCCACTTATGTATCGCTGGGTGCCGGGTGGGCGTGGCCCGCTGGGTGGGCGTTGCTATGGCGGTCACGGCAGACTGGGTGGGCGTGGCCAGGGTAGGCGTAGCCACCTCGATGTTGCTCCTGGAGAGGGATGCCTGTGGGGGCTGGGCAGGGTTGGGGGAGATCCAGGGAGTCTCTGGCAGGTGGAGCGGTGGGCAGGAGGCTCGTCCTGCGGGGTGAGGCGAGGCGAGGGACAGGGCAGGGTGGGGATTAGGGTTAGGCTGACGCTACTTTCCCCCCAGGACGGAGCGCCCTGCCGCGGTCCAGCAGCAAAGCTCGTCCTCCCCACTCAAACGGCCACCCGCGGCTCCTGGGCTCCATCCGAGTTGAAGAAAGTGGAGGTGCAACAGCGGGATTGCTCTCAATAAGGGGCGCACACAAGCGAGCAATGCACCCGGCTCTTGTTTGAGAGCAATCCCGCTGCTGTGCCTCCGCTTTCAACTTGGACGGAGCCGAGGTACCCAAGCTGCTGCACCGCCTGCCTCCCTCTCCCCCTCCCCCCTGTACCTCAGGCCAGCGCAACCAGCAGCTTGCTCAGGTCCATTAGTCTGCCGCCGCCAAGGAGAAGAGTGGTGATGTTTTGAGCCAGCCGGCCAGGCAGGCAAGGAGTAGGTCAGGGGATGGTGGCTGGCTGGCTGGGGAGGGGGAATAATGGCTGCTTGGGGGGGATTTGCCAAGCCTCAGGGCAGCGGCATTGGCAGCTCCCCTCACCCAGCCCATTTCCCCGGCTCCGTTACCGACAGTAGCTCCCTCAGCGAGCGCCCCACGGCCCTCGCTGTCAAGTTTCCATTGCACAAGCTTCCTGGAGCTGAGGATAAGTGCAGTTACTGAGCCGTCAGGCGGGTCTGGTGGGCGGCGTTGCCTTCCGCTTTTCCTGCTGCGGCATTGGCTGCTGGTGTTGCCCTCCTGAGAGGAGGGCACGGTGATTGGTTGGCGGCCACGCCACAAATGGGGATTGATCATCCCCCAAACTCCACCACTGTCAAAGGAGCAGGAGGAACGGGGAGAAGAAAAGGAAATCAACTGCAGCAACCCTAACCCCATCGCTGTCAAAGGAAAAAAAGGGAGTCTGTGTGCGCTGTTGCCTTGCTCGTATCAACAAGGCTCTCCATGGTGTGCTGCAGCTGATCAGAAGTGCCGCCCAAAACAGCGGAGTCTGTGTGCGTGTCTGCTTTGCGCTCACCCGTCAGCCATGCTCTCCATGCTTCGGATCAGCTGCAGCGCATTGTGGAGAGCAAGGCTGATGCGGGCTAAGCAAGCTAGCAAAGAGACTCCACTTTTTTCGGCGGGGCTTCGGTGCCTGGCCGGCTCGGCCAATTTCCCTTTCTTGGCCCCCCCAGTCCCAGCCAGGATTACGTGCCTCCCCCCATCTCTGCTGGGCCTGGGGAACCATGATGCTGATGGGAATCCGACTTTCCCCGCTCGGGGTGGCCTTTTGGCTGCTGGGCGTGGGCATGCACCTCTACATGGGGCTTGCTAGCCAGCTGCTTTGCCTCCTTTGTGCTGGGTGGGGCTACTCCCCCACCCCCTGCACGGATCGCCTCACTGCCGCCGGTGTTTGCCCCCCCATCCCCCGCATGGATCGCTTGCTGCTGCCGATGTTTCTCTCCCCGTACGGATTGCCTCGCTGCCACCAGTGTTTTCCCTCCCACCTCCCGCACGGATCGCTTGCTGCCGCCGACGTTTCCCTCCCTGTACGGATCACCTCGCTGTCGCCGGTGTTCTCCCCCCCACCCCTGCACAGATTGCCTCGCTGCCGCCGGCATTTCCCCCCTAATCCCCACATGGATCGCTTGCTGCCGCCGGCGTTTCCCTCGCATGGATCGCCCTGTCCAAACTTTCCGCTCCGCCTTCTCCTCCTCCACCGCCCCCCCTAAAATCTTAAGAAGGGCTTTCAATCATCTTGCACGTTTTACTCACCGCCTAAACTCTGCGATTCTCACCCCTGCAGAGTTTTGCTGTGGGAGACGGGAGTCGCTCCGTGCAGAAAGGAAGGAGTTCCTCTCCCAAGTTGGAGGGCTAACTTTGGCTGCCCGACTCAGAGGTTCCCCTTCCAATGTGCGCTTAATTCGGCCCCCTGAGAGAAGCCAGGCCTCCCATTCCCCAGCTGCCCATGCCAAAGCACCCCTTAGCTAAGGAGAGACGGGAAGGCGGAGGGGAGCAGCCATTCTCGCAAAGGCACCACAAACGTGCGCAAAGAGAACTCGGCACTTTGCTGAGTTTCGTCCTGTTGCCGCACTAAAATCTGGGGAGCGCCGAAACTCACTTGCAAGTCCGGGGCGCTGGAGTTTTCTGGTATAGCCGTGCCAAGCCATGCCGTCAGGCTTCCCAGTGGCCAGCAGAAGGGAGATCATGGCAGGAGCGATCTTTTTCCCCATTCCCTTCCTGGCCTTTGAGCTCATCTCAACACCTCTTTGCGCCGTGAGCGAAAGCGCTGGCGCACGTGGAGAGGGGGAGGGGAGCAGCCTGGCCCCACCTCCCTCTGGGGCGATGGTGTGCATGCCCACAGGGACCGCTCTGCGTGCCACCTGTGGCTTGCGTGCCATAGGTTCGCCACCACTGAGCTAATCTATGTCTGTGACCTTCAAAGCTTTAACAATAAAGAACAGCTGTGACAAAAAAAGACAGTGATCTAGGCTGTAGACAAAGAGAGAATTATAAATTTCAGGGGGAAAAATCTTTTTTGAACTATTTGGATTACAAATATCTATCTAATTGGGACTCCAAAGCTATTTACAGAGAAAAGAAAGGAAGTGGAAAACTCAAATTCATGGCTATCATGGATCAGAGACATGAAGAAAGAACATATAAAGAAAACATAAATATGTCACAGGAGGAGATATATAGTATACTGCAACTAATTCAAACAACAATGACTTTAAATCAGAAAAAAATCCAAAACAACTTTGAAAATATAAATCAATCTATTTCCAACTTAACTCTACAACAAAAAAATTCCCAGAAAACAACAGAGAAGGAGCAAATAAAACAGATAAATGGATATAGAACTGAGAATAGAGACTCAAAGATGGAACTTAACAAAACAAGGAAACATGATTTAATTCTAGTGGGGAAAAATTCACAAGAATTGGAAAAAACAACTTATCCCTTAAGACTATAAAATAAATCTGAGGACAAGAAAACAGATTGGATAAAATGGACTATAGAGATGTCAGGAACATTGGAGAGAAAGGAAATGATAAGAGAAGCGGAGAGAAAGAAAAAAAAAGATTTTCAACAAATGTGGAAAGGCAGAAGTCCCGTACAAAGACACTTCTCCTGATTTACTTTTTATATCTACAGCAACATTTATGAACATACGGAAAAACTTTTTGATTCATCAAAATACATTGATTAAGAAAGACACTGGGCAAAAGAAAAAGACTAAAGTGGAAACTAAGAAAATAGATGATGGGACTTACCAGAGAGAATACTTAAAAAAGAAACATTTGTTTGAATATGGTTAAAGAAATAGAAATGTTTTGGAATATATATGTCACTCTAAGAGGGATGAATTCTCTAAATATAATATAGTATGCTTTTTTTCCTTTTTTGTTCTCTTTCTTGATATTAGTAATATAAAAAAGTTGAAATGACTTAGATAAAAGAAATGTTTTAGATATTTAAATGTGATTGAATTTAAGAAAATTATAATGGATAAAAATGTTTTGAATAAGAGTTAAAGGACTAGATGACTAGATGTATAAAATGGAATGTTTAAAGATTAAACATATTTTAATTATGGTTAAAAAGAATAAGAAATTTAGGAAATAAATGCATATTAGCTTAGGAGGGATATATATTTTAAGTAGTATGTTATTTTTTATGCTTTACTCTTGCTTTTCTTTCTTTTTTTTCTACTGTTTTATCTATTTCTTAAGAAATGTAAAAGTGTGAGATGGTTCATATGGAAAAATAGTGTTAAATTCTTAAATGTAATTAATTTTTGAGAAAATCTTAACCAATAAGAATATCTAGAATTTGGTGGGAGAAACAAATTAAAATAAGGACTGTAACAGGATCTATGATAAGGCAACCAGAATGATTGGATAGAAAAGAAATATATTGATGTGATTATTATTTTTAGGACAATTGGGAAAAAATTATATATTTTATTGTTATCTATCAAAACAATAAGAATTGTATTTTTAAAGAAAATTTTATTGATTTTCTAGTTTTACATTTAAATATTTGAAAAGCAACGTGGCGGCTGAGGTGATCAATAATTCAATAACATACAAATATCTTTAGTACAGATCTCAAACTATTACATTACATATTTCCTCTCTTTTCTCCTTGGTATTTACTGTCTCATATTTAAACTAATACAATTCTTATTATATCGATTAAATAAAAATAACTTTCTTACATTTAGTTTATACATATCCTAGTTGTTTTAACATTCAATCTTTTTAGACAATCAATGTCCTAATTAGTTTTTCACAATTTTTAGTTTCCCATTAATATTTAAATTTAACATTTAATGTTTATAATTTCCAAGTTTTAAATAACCCCAATTCCCTTTATCACAATTCATCACAAGATCTAATGTTCAGGATACACGTCTTATCTATTTGAATTCTCACCATTTTACATCAACTAATTAATAATACAATATAACATTCTTATTTTCTGATAATTTCCAAATATCTTAAATTTAATAACCAAAATTTCTCTTATTTCAACATTTAATACTTCCTCTCTTTTTCTCTTAATATCTACTATCTCATATTTAAGCTAGTAGTTTTTATTATTACCGCTAAGTAAAAACATATTTATTACATTCATCAATAGATTTTTAGCTTATATATATCTTAATTACCTTTACATTTAACCTTTATAAGCAAATCAATATTCAAATTTAACTGTTAATTATACTTCCAAGTTTTAAATGACCAAAGTTTTCTTCATCTCAACTCAACAATATCTAGTATTCAAAATACACATCTTATCTATTTGAGTATGTTCTATTTTAATTCTCACTGTCAAAACTCCGATTTTCTTCAGTCTTATTCTAGCTTTCTTTCTTTGCCAAATCGTCTTCCATGTCCATGCTTTTGAGTCATCAAATAAATCTCCCTGTGTTATGTATATTGTTTGACGTAGAAAAAACCACCCGGTCGCCATTTTTTTGAGAGGACTAATAAATTGTCTCTCTATTTTTCCATCTCGATGTAGTTGTCCTGAACTGTTTATCTTCTCTTCAGTGTGTTCTTCTTCTTGATCCTCAGGTTTCTTCTGATTTATATAGGAAGTCTTTTCCCTTTTCCATGTTGTCAGTCCCTTTTCTGGGTTTTCCATTAACTTGTGTTTGTTGATCAGTTGAATCTTCCGTCATAAAATTTAATTGTTCCACTTTTTCTATTATATTCTGTGTAGTTGATTTTTTAGTTGTAATCAAAGTTTGAGTTTGTATATCTGGGCTGACATCTTGTTCTTTTCTGTAACTTATTTCACCAGTAGCTGTAAGAATAGTTTCATAAATTGCTTTCAACATAAAGAGAATCTGTTCCTGATCTTCATCCATATTCTCTTAGTAGTATATTAAGTTAAAAGCTTTATAATCAAAAAATGCAAAAAAAAAATTGTCACTGAGTATAGAACACAGCTGGGCTTCTCATAGCTGATATCTCAAGGTTACAAAAGTGGCTACTGGCCAAGTCTTTTTTTAAGAATAACAAGTTGTAGTATCAGGTTTAGCCACAAGATGTCGCCTCTACCATTTAGAGTTTTCTTTTAAGTTCGAAATTTTTATAATCTTTTCAAGTAAAAATCCAGCTCTTCAGTAAAAATAAAAAATCTTTTAATCCACAAACTTTAAAAAAATAGAATTCCAATTAGGATCAAGTTATTCTTGCAACGTTTTAAACTCCCCTGGATAGTCAGTCGCAGCTGTTTTTAGAGGGAGGGATAGAATCTCCCCTTTCCACAGGGGGCAAAGTACTTTGAGCAGCTTATGCAGGTAAAAAAGATAGTTAGGATTTAAGAGAGGTAGATCTCACCCAGTCTCATCCGCGCTGCTTTATAGTTGCCTGATGGTAAATGTGACTTCAGCTGTCTGCAGCCTAGTGACGAGCCATATTTCTATGGTTGGTCTTTCATCTGCCGGTTTGGAGGGCTGCCCCGGATCAAGCGGAAGGGCTACTGCTTTCCTGCAATCAAGCGGGGATCCCCTCCTTACTGGTCGCCCCTACAGGGCGACTTTCGATCCTTTCCAGGGTCCCCCAGCAAAGCGAAATTGGATGTGGAAGACAGAGCTCGCCTTCCAGATGTGAATGGTGGCTGCGTCGGCAAACCGGAAGAATTGTATTAACTCAATGTTTGCAAAAGAGGATATTTTGGGAAAAGAGGAAATCAACTAAAACTATTATGTGGATTATAGATTATAGAAATCAATTGTTAGTGATTGTTTTACAAATGTAACCCAGACAACACACTGTTCACCAATTATTAAGTGATTTATTTATTTATTTAAATCAATAAAATACAGTATATTACAAAATATTTGAGAATTTGTAGAAGCAGAGCACACTGACAAATTAGCCACCAGTAGACATATAGACATAAACAATGTCTACATGCTGGGCAAAAGAGAGAATCTACAAGCCAAAAAGGGAACAAAAGACCAAAACATCTCTCCATCAGTAGTCATTGCCCAGATGATCATAGATTAATTCCAAGATTAACATCAGACCAACAATCAATAAATAAACAATATCCCAATCAAGAAACTGCCAAACAAGCTCAAAGTAAACAGGCCAATCAAAGAACCTCCAAGACCACTCCCACCAACACTGAACCCCACTTCTTAGTAGCACTGATGACCTAGTTTGGGTAATGAAATGTCTGCAAGAAAAAAACCAGGCTCAGATAAATTCTCCTTTATTGCTAAAGGCACTTTGTATGCCAGTAGTGGTCCTTGCCTTAAGTCATAAGTAAAAGATGAATGATTTTAGCTATATCCCTGATATGTACTCATCTATATCACAAACATTATTCAAATGTAGTAAAAGACTAAAACCACCTTTACTGGTATTGGTATAACAAAATCTTCAAATTTGATTGTATATAAGTTTAAGTGCTATTTGCTATTGTTATTGTGGAAGCTCCTACAAGTGACTGTTATTGATTAATTGCCTGTATTTTGACAACAGTTAAAGTTATTAAATCTAATTTTATCTTTTAGTTTAAAAATCTTTCTTTCTCTAGCATGATCGATGGAGAATCCACTAATGGTTAACCTTGTCTTCCTGCCCTTTAAGACTAAGTCAGTCAATCTTTGCCACGCCTCTCTCCTGGACCAGGAGTCTTCCAGTCACGACTTAAGTCTTTGCCCAGAAAAGACGTGGCAAGCTTGGCTCTCAGTTTTTAGGCGAAAGACACAGTGATCAGGTTGTATTATTTCTTGTTTCTCCCCCATTCCCTTCGCTGCACTGTGAACAGTGCAGCGCCAAACCGCCCGTTTTTTCTTCGACGGAATTTCAGGCTTCAAAGGAAGCCTCAAGCCTCCGTTGGTTTCTCTGACAGTTTTGTTGCGGGTGCCATTTTGGACGCTTCGGGGGACGATTAAACTCATTGTACTTTACCATCCTTTCTCCTTTCTGCACTGCTTTTGGGAGCCATTTAGATTCACCTGCTCATTGTGCTTGCAGTGCTCAATTTGGAGCATTTTGGTACAGTTTTTGAATTGCTTGCCTTTTAGCTTCGGCTGAAGCACTGGGTCCTACTTTCACTTTCGGCAGTAGCGGTTGCCATTTTGGACGCCGCTAGCGTTCCTTCTAGCCAGGGGGAGGAAGTTTTTTTCTACTCAGCAGGCTCGGCTAGCCCAGTTATCCAAGGATAGGCCTCAGATTGAATTATTGGGAAGCATTGTATAGATTCCCTGGTGAGTGGATCGTTTAAATTCGGCCACAACATACAGGCCTGAAATCAGAACACAGTCTTGGTGGAGGCGTTTTGGAAGCCTCTGAATGCACTACTACACACCAGAGGCTCAATTCATTGTGCATTGCCTTTTAGAATATTTCCACTTAGTTGGGACATTTCAAGCCTCAAATAGTGGATGGACCTGCACACGGAGGCGAGCAGGAGTAACAACTAGGCCCCAGCCTATGCTGCCTACTGTCATATCCTGGCTATTCAAAGTGTGCTGGCCATACCATTATTGGTCTTGCCGCCACCAACTAGGACTAACTAGTGTGCTGGCCGTTACCATTAAGTTGGTCTTGCCGCCACTAAGTGAGGTACTTGTGAGCTGGCCGTTACCATTGAGTTGGTCTTGCCACCACAGTAGCACTGACAAGAGCACTGGACGTGCCTTTACCGGTCCTGCTGTCATCAGGAGCATTATATGTGTGCTGGCCATACCATTAAGTTGGTCTTGCCGCCACTATCACCCTTGAGTACTCTGTCTATTCCATTCAGTGGCCCACAGCCACTATCAGTACTCGGCTCCTTACCTTTGAGATCCCTCTCAGCACACCACTGAGATATCTCCGTTGAGATCCCTCTCAGCACACCACTGAGATATCTCTAATTACAATGGCAGCCACCGATGCAAAACGCTTGATTGAGATCCCTCTCGCACACCACTGAGATATCTCTGATTGCAATGGCAGACAAAGCTGCACCTCAGACCTCTCAAAGTGAACAGCACTTCTAGGTGCAAGAAGCCCATATCCTCCAATCAGGAGGGGGCAAAAATCCTCCAAAGCGGCTGAGAAGACAGTCCAGCAGGAGGCATTACCAGCAGCAACTACCAACGCTTCAGAGCATCACTAGGCCCTCTTCAATGGCCACCATTTCAGCTTCTGCACAAAGGCCTATAACTCACAGCTTTGATTGCTTATGCCTCCTCTGTTTTCAACTTGTTGCCATTAGGTTGGTCTTACCGCCTCTAAAGGAACCTCAATTGTGCTGCCGTTACCATTAAGTTGGTCTCGCCACCACTAAGGGGATTACATGTGTGCTGGCCACTACCATTATGTTGGTCTCACCGTCACTAAGTGGACCGCATGTGGGCTGGCCGTTAACATTGTGTTGGCCTTGCCGCCCCTAAGTGGATTGCATACGTGCTGGGCGTTACCATTGATTTGGTCTTGCCACCACTGTGAGGCTTACCAGGGCACTAGCCGTGCCATTACTAGTTTTTTTGCTGCCGTCAAGGACAGTGCAGTGCGCTGACCATACCATTAAGTCAGCCTTACAGCCAATATTATACTTAACTGTACTGGCTATTTCCATTAAGTTGATTCACAGCCACCATCAGGATGGTGAGCGTGCCGGCTGTTGCAGCCACCACCGCTATCCAGTACTTGGCCTCTTACTGTTGAGTTCCCTCTCAGCTCACCACTGAGATATCTCTTATCTGCAATGGCAGACAACACTGCATCTCAGACTTCTCAAAGTTTTTCCAGTAGTCCTCACAGACACGAAAAGTCCAAGTCATCCGGAGGCTGCCGGGATGCTCAAGGCCAAAACTATCTCGGGCAAAAAAAGTCCTCTATAGCTGTTGGGAAGGAGGTCAGCAGGAGACACCAGGCCTTAGAGCAACAATTCTCCAAAGCGGAAAAGTGACAGGGCAAGGCAGCAGCCGGACAGGCCTCCCCTGTTCCCTTGGAGGCATCGGTTTTTGGCCCACAACATGCTCCTTCGACCTCGACTGTCCCAAGTGACTGGTCTCCGGAAAGGGGAAACAGGTCAGTTTGTTTTTCCCCAGGACAGTGCAGGTGGAGATGGCCCCTTCCAGAGAGGGGCCTGGTCTTCAGATTTCAGCGCCTGTGACGAGGGTTAGGCTTCTGAGTCCAGAGGCTAGAGTTTCGCCAGAAGAGGTACGGATGCACCACAACTGAACAAATTAGTTGCTGCATCAGAATATATGGCAGATGCATCTCTACATGCCGCCGGATTTTCATCTCAGCAATAGCGCCCAATGTCATCGCTCGCAGACTCTGGTGGTTCAAACAGCGGCGAGCAGGGATTTTGGTCCAAGTGGCGTTTAGCTGCTGCCCCATTCAGAGGCAGACAGTTATTTGGAGAGACCTTAAATCCTTATCTGATTGAAGATAAGGATAAATGCAAGATCATGTCCCATCTTTTCAGGAGGGTAGATAGGAGGTCTACTCCTTATGACCACAGACAGTCCTTTCGTTCAGGGACAGGATCGGAGTTGCTCAGTTCTCCCAACCTTTTCCACCCAGACCAGCCTGTCAATTTGACAGATCTGGTAATAGGGACAGACCCAGACAGCAATTTCAGGCCAAGCGGCCCTTTTGAGGTGCGGGAGGCTGCCCTTTCGACAGTCCAGTGACTGCAGGGGGGCCTCCCCCATTGGGGGTAGGTTGACTATCTTCGCGCGTGAATGGGAAGCCATCACCACGGACCTCTGGGTCCTCACCACCATTAGATTCGGCCTATCTCTGGAGTCCTCCTCCAATCCCCCGTGGTAGACGGGGGTTCTACTCTATTCTGTTCGTGGTTCCCAAGACTTGGGAGGATGGAGGGCAGTCCTCGATTTAAAAGGATTAAATACTCACTTAGCACACAAGAGGTTCAGATGCAAACGCTCCAATCCATATTGGCCGGCATCAAAGGGGGACCTCCTGAGGTCCTTCGACCTGACGGAGGCCTACCTACACATTCCCATCCTTCCCGGGCACCAAAAATTCCTCAGGTTCTGCTACGTAGGCCAACACTTTCAATACAGGGCTTTACCCTTCGGCCTCTCATTGGCCCCCAGGGTGTTCACAAAGGTCCTGGCAGCGCTGGCCGCACGTTTAAGGACTGTTCCGGTGCATACCCAGTGTTATCTGGATGACATCTTCATTCAATCCTCCTCGGTTCAATCGGCTCAGTCAGACCTGGCATTGTCTGTCAAGACCCTCCACGACCACGGATTTTCAGAAAAGCCAGACAATTCCCTCCACCCGCCTCCCTCACCTGGGCATGGTGATAGACACAAGGAGGTGCGAGGTCTATCTATATCGGGAACGTCAGAATAGCATCCCATCCCTGGTCAACCAGGTCCAAAGGGAGCGTGTAGTCACTCTGCCTATGCTTTCCCAATTATTAGGAAAGATGGTTTTCTGCATAGCAATAGTACCTTGGGCCAGACTGCACTCTGCAACCTGCAATGGTTTTTGCTCCCGTTCCGGAGACTGGGCACCAGCTCTTCCAACCAGAGGGTATGGGTGACATCACAGGTCCTAAAATCCCTCCAGTGGTGGGTCTCCCCAGCGGTGGCCAAGGGAACCTTATTCAAGGAACCCACCCGGCTCATCCTGACCTCGGAGGCCAGTTTGTTGAACTGGGGAGCACACCTGCAATCACAGTTGGCTCAGGACCGGTGGGCCCGGTCAGATCTGAAGCACAACATAAACTGGTTGAAGCTCAAAGCTATACACCTGGCTTTCCGCCACTTTCACAGCACAGTGGCAAGACAATATGTTCTAATCCTCACGGACAACGTGGCGGCGAAAGCCCATGTCAACCGGTTAAGGGGTACCCATTCCAGGTCCCTTATGGCCGAGGCTCAGTTATTGGGCACCTGGGCAGAAACCAACCCCTCCTCCTTCAGGCCGAGCACTTCTCGGGAGAGGCGAATCGGCAGGCGGATTTATTGTGCAGGGCGACAGTGGATCACTCCGAGTGGCGCCTGCATCCAGATCTCTTCAGAGAGATATCAGAGAGGTTCGGTCATCCGGTACTGGACTTGTTTGCTACTCCGGCGAATTCCCAGCTCCCGAGGTTCTTCTCCCGGTTCCCGTCTCCAGGGGCGGAAAGGGTGGATGCCCTCTGCAGCCCATGGCCCGGAGATCTGCTGTATGCGTTGCCTCCTCTCCCTATGATCCAGGCAGTTATCCGAAAGATACTGCAGGAACGGGCAGAGGTGATACTCATTGCTCCACACTGGCCAAGATGTCCGTGGTTTGCCGACCTCGGGAGCCTTTCGACCTCTCCTCCGTGGAGGATACCCCCAGATCGAATCTCCCTCAGCCAGGGGTTTCTACAACACCCAGAGCCCCAGTGGCTCCAGTTAACCGCCTGGCATTTGAACGGCGGCTCCTGACACAAGAGTCCTACTCGTCAGACATGATTACTATGATTCAGGCCTCACGGAGGCCTACAACAAACAGAATTTATGACTCCACGTGGAAAAATTTCTGTAATTGGTGCGCACAGCAACAGTTAGACCTCTCGGCAATTACCATTCTGAGGATTTTGGATTATTTATTGGAGGAACTCAGGAAGGGCTTGGCGCCCAACACAATCCGCAGACAAGTGGCTGCTCTATCCACGGTGCTTACATATGGCAATTCAGAGCCCTTGGCTCAGCATTTCATGGTGCGTTCCTTTGTCAAGGGAGCAACCAACACTAAACCGCCCGTGGTTCACAGGTATCCCTCTTGGGATCTGTCCAGGGTCCTACAAGCCCTCACTTTACCTCCATTTGAGCCCGTCAGAACCTGCCCTCTCCGGTTCTTGACACTTAAGGTTGCCTTCCTGGTAGCCATTACATCGGCTAGGTGCATTTCTGAACTGGCAGCTTTTTCTATCAGAGATGACTTATGTATCTTTCATGCTGACAGGGTGGTCCTTAGATTGGACCCCTCTTTCGTTCCCAAGGTCAATTCATTGTTTCACAGGGCACAGGAGGTAGTGCTGCCAGATTTTTGCCCTCAGCCATCTCACGACTTGGAACGTAGATGGCACACCTTGGATGTTCGCAGAGTCTTACGTCACTACATTACGCGAACCGCGTCCTTTCGCAAGTTGGAAGTCCTCTTCGTTTCATTCCAGCCCTCTTCAATGGGGCAGAAAGTGTCTGCCTCCACTATCAGCAGATGGTTTAGGGCTTGCATAGCAGGGGCATACCAGTCACATTCTCTGCCAGTTCCAAGTCGTATCACTGCACACTCCACTCACAGTGCTGCAACCTCAGCGGCGTGGGCGACACAGGCGTCAATTGAGGACACATGTAAGGCGGCGACATGGTCCTCGCCTTCTCCTTTCGTGAGGCATTACAAACTAGATAAGTTCGCCTCTGCGGATGCCTCATTTGGCAGGAGAGTGCTACAGCAAGTAGTACCAGAGGGTGGGACACAGGCCCAGATTGCTTCCCTCCCACAGGGACAGTGAGGCTTTGGTTTGTCCCATTAGTGGATTCTCCATCGATCATGCGGAGAAGGGGCGTTGTCTTACCTGAATGCCTTTTCTCAGCATGACGATGGAGAATCCACCCCCACCCCTTAGGTTCCGTCAGGTCCTGTGTCAGGCGTATCTGAGCCACCATGTTGAATTGTCAACAGCTGCGCCTTCGTCGTGACTGGGAGACTCCTGGTCCAGGAGAGAGGCGTGGCAAAGATTGACTGACTTAGTCTTAAAGGGCAGGAAGACGAGGTTAACCATTAGTGGATTCTCCATCATCATGCTGACAAAAGGCGTTCAGGTAAGACAACGCCCCTTCTGTTAGAACACACTAATTCTTGCCTACTTCATAAACAATTGCAAGCAACTATATTCTAATGTAGTGAGTTATAAGCTAATAGATAACTGGAACAAAGTGGGGGATTAAAAGACTGACAAAATGGAAATGTTTTCTTTTGGTTTAGATTTTTAAAAGATATATGGATAAGCTTGCTAAGTTACTGCCAGAATCTAATGCTAAGTACCATTCATCTTTGCTTAAATGATTATTGCAAATTGGCTTTGTTCTTGTATTACCAGACAGTAACACCTAGTTTAAAGCTAAAAATAGAAAATAATGAATAGGGAGTCATGTGTAGAATCAGGAAAAAAAAGTGTCAGTTGCTTTGATGCAGGGATTTTGTTTGGGTTCTGTTTTATTTAACATCTTCACTAATAATCTACACAAGCGGGTAAACTGCATGTTAATTAAATTCACAGATGACACTAACTGAAGAGGTGTTACAAATACAGGGTGACCAGATTTCTAAGTAGAAAATCTAGACCACCTGTCACTGCAAGCAGACAGAGCAAGCAGTAACTGGAGATAGCATAAAAGGATTACTAGGTTAATATTAAGAAAGAAGATGGGAACAAAAATATATAAATATACCATCTATAAAGTAATATTCTGCTTTTAGTGTAATAGTCATAGATATTTATTATTTTATTTTTCTGTCCTCAAAGGTATGTGCTAAAAACTGGGGAAAACAATTTCTTAGATATTCAATTATAAGTAAGTTTTTAAATACCTAGATTTAGTTTAAGAAAATGACCTTGGAAAAAAAGGCTTGAAGCGCGAATGTAGCACATGTGCAGTACAGAGATAAGCACATGTAAATGCCAAAGAAATTCTGTAAGGTGCTAAATAATCTGAAATATTCAACATGAATTTTAGTTGCCTGGCTTGGTGCCAATTTTCTGCACATAAATTATTGGAATGCTGTGTATTCCGCCTTTCCACATGAATAATTGTTAATCTACTTATGTGACACTACAGTAAAACTTTTAGCAAGATTACAGAATGAGTCATCATATTGGTCTGGAAACAAGAATAATGTGTTGCTTAATCTAAGAATTTAAATTTAACACTGAAAAAAACAAAACAAATGACTAAAACCCTACATGGTTAAAAGCTGAGTATTTAACTGATGATGAAAAATTAGTTTAGGGGAAGCATACAAATCATTAATAATTCATGTACATAATGCTAGGGAAGCATGCTTTTTAATACTGAGGAAAATAATTTGAGGATATGGATGAAGTGCCATTTGTATATTGTATATTTGTATACGCTACACATCCTCTTCACGACCTGTTTTCCTTGTTACCTTCTGGGAGGAGGCTTCATGGTATCCGTAGCAGAACATCCAGATTCAGCCATAGTTTCATTCCATATAGCATTAACCTTGTGAACTCTCAAGCTTCCTCCTTCCGTTATATATTCAAGATGGACAGTATTTAATATTTATTTGCTATGTATATGTAGGGATGTGGGTCTATACCACGGGTCGGCAACCCGCGGCTCCGGAGCCGCATGCGGCTCTTTGAGGCCTTACCTGCGGCTCCGGAGCCTCCTCCGCCATTTTGGCGAGCGCATGCGCGCATGCGCGGGCGGGTGCGGGGGGGGTGCGTGCGCGCATGCGCGCATGCGCGGGCGGGTGCGGCGGATGCGCGCGCGCAGGTGCGCATGCGCAAATGGTGCGCGCATGCGCGAACGGCGCGCGGGTGCGCGGGTGCGCATGCGCGAACGGGGCCGCGCGCATGTGCGGGTGCGTGCGCATGCGCGAACGCGCGGCTCCCAGCGTTTTTTTTTTTTAAGCTAAATGGGTCCGTGCGGCTCATCCGACGTTTCGGATGGCCGACCCATGGTCTATACATATGTTGTTCATAGTATGTTTAGGTGTGTGTCATGTATGTGTTTCACTTTAAGAGTGGGCAACTAAATTTCATTTTTGATGTGTGCCGTTGTGCCCACAGTATAAAAATGACAATAAAGGTTATCTTATCTTATTTGTATATTGATGATACCTATTTCTTTTTATCACTGCTATTTGAATTGAATAAGTCTGTGATAAAATCTTTGGACTTGTTAATGAAATTTTAATTATATTCTGAAAAGACAGGGACACTTTACATAAAAGGTCCCTAGTATAGGAAGTGAATATCTCTGTAAAGTTACATTCTTCCTGAACTGGAAGATTCTAAATTTGAATTAACATATAAGCCAACTATAATTGGAAATCATTGGCTAATCATGGTAGGCTTACCAATCTGGTTTATTTTCTTGTTATATTACCAAGATAATAGTTAACATGTACAAATTCCAAGAAATCCAGCAGAGGTTAGGATATATAATGAGTAATCTTGAAGAAATAAATGAAAGTAAAAAAAGTTATGTTTATAGTTCAAAAATTATATATTATATGGATGGATTGTGCTTTCTTTCCATCATCTTCAAAGCCATCTAAGTAATTTCATTACTTTAGTGGCAATGTCATTCAACGTTTAGGTAAAGCTATTTGTGTTGTCCATTTTATGTTTGTGACTACCAATGAAAGTTATAAGAAATCCTAGGATGGCAGCCAATCATTATATAACAAGTTATTTCCTTATTTTTTTCTGCTTCCATATTTTAAGTTTCCAGTTATTTTCCAATTTAATTTTTATGAGGAGAGCCTATTAAGCAAAATGGTCTTCATGCAACACTATTTATAACAAGAACATCAACAGTGGAAGTCACGTATCAATTGAGAATATTCTGTAGGCCCCAGCTAGGCCATGATTAGCCTGACTGTGGAAGACAATTGTAGAGGCATCTGCTCTGTTAATTTTGAGAGAAAATTTACCAGATGGGGGCTGCAGATTTAAGTGATTAGAAGGAAGTAGATTGGAATACAAATTGGATTAAAAGAAATTAGATTGATATAAATCGAATTGAGTCACAACAGTTCGTGTTCGTTATACCAAGGGGCAGGGGATTATGGGAGAAGCAGATGCTCCAATGAGATAGGAATTAATGTGGCTTTGACAGTCCATCTGGGAAAGACTGACTTATCAAGTACATCTCTAATCTCCCTCTCCATTTATCAATGCCATAATGTTAATTAGTACTTCATTCATTAAGTTAGTTACAGAGGAGAAAAAAATCTCACCCCTAGGCTTTCTATGTTGAAGATTTGTTATTATGCCAAGACATAGCTGTTCTAACTACTTATATTAATCTTATGTAAGTTTTTTTTAACCCTGCTTTTGGCACAGAACAAATTTACTAGGCTTTGTTTTACAACTTTGTTTCTTCATAATTCCAGATTTGTAGCTATTTAAAATGCTATCTCGATGTCCAGCTATTCAAGATAATAGAAATTCCTACTAATAATTGCTCTTAATGCTATTTTAATAAGCTGTTACATATATTCAACTGTTAATATGTTGTTTTATCACCAAATAGAATAGAATAGAATAATAGAATAGAATAATAACTTTATTGTCACTTTGAATGTACACTAATCGGCATACATTAAAATGAAATTTCGTTGCATTCAGGTCTCAAAGGATCACCACCTCCGATATACACTACATAAATATGACAAAAATAAATAAATACAAAATTATGCATATACTCACATATATTATATGACACAGAGAAACAACAGTCTAGTTTGGGTTATGTATACATGTGCATGGCGAGAAAAACGAATCTTGAGAGTTTACCAGACGGATGGCATAGGGAACAAAGCTATTACAGAATCGGGTAGTCCTGCTAGAAACAGACCGTAAAGTGGATATATGGGATCTCTAACAATGCTTTGAGCTCTAAGCACATAGCGCTTATAAGCAGCATCCTGAATACCAGGGAACAAACTTTCTATGATCTTCTCGGCTGTCCTTACCATTCTCTGTATGGACTTTCTATCTGAGGCACTGCTGCCACCAAACCAGACAGTGATGGTATATATTATATATGCCGAGGTCGTCAGAGTAAAATGCCGGCATTTTGGGAGCTTCCCTATAAAGCCGGTTGTTTTTGCGCTCTGCTCATTGAGCGAGTCACTGGTCCACCCGCCCCAATTGGCTGTATTGTTTCTAACTGTCCCGCATCAATCTGTGTGTGCCTAGACTCGGGAATTGTTTCTTCACTCACTTGTTTGGTTGTTTCTTTTAAAATATGAGCATACCCAGGATTCGCATTTTTAGCATAATCAAGGATATATATATATTATCATTTATAACACAAAAAATGCGAATCCTGGGCATCATATTAACAAGATTAAAAGAAAAGTGAACACCAGGATAAAAGTAAATAAGACTGTTTAATATAAACAAGCCTGTAGATAAAAAATCACTAAGCTTTCGTCGGCCAAACTGCCGACGTCATCAGAGTTGGAGTGAAAGGAGATCTGGGAGCTGGCTTATGTAGTGGACCAACGGCGCACCATGGCCGTGAGCTGGAGATAGACGTGCAGAAGCGACTTGGAATGAGAGGGGGGGAGGCAGAGAGCAGGAACGCCCGAATAGCTGTCCTTCGCAGGACGGGCGAGGGGGTTACGGGCGTGACAACAGCAGCCTTGGGGGTGGGGGAGGATGACGGCCCGACAGTGTGCCCAAATTGCAGCTTGATAAATAACAACCAAGATCACTCCAAAACGGGAGGGGAGGGAGACAAGGTGCAGAGACGGCTGGACAGCCACCCCCCGGGTGCCTGCACGCACGCCAGAAGAGCAATTGAAGATCGGAAGACAACCACAGGGGCCATGGGCAGGTTGCCAGGTGCAGAGCAACTCAGCGCATTACGGACGAGCACAACTAATGGGCCGATGACACGCTCGAGAAGCCGGGCGCAGAGGCAGGCGGCTACATAAGCCAGCTCCCAGATCTCCTTTCACTCCAACTCTGACGATGTCGGCAGTTTGGCCGACGAAAGCTTAGTGATTTTTTATCTACAGGCTTGTTTATATTAAACAGTCTTGTTTACTTTTATCCTGGTGTTCGCTTTTCTTTTAATCTTGTTAATATATATATATATATATGTAGGTCTTTGGTAATTCGGGTTTTCTCCCGCGTAAAATTGGAAGTGTCTTGGCGACGTTTCGACGAAATCTCATTCGTCATCTTCAGGCTGGTGTCTCTTCGGCCTCGTGCTTCTATTTGCTCCTAGAAGCACGAGGCCGAAGAGACACCAGCCTGAAGATGACGAATGAGACTTCGTCAAAACGTCGCCAAGACACTTCCAATTTTACGCGGGAGAAAACCCGAATACATACATACAAACACCCGTGAAAACCTCAGAAAACATATATATATATATATATATATGTAGGTCTTTGGTAATTCGGGTTTTCTCCCGCGTAAAATTGAAAGTGTCTTGGCGACGTTTCAACGAAGTCTCATTCGTCATCTTCAGGCTGGTGTCTCTTCGGCCTCGTGCTTCTAGAAGCAATGTGTGATCGCAGCTGTTTCTTCCTTTTAACTGCCAGTGGAGGTATGAACTGATTGGATGGGAGCTTGGCTGTGTTCTGATTGGGTGGAGGTGTGTTCTGATTGGTTAGGGGCTTGGCTGTGCTCTGATTGGATGGGGGGTTGGCTGTGCTCTGATTGGCGGGGGGTGTGCTCTGCTTGGGTGGGGGCCCTGTTGTGCTCAGATTAGTCTGAGTTGCAGGGGGATTTGAGATGGAGAGCTGCATTGCTGTTGTTTGGCTTCGTGGTCGTGCCACATCTTCAAGGTGGGTGTCAGTTTGCTTCACGTATGAAATGGAGGGGTTTAAAATGGCCAATGATGCAGCTGTGGTCTGGTTTCTGGTCCGCGGTCGTGCCTCATCATCGGTGCGGGTTTGAGTCTGCTTTTTGCGTGGATGTGTGGTGGTGACATCATGTGTGGTCTTCGTGAGTGTGGGTCCAGTGTTGCTCCTTGTGCTAGGGATTCGTCTGTCAATAAGGCTGGGTTTCCAAATGGCTGGTAGGCGGGAGGTATCATCTCGTTTATTCATGCTGTGTGGGCGTTTTTTCTATCTCGATGGCTTCTCTGATTATTCTGTTGTTAAAGTGTTCGGTTTTGGCAATAGTTCTGGTATTTTTAAAGTCAATTTTATGTCCTGTGGCTTTGAGGTGTTGGACCAGGGAGGAAGTTGGTTCCTCTTTTCTGACTGAGTTCTTGTGTTCTTCAATGCGTGCACTTATTCTTCTGTTGGTTTGTCCGATGTATGTGGTGGGGCAGGCGGTGCATGGGATCAATCCACTTTCAATTTTACGCGGGAGAAAACCCAAATTACCAAAGACCTACATACAAACACCCGTGAAAACCTCAGAAAACATATATATATATAGATTTGGAAAGCTCTGAAATATATCTTGATATTTTACTTCACTTTTTATTAAATTTAGAAGCCTATCCAATTGTATAACAATGTTGAGTGGCATATAAAATCAGTCCTAAAATTAAAAATCCAAGCATACAGAAAAAAAATATATTCTAAAACAATAAAACTCACATGGAAGTACTTGAATATATGCAATGTGTAAGAGGCATGGATTCCTAAATATTTGGGCTTCTCTCCTCCAACACAAAGAATCATGGAATTGAAAGGATACATTTAAGCTAATAACACCATTTTCCTGCTCAATATAGGAAGCTAAAATAAAACATCCCAAAGGGTTAACTGTGTACATTCTTGTTCACTATATCCTACTATTTTATCCTTCTACAATTCCCCACTATTTATGTTTCTTTATAACTTTGACTTCTTCCCGTTTTCCATATGTGTTCTTTTTGATTTCAGATCTTCACAAAAGCATTTTATGTATGCATAGCAACTGCTTTCCCTGGCCTCCATTTTTTCCTCATTGAATTTGTTCCATTGTGTATATATAGAATATACTAAAAGTCTATTAGCCTTTTCCTGTGTTAAATGGATAAAATAAATGAAGCCATATGTGAATAGTGCATATATTTTAAAGAATTTCTATCATCTTAATGAGTTTTTAAATACTCCCAGACCATTACAAATTAAACTATTTAATACATTCCTTCATGAAATGATAATCAGATTTTTGAAGGATTAATTCCATTACTAAATACTTGTTTATTTCTACAGTATTGTGGTCACTATAGAAATTGTATTATTTTAGGACCTGAAATATTGTTTTCAGAAAATACAGATTAGATTACAATTGAACAAGGTAATGCTGATATAGTAATATGTCAAGTTGTAAAAAAAAGTGAACTAAGATGGTTTAATATTAAAAGTGGAGCCATATTTTTTAAAAAGCTACTAGGTTACTTTTTGATATAATGAATAATGTTCTATTATAATATTAACTATTTGCACTTCAACTTTTTAAATACAGTTGCATTTAGTTTAAGTAAATTATGGACCTTTAATTTTTTTTGTAACAACATACATACATTGTGCTTACTGAAAATAACTGGTCAGTTAATAACATTTATGATCTGAAATAGTAACATCTGTTTTTCTGATATATTCTTTTCACTTGAGTACTGTTGCTTTTGGAACTCATTCACAGATTTACCAGGTAAAGTTAAATAACTTACAGACTACTTGAACTTCTTACCACCTCTCATTAGTTTCTCATTGTAGAAGAACAAAATGATATATTTTTAAAATCACACATCGCATACACTGCACAAAGTGTAAGTTAAAGGAACTTTGTTACAATGGTATGTAAAGCACCACAAGCATCACATCTGGTTGTGATATTTTGCTATGTATTAATGACTACATAAAGAATAAAAATTATTGTGAAATGTATTCTATTACTGAGCCACAAAAATATTAATGTTATAAAATATAGGCATTTTATGTGAAACAGTTTTCAGTCTTTAATGAACTTTGAATAGAATAGAATACTTTATTTAGCCAAGTGTGATTAGACACACAATTTATCTCCTATGCAGAAGCTCTCAGTATACATGCAAGCAACAGAGTAATAATAATCATAAAAATGATACTAATAAGGGGATAGTAGAGGAGACAAGAAGGATAATAATAATACACAGTACAACATGGGTGAATACACTTAGAGATAAGACAGTACTGTGAGGATTAAGTGTTCAGCAGAGTGATAGCATGAGGGGAAAAATGTTCCTATGTCTATTTGCTTTGGCATGCAATGCTGTATAGTGTCCTGTGGGGAGCAGTTAAATAGTTTATGTCTAGGATGTGAGGAGTTTGTAGTTATTTTCTCAGCTTTCCTTCTGACCTGCACAATATATAGTGGAAGGCAGGCTGGTTGCAATTGTTTTTTCTGCAGTCTAACTGTCTGTTGCAGTTGTACCTGTCCTGTTTAGCTGCTGTACCAAACCAGACAGTTATAGAAGTACATTGATGTGCTTAATGTAATGAAATTTGTTGCTGGAATATTTATTAAGAACTCCAGTGAGACACAGAAGTAGTTTCTTCAAATTTTTATTCAACATGTTACGAAAAACATTCTTCATAACTGCCAGCCTTGATAAACTGGATGAAGTAGGAGGAAACATCAGTACTTACACATACTGTATAAAGTAGCACTGAGTATTGACAGAATTAGTCAGTGTGCTCTCTACCATTAAGAAAAGGGAAATATATTTAATCTTGGTGCAAAAAGAGTGTTAGAAAATTGACAATTACAGTCCAGCAATAACACATCATTGTATTTAGATGAATGGAAGAATGGAAGAAATTATAGAAAGAGAAGTCTGGCATAGGAAAATCTGAATAGGTTCCAGAATAAATGTAGAAATACACGGCTACTGTGAATGTAATACCAACAAAAAGGAGATTTTTGCATGCAGCTCATAATATCAGAGACAATAAGTAGTGAATATGGTATTTTGAGTTATACATAACTTTGTAATTTAGGTAACATTTCCATTTGCTAGTATGAAATATTGCTTAAAAACAAATGACTGACTTTTCATCTTTTCCTATGAAATTGAACTGTCATTTGCTATACAATGGTATCATCATTTATTCATAAAATATGCAATTACATTTACTTCTGAGAAACATGTAATTCTACAAGCATGAAAATGTATTACATTTGCTAAAGGTGGTTTGCTTATATGCCACAGCTATAGCATTTAATATATATGCCAAAGCTATAGCATTTAATATATGCTTGTGTTTCATTACATATAAAATTTTAAAAGGACGTTGTTACAGTTGTGCTGTTTTAGTGTAAGAGTCATATGGTTTAAAATGGATAATGGATAAAATTATATTTTATAATTTATATTTTAAGCAGCTCTTGTTAAAAGCATATGCTTGTACAGTTGTATGCAGAAATGAGATCAATCAAACTTTTGTACCTATATAGGTTATTTGGAATTAGTTGACTAATAGTATCCCGTAAATGTTTATTCAGAAATAAACCCTACTGGTTTAATAGGAGATATTTCCATGGAAGTACAGTATATAGGTATAAGTTTCAGTTATGCGATTAAGCAAACAAATGAATCTAAATCTAAAACTTTAAAAAAAACATTCTGACAGAAGGGTAGGTTGTAATTCAATTATCCTTATTGGTTGCTGATTGAAATAAAATTGTCAGTCATGTACTATCTAGTAATAATTAATACTTTTTTCTTGGAAGAATTGTTAACTTCAATGTTTTTTAATCATATAAGACACACAAAACAATAAACAAATATATCACATATATTCTTGGTTGCCTATGTTTTTAATATTGGAGGGAAATGCATAGTAGTTTCACCCTGAAGGCAAACCATCTCCTATCTTAGAATACAATGTGAAAAGAAAAGCCATTTTTTTAATTGTTTCTTTTTTAGATCTCAGATGGGAAGAAATAGTTGGTATATGTAGAAAACTCTAATCATATCTTAATGTTCAATGGGGTGGAGACGAAAAGGGGTGTTTTAATTTTAAATAGCTTTTCAGTCATAGAGTTGTATACTGAAAGATTAAAGTTTGAATTTATATATTTGTGTTGGAAGATGTTCAAACATCTTTCACATGCTAAAAATATGTAATTTTGCACCAGACATCATACTATAAGCCAAAAATTATTAGTGTGTCTATTTTTGTATTGCTTTTTATTGCTCATCTAAGCATGGTAGACAGCTGCTGTCTTTTACTATCCAAAATCTATTTCTTGACAATTGGACAATACATTTGGGGAATAAGTTGACATCTGTCCTAATGGCACCTGTTAGGAAGTACCATTACCTGCTTAGGTGAAAAAAAATTCAGATGAGGATTAACTGGTAATTATGAATTATAAGCATGATAGGAAATGCCCTCTGTTGGGAATAATAGCCACTGTTTAATAAGCTCATACAACCAGAAAGGAGAACACAATTGGGGAAAGCAAAATTAGTGTGCAAAACAGGTTACAACTTGATTTTGATGTTGAAACAGCAAACAAGTCAAGTTATTTTGTGCACACATGGAAAAGCAGAGAGTTCCTAGGAAGTTAAACATAAGAAATAGGAAAGTACAAATCCAAATGAAAAATATCTGAATAATGAGGATCACATATATAGAGAGAAATTTGACTACTCTAGACAGAAAAAGTGACTGACCATATCTACTACTATACATTATTTATTGTTCACCAGCTATAGGGCAGCTATTTTTGTGATGGTTCATCATATTTACAGCAGTAGACATTGTTTTCTGGTAATCCTTTTTTTCTCCAATCAAAATTTACCACTTGATCCAAGAAACTTTATAATGCATTACTAAACATACAAATATTCAGACTACTGTATATAATAAAATATTGTATTTATTTGATAGAACATATGTTTATGCTACAATCTTCAATGGTAAAATCAGTGATAATATGATTACAATTGACTATCTTTGTAAGATTACAACCAATTACCAATAAATATGAATATAAGAACACAAATACATTTTTTCTTAAATAAACCGAAAGTGCATTAGGATTTTTAAGCAGTTCTTAGTCAGAGAAATTATTTTTTCTTTATGAATTAGGGATTTGATAGAAAAAATGTATAATCATCAAATTGTTTAGCAAAATATAGTATGGCTACATATTTCATGTGTAAAATCTAGTGATAGATACCTTACATTCAACTTATAAGAGTAAAATATTTATTTTATGTATTCAATTTTATTCTCCCTTTTATTCTTCCTATTGTTGTTCAATAAAGAACTTATTCAGAAAAAACACAAAATAATTACCAGCCAGCCATTCAGACAACAAATCAAAATATATAACATCACAAACAAAGGTGGCCCATTCACCCATTCAGATCTGTTTTTCAGGGTGTTCCAAACTGGTGGGAACCATATAGATCTCAGGGGCATCTTATTTCAGAGAGTAGGTACCACGGTAAAAAAGACATATTTCATGAGTCCCAAAAGATTGTGTTTTATTAATCAAGGGCGCCTAGTGGGTAGAAACTGTAGAACACAGGCAGTCCCTCAAATAACTAAACCCTTTGCCATGTAGAGCTTTAATAAATGGTAACTTGTATTGCACTGTGAGGCACATTGGCAACCAGTGCAGCTTGCAAAACAGAGGTGACATGAGGCATACCAAGGCAAGGCCATCAGTGCTCATGTCACTGCATTCTGGCTTTAAAGTTTTGGGTGCAGGTAGATCACATTGCATAATCAAGCTATGAGGTGACAAGGACAGAACTGACAAGTTTATACAAAAATGTTTAAACATTATTTCAATTCCTTTTTTCTGCAAAATGATTTATTTTTTTACTTTTGTTTGTAAAGTTCCATGCTTATGCAGCAAATATGTGATCTTTTAAAAAATTCCATACAACTGCAGTAAGGCTTATAAACTTTTATTCTTTTGAATTATGAAAGTAGATGGACAATTGATTCATAACAAAATGTTTATCTAAATTTAAATACACTTTTACAGTAAATTATGTTATTTCCGAGTCAGCAAGTAAATATAGGCAATATTTAAAATATTAATGAAAAATACTTGCTACTTGCTACAAATTTCATACTTCTATGTTGCAGTATAATAATGTCCTTTTATATTTTGCTAAATTGACCATTGGCTTACAAGATAATATGTATTTTTGACATTAGCTTGTAAGGGAAGGAATCCCTATTTTGAAATTATTCAAAACACTACGTTTATGTGCTTATCTCTCAAAGAAGAGTATTCAATATAGGAGTAATACATTTTTTTTCTTTATTAAATGGTGGCTGTAAGCTAACAAACACACTGTTGATCTCAACTTCACACACACACACACACACACACACACACAAACAAACAAACAAACACATTGGTTTTCAGGTAATTGTATTATACAGTGGTACCTTGGTACTCAACTGCTTTGAAATTCATCCAGTTTGGTACTCAACACATTTTGATGTGAAAAATTTGTTCCAGTACTCATCGTTTATTTGGTATTCAAGCTGCAACTTGTTGGTGTCAACTGCCTTGTGACCTCACTATGTTATTGCTTATGGCAAAAATTTGGTACTCATTATTTTTGGTACTCATCACACTTCTCGGAAACAGTGATGAGTACTGAGGTACCAACTAGAGAGATACTGCTATGAAGTTGATATGAAATTGAAATTGCTCAGTGCACACAGAATAGTTGTCAGTAGCAAGGCATATATAACCTAGGTAGGGAGGACTATTGTTATCCAAGATTTTTTTAAAAAAAATTCTAAAATGTTTTAAAGCCAATTAATTATTGCTAATAAAGTTTCAGAAGAGTAAAGTAGACCTATTTCTATATAAGGATCTGCTTTATGATTAGTCTTTTAAAGGAAGAAGGGTATGTAATAGTCATTGTTTATATAACTCTAAATATATTTTTCACATAATATCTTCATCTTTATTAAAAGAACAATTATTTCTTGTCTCCCAAATGTCTGTTGAATTCATTCTACAACTTCTCAGTTCCATTGGAAATGAATAGTCCCACAAATGTAATAATTCAAATTAGTAATTTTCAATGCCAAATTGAACTTTGTTTATATGGGCCACCTTAAATGCATTGCATTGAAAATGTGCATATGATTTTATAAATACATAAATATATAATGCTCACGTGTGTTTGTATGAATTCATTTAGAATTAATCTTTGGTGAATTCTGTGGGACATGCTCCAATATAGAGTGCTTATGAATATTTATTTCATTTATGGAAATTATGAGATTTAAAAATGACTTACTGATTATTTTTTCTTTATACTTTGTCATTAGGATCTCGTCTTCGCCAGGAAGACTTTCCTCCACGAATAGTAGAGCATCCATCTGATGTTATTGTTTCTAAAGGAGAGCCTACAACTTTGAACTGCAAGGCTGAAGGAAGGCCAATTCCCATTATTGAATGGTACAAAGATGGAGAGCGTGTGGAGACTGACAAAGATGACCCCCGTTCACATCGCATGCTGCTTCCTAGTGGATCTTTATTTTTCCTAAGAATTGTACATGGACGCAGGAGTAAACCAGATGAAGGAAGCTATGTTTGTGTTGCGAGGAACTATCTGGGGGAAGCTGTGAGTCGTAATGCTTCTCTGGAAGTAGCATGTAAGTAATTCCAAACAACATCCAGACATTATGAAATATTTTGCAGTTACTGAATCATAGTGGAGCAATGTATACTTTCCACTATGCATTCCTAACTTTATTAATGTTATCTGTAAAGTTTATGGGAACATTAAAGGAAAGTATGCTTATTGTTTTGTTCATTGATATAAGTTTATTTAGTGCTATAGTCATGCAACTACTGGTATTTTGTTCGATTTTGCTAGTGGGGTTATTACTGTTTTAGCAAATAATGTTTTTATGCTTTTAATGCCACCTTAACTTTTCAAATAAGTTACAAAGTGTTCATAACTATAAACTATTTGTAATGATAAATCAAATATCTTTGTGATAATCATACTTCCTTTTTTAAGTGTATTTAAATCCCATTTATAGTTAGATTCATTTGTGGAAATGAAATAATACCATATTCAAGATACAATTTACAGAAATTACAGCATTTATTTCTGTAACAATAGGCTAGGAATATTTTGTTATCTTAACAGGACTAGATCTTTTTTATGCAAATGTAAATTGCTAAATACAAGTGAAATGATCATAAAACATATATTGGGAAAGATACAGAGACAGAATTTCAATTTCATGTATCAGGTCTTCGCTTTGAAATACTAGAGACAAGTCCTAATCTGTCTGACATTGCTTCTGATCTAGGTAGAGTTGGTTGTAGCACCAGAGATAGCAGCTGTAGCCCCAGCTGTTAAATTTGAGATAGCAGCTTGATCTATTGACCACTGCAAGAGTGGCTCTGGTCTAAATGAAAATTCATGAAAAATTGATGAAGTCCTGAGATTATTTTTTTCCTTTTCTTTTTCAGTACTGTGCTACTCTAGTGAGAAAAGATTAAATGAGGTGTTGAATGTTTTAGCTGCAAGGAGGTTGTAGTTCAGAAGTCAGAAGAAACTGATCATTTTCACTGTAGCCTTTGCTTTAAATAAACCAGATCATTTATTAGCTGGCTATGTTTGTACGTGTATGTTTCTCTCTGTGTATCTGTATGTATATGTGTGTATATTTTATATGTATGTATGTATACATACACGTGTGTGTGTGTTTCCAATTTTCCAGGAAATTGATGTTGACAAAAATAATGATTGTATTCTAATTATTAACTTAGAAAACAAAAGCAAGATTGAAATCTGTAATTAACATTTTTATTTGTGAGAATTATTTGAGAATTTAGCAATAATTCTAAAACATAAACCAGGTATTTCAACCCAGTATCTCTAACTTTGTTTTAAATCCACATAGTTTATAATAAGGATTAGATTCTAAGATGTATTTAAATAATATAAATTGTATCTAAACAATTTCAATGCAAATCGATTAAATGTTCATAAAATTATAGGATCATTTTACAATAACTTATGTAGCAATTAAAGAACTACTTTTTTTCTAAAAGTACATTTTTTTCTCAGACTTGGAATGTAAACAATTTTATGTCTGATTTTTTTTTTTTAAAAAGAAACAAATCTTGTAACAGTCCAGTCCCAAAGACCCACATAGTGTCGCAACAGTACTGCAGAATGGAATAACAAGTTGTATAAAGAATTATAAACTCTTGCCATTACAGATAGTCTTCGATTTAACTATAACAATTGGGACCAAAATTTCAGTCACTAAGAGATGTGGTCATAAAGCAAGATATCATGTGACTACATTGCTTAGAGACCACAATCTTAGTAATGCCAGTTGCCATTGTTAAGTGAATTTTATCAGCCAAGGACCTACCCCAATCCATGCCATTATAGACTTGGTCTCTCCGACCCTGATCTTCAGTAAGGTAAAAGATTGCCTCCAAATCTTGCCACCTGCCTATGTTATCCTATCTGTCCTATTAGCTTCCATATACCTTATCTTTGTGTCATGCTTCTGGGCCCTAAGAAATTGGTTTTGCCTGCAAAATAACTGGCCCTGTGGTGCAGCCAGAACAATTTAGAGGTGAATACACTTAAAAATGGAGAGGTGAGAGTGGATTTTAGGAGGAGCCCTCCTATTCTACCACCTTTTACTAAGTTAGACAGCACAGTATCAACAGTAGAGTCAAGTTTTTTTGATTCTATAATGTCCCATAATTTGAAACGGATACCTAACATTAGAACCATCTTGTCAAGATTCCGGTTGACACCATCGTTAAAAAGGCACAACAAAGAATGTTCTTTCTTTGTTCAGACTGCCCCAAGAGCTGTTGATACAGTTCTACAGAGAAATTATTGAGTCTGTCGTTTATAACTATCTGGTTTGGTACAGCAACCAAACAGGACAGGTTAAGACTGCAGAAAAATGATTGCAACCTATCTGCCTTCTATTGAGGATCTATATGTATATTGCACGGGTCAGAAGGAGGGCTGAGGAAGTATCTACAAACCCCTCACATCCTAGACATAAACTGTTTCAACTCCTCCTCTCAGGATGCCGCTATAGAGCACTGCATGCCAAAACCACTAGACACAAAGACAGTTTTTCCCATGTGCCATCACTCTGCTGAACATTCCCATAGGACTGTCTTATGTCTACGTATATTTACCCATGTGGTATGTCTGCATTATTATTATTATCCTTCTCATCTTTTCTACTACTTTCTCTTATTGGTATCATCATTATTATTATTACTCTGTTGTTTTGCATGTACACTGAGAGCCTCTGTACCAAAGACAAGTTCCTTGTGTGTCTAATCACACTTGGCCTATAAAGAATTCTCTATTCTATTCTATTCTATTCTATTCTATTCTATTCTATTCTATTCTATTCTATTCTATTCTATTCTATTCTATTCTATTCTATTCTATTCTATTCTACTCTACCCTACCCTACCCTACCCTACCCTACCCTACCCTACCCTACCCTACCCTACCCTAAAAACAAAAAGAAAAAAGGTTGCATTTATTTTGTTTTTTTTACCTTTCTTTGCAGTGCAAAGGCAGCCTCATATGGTCCTGGCGTGTGGCACAAAGGTGTTTTTGTGCACTGTGGCTCAGGGAGTGGCTGTTTCATGTTCCCCCTTTTTATTTGCAGTGCAAAGGTAGCCCATACAGCCCAACATCCAGACTACTGAAGACATACCTTGTCAGCAGTGGGTGAGAAAAGCTGAGCTGGAGCAGCTAAGCAAAGGGGAGTAAAAGGATATAAATGGGGGAGATAGTTGGGTAAGAGAAGCTGTAGCACCGTATAAGTTGTAAGGGTGGATGAGCTGCCTAGCATCTGAATGTTGATCACATGATCACTGGGCACTACAGTCACCATAATTTCAGGCACAGATTGTTCAGCATTGTCATAACTTTGAAAAATTGCTGAAGGAATGGTTGTAATTTGAGAATTATCTATACAAATCTTCTCTATGGAAGAAAAATTGTTAATGAGTTTTTAATTAGTGGAAAATTTTCCTTAAACCAGTGCTGTATATTTGTTGGTTGAAATCACTTCCTTCACATTCCTGAGGAAAATAATGGCTAATTTAAGGATTTTGAGAACTATTATGTTCACAACCCTACATGGTTTGGAGCATCTTTTTACTTTAAAATTTTATCACTGCATAGCTCAGTCAGGTTCTGTTCTGTGTTCAGTCTCTTTAATTTTTATTTGCCATGTTGAGTATATGAGATGCTATGAGCAAAGAGAAATAAATACATATTGAAAGCTAGAAAGTCTGTGACTTTATGGGACAAAACAGCTCTAAAATGCTAAAATATTTATGTAAGTCATGATTAACAATAATTCCACTTCATTTAATAGTGATATAAAGGTAGTGTCTATTCTTTTATTTCATCCTAAATTATTAACAGCCATTAGGCATTCATTTTTTTCAACCTCAAATACTGTAAAGTAATTTTGTTACTTAGTTCGGTCTCTGTGAACTCTTTATGACATCATTTAATCAGGATTGTCTGTCGGTAACTCTTTCTTTTGATTACTTGTAAGTTCATGCTTGTGTCATCAGTGATAATTTATACTCACTGTCTTCTGTCAGCCCTTTTTTCAATTGCCTTTGATTTTTCCAACTGTCAGGGTCTCGTGCAGTAATTCTTGTCTTCACATTTATGTATCTAAAATGTTTAAATGTTTGTTTCATTTTAGTGCTTCCAGATAGTATTTTGCTTTTACTTCATCTGATATCTAATGATTTGTGTCTGAAGGTATTTCAACCATTTATTCTAGTACCATAATTTGAAAAAAAATGATTTTTCTTTATTCAGCCATTCGGATGATCTAGCTTTGGCAACTGGGAAAACTATGGCCTTGACAATATACACTTTTATGGCAGTATGATATCTCTGTACTTTGACTTTTATCTAATTCTATCATAGTTTTTTTCCCCCAAATTGCAGCCCTTTCTTTATTTCATCTCTGTGGTCACCATCCCTGTGAGTTTTAAAAGTTGACAACATAGACTTCTATTACTTCTACTTCCTTTCTATTCATGGTGTTGACATTGCCTGTTGACATAATCTTATATTTGTTTTAAAAATGCAAATATTTTGCCCTCTTATCTTCAATGAGAGATTTCTTCCTTGCTTCCAAATTTCAGAATAATTTTATTAGCATATCCAAGTTTTTGTTCCACAGAATTAATTCAATTTTTTATTTCTTCTAGAAATGAATATACGGTACTTGCATTTCTACATATAAGCCAAAGAATAAAATCAACAGTATGAATCTTTGGAACATTCTTTTTTTCTCTTTTGATTTATTGTGTTGATAAATATTCTGTTTGTTTCCTCCTGGTCACCATACAAATTCTTTAATAGGCAAATGAGTTGATCTGGTACTCATGCTTTTAAGTCTTATCCTCAGTTTGTTGAAGTGTACATAGTTAGAAACCTTTGTATAATCAATAAAACAATACTTGAGCATTATTTTATTAGTATGTGAGATATGTATAACTGTTTTGATAATCTGAATATTCTTTACCTCTGACTTTTCTTTGAGGGATAGCCGAATATAAATTGATTTTTTCCAATCCCTTGGCTGCTAGAATCTGTCTGCTTTCAAAGCACATGTATCATCTTATATTTTATCAACTGCAACTTTCTTGCTAGCAATATTTTCTTGGGTCCACTTAACCTCACTTTCTTTAATTCTTTGCTATAATTGAGTTTTCAGTCTCATCATATCTATTCCTGATTAAGGAATCAATGTACAATATTTCCTTATTGTTTCATCAGTTTTATACCTTATTTAATCTGTATCATCTAATTTTTGTAATTTGTGAAAAAAAAAAATATCAATGTAGCAACCAAAAACGAAATTGCAGCGTCTCATCTATCGGAACCATGACACAATGTCTTTGTCTTTGTCTTTAATTATAAAACTCCATTTCTATGTCTTATTTATTTTAATATAATCCATTCTCCCCATTACCTCTTCTGTAGAATTCAAAATTTAGTTGGACTAATTTTATTTGGACTGTCTTTCTTTTTTTGTCTTTTTTTAGCTACTTGCAACCTCTCAACAGGCAACCATTTTGCCTTCCTTTGTTTTCTTCTAGATTTTTTAGCAGTCTAGAATATTTTAGTAACTCTGTTATTTATTAAAATGTTCTTATCTTCACCACATTGTATTGCTGATGTCATATTTTGTTGATCAGATGATTCTATTTTTAGTATAGTTACAATTTTGTAAAAACAAGTTGGTAAAATGAGCCGCAGTCAGCACAGGAGAGTAATTTTTACTGACTGGACACAAGTTTCCTATATTTATTTGCAGACTACATAATTTGGTATATCTACTATATTCATCTGCAGAGTCATCTTTTAGTTGATGTAAGAAGATATTTACTACAGTATAGACAATGAACTTTCATAGCTGAATTCTATCAGATTTTGTCTTTAGGTCATAATTTTCTATTATGTCTGATGTTTTACTTTTAAAGTTAGCATTTCAGACTATAAACAAAAGAACTCACAATAATATATATTTTTCATGTACAACATTTGCTAAAATATTAATTAAGGAGTGCAATATAATTTCTGAATATTTCACTCATGTAGGATTTTGAAAATGGCCTAGTGTTATGCTTGTAATTATTTAATCTCACTTTGTATGTTGGAAATGTGAACAACATGAAGGGACATGTTATCATGCTTGGTGGACATGTAAAAAAGCTAAAAAAACCTTTGATGCATAGGATTGTAAAGATCAATATTCAGTTGAAGTCAGAACTTTTCCTTTTAGGGCTAATGGATAAAAAGCAATGGAAAATTATTTCCATGAAATGGAATTTCATCGATTAATGTGGCAAGATTATTATATGTAGAAGGAATGGTTGGTGAAATTGAGAGATGTTTCTGAGATGGATAAATTAACTTCTTTGATTAGAAAAAAGGTACTCTCTACATTTATTGGTAACTGGAAAACCTTTTACAGAATTTTTGTGTAAAAATAAAAAAAATGAACTTGTGGTTTCGGGCTTTGGTGACTAGATAAAATAGACTATAGAATATTCATTATCAACATTCTAGCCATTGTATATCCACTGTATGATGAAGGCCCCTTCTGCATGTTTTTAACCAATATGGTCCTGAGCTTTCTTTTGCCAGTTGGGCTTACAATACTTGTTGATGTCGTCAATCCATCTTGTTTTAGGTCTCTTTTGTGGAATCCATTCTGTGACTGCCTTAGTCCACCTGTCATCAGTTCTTGCTATGTGACCAGCCCATTTCCATTTCAATTCTTTTGCTTTCTTGATGATATTGTATACTTTCGTTTGTTCTCTAATCCATGTCTTTCTATTTTGTTTTGTGAAACATGCATCTTTCCATGGCTCTTTGCGCCACTCGTAGTTTTTGTATAGATTGTGAGGTTAATGTCCGTGTTTTGCTGGCATATGTTAGAACAGGTAGTACATACTGACTGAAGACTTTTCAGGCATAAGGGGAGGTTGTTCTTGAAAATTACGCTTAGTTTACCGAATGCCTTACCTGCATTCGGCAGGTAAGTATAGAATATTATGATGTAATTTTAGACAGGAATATTAAAATTGTCTACTAAGAAGAATATTGGAAGCCGCTTTGTATCTTCTTTTTTATTTTTTTTCAACTTTTTTCTTTCCTTGCATTTTTTTCTTTCTCTTTGCTTTCTATCCTATTCTTTCTTCTGCCTAGGTTCTTTCTAGGCCTAAATAAGTAGTATTGACAGTCTACTGTCAAATTTATCTGTCAGAGTTTGGTCATTTTTTTTCCAATTTAGATAATGTATTTCATATTGAATGAGATGTACCAACGAGGTTCCCCAAATGATTTGTTTCATCCAAAATCTTAGATGAAATAATCTTGCTTGGCCCTCAAAGGTTATATAGTCTAATAATTATTAATATGGTAATGGCAATAGAATTCAAGTATTGAATGTGTGCTATTGATTTTAAGAATTTTGTTTGTATTTATTCAAGGAATCAAGGATTCTTGTAAGCACATATCTCAGATTCATATAGCACCATGCCAAGAACTTTGGCTTTGAATAGTTTAATTGCTGCCGGGACAAACTTGTCAAAAGACAGATTGCTTATCTTCAAAGAAACCTTTGAGCTTTTGTAGTTAAGTCTCTTATTTGATGATCCCAGCATGTGGATGACTGAAAATGAATACTTAGGAATTTGAATGAGGTGTCTGTCTTTAATTGTGCAACTTGATGGATTATCAGACTTTCTTCTGAAAAAGATGAGAAGTTTCATTTTTTGGAAGTTTATTTTTAGCTCTTTTCTATCACAGTATGTTAAAAGTTCTTTGAGATCTCTATATAGCCCAGTTTTGAACTCAAAAAATATAATTCCATCATCGGCTTACAAAGAATAAAGCTTAGATCATGGTGAAGAATAGGGATGTAAGTCTGGATTGGCAAGAATATGAACAGTATAACTAGTGTTAAATCATTAGGTTAAACCATAGAGGAAAATGTCAGAGTAAAACAATAAGAATAAAAGAAGATATACCGTGTTTTCCCGAAAATAAGACCCAACCAGAAAATAAGCCCTAGCATGATTTTTCAGGATGCTCGTAATATAAGCCCCAGTTAAGATGGTCAGCATTTAGTACCATATTTTCTAGAAAATAAGACCTAATGCATCTTTTGGAGCAAAAATTAAAGGAAAACACAGTATTAACACCAGAGGTAATGAGAGTTGTCAATTTTCAAAACCTGTTTTACCAACAGTAGTCTGGTGGTTAAGGTGCTTGTATAGAAAACAGGAGACTATGAGCTCTAGTGCCACTTTGAAAGGTGGCATTAGAACTCTTAGGTGACTTTGGGCAAGTCACCCTTTCTCAGTCCAACCTACCTCATAGGGTTGTTGTTGTGTGGAAAATTGAAGAAGGAGAATGTATATTTATCCCCTTGAATCATAACAATAATATAATAGTAATAAAGATGGGATTAATAATTAATAATATTAACTTTTATTAATTAAATAATTAAATTTGAAAGTTAGCATTATTAAGAAAATTACCCAGTATAGAACAAAGCAAAGAAATGTTGCTGCAATGGCTAAGCATTATTTGTGAATCTTTATTGTCAAAATTGCTGCTGACATTTCTGATTTATTATTAGGGTTCTGATTTAGTTTATGCTTTCTTTTTATTCATTACACTCAGGTTATTAAATCCTTGAGATTTTAGAAGAATCAAGTCAGTGAAAATATATTCCCCTACTACTAAAATATTCTGAAGTGAAGAATCCTCTTAATAATAACTTCAGGATTGTTACTGTCATTTTCTGACACTTTTTGACCTCTGCCCACACTGGAACCAGAAGTGAAATATTTCTCTGCCAGTGCTATTAAAAAAAATATGAAAGGCTATTTGTAACCTTAAATCAAGCCCTAAAATAACAAGTTGCTTTTCATATCTATTTACATATTTATTTCCAGTAATTGATGGAAAGAGTTGTTTTCCATATACTGATGCATACTTCAAAAATGAAATTAATAGTATTGCTACCTGACAGAAATTAAAGAAGTTTACTATCAGGATTGTGATTGACAGTGCTAAATGACTCATTGAGATGGGCTGCAAATCATTTCAGGGAAAGATTTTTGGGAAAATACAAAATATATACAAAATAAAAACAATCATAATAAAAGAGAAACAGAACAAGCACTGCAAAGGGCCTGGAGTGTAATAAAACTGATGGCTCAGACATTTTTCACAAGTATTAGGCCACACATTCCCCATCTTGTACCTGTGCATTTGATTTTGGTTTCTAACGTGAATTAGCTGTGGTGGGTGATGGTTAGCAACTAGAAAGGGAATAATATATGTCAGCTTTCCTTGACACAAAACACATCTCTGATCAGAGACACAATAGGTCACCTTCCCTTATCTGCAAGGTAACTGAGAAAACATTACAGATTTTATAGAACTTGAGATGTGATAAGGTAAAACCATGAATGGAAATTTAAGATTGTTTTACTCATGGGTAAATATGACACAAGGAGAGTATTCTGGGACTGTAGAGAAAGGCAGTCCCCTAATATTGTGGGATTATAGAGAAAGGTAGGCACTATCAGGGCATGATTATGCTATGTTAAAGAACTAGCAGAAACAGAGCTTTGATTTTGGTCTTTAAATTTGGTTTCCATCTTTCTTGCTATGTATGTGTGGCATAAAAAATAGGATGAACGAACATTGTCAACTTTTTTTTTCATCAGCTACCTTAGAATCTTCAGTTGAGATGACCTCTGAAGTGACTGGTGTGGGGAGTGATGTAGTTAATGAGATCAAATGACTTTATGACCTCAACCCCTTGTGGCCTTAGCTCTCCTCATCCATCTTCTTAGACCAACTGATTGTGAGGCATCTGTGGAAACAGGATTAAACAAGTGTGAACAAACAAGTTCAACAGCTTCTACTACTGCCCTAATTCAGGACAGTAGAAAAAGTGACACACTAATAATCTTGGAACTGCAGAGTTGAAGGTATAATATTTTGAATAAATAATTATTTTTATAAAAATGTTTCAACAGTTTATAGTAAGTTGCTTAGCAAGCTGTGGGATTTGATTTAGCCCTAGAGGGAGAGCATCTTAGTGGGGGTGGTTGATCAAGTAACAACAGATCCCATCTTTCCCCCCATCTGCCCCTGCCCTCTCTATTTGCAATTGGATTTTAGTGGTTGGCATTAATTTATTTGTGTGTGTGTGTGTGTGTGTGTGATTGTAACCTACCCTTACCTTGTGGTAAGATGGGCGGCCAATAAATGTTATATATATATATATATATATATATATATATATATTTTCTGAGGTTTTCACGGGTGTTTGTATGTAGGTCTTTGGTAATATATATATATATATATATATATATATATATATATATATATATATATATATATATATATATATATATATATATATATATATAATTGTTACTCATGTAGCTAGAGTCATAGTCAATTCTATAGCAGATAATGCATTTTTCAAATCAAGATCACCTGTGGGAAGGAAGTGTATGAATTTACAGTTCAATATGAGTGTAAAATGAAATTTGCTGTAGATGTATTTTGAAGAAAAAAGCAGCAACATGGAATACAATGCATTGAATCAGCTACAACCTGTTTTTTATTAGAATGCAATAACCGGGGAAGGGGAAGGGGAGGAAAGGAAAAGAAAGGAAAGGGTATGAATGTCTATGCTAATATTACTGGTAACCCTGTATACATGGGCATCTGCTAAAGAAACAAATGATGAGGCAGGCTTGAAAACACATAAATGCCATCCATAGCTTATATACTTGGAGGCATATAATGTTATGGTAGCATTTGTGTGATGATATTGTGGTTTACCTATACCTATACATAAGTAAGATTATATCATATTATGAGCTCCTTATTCATGCTTAGAAGTAAATAAATTCTATTAAACTTAGTGGCCATATCTTTAATTAGAATCTGGTTCTTATAAAACAAAACCATATGGGCATATGGTTCTGAACTGTACTAGGCTTTGTGCCCAGTTCAGGAAAACCATTAAGCGTGATTGTTTTTTGAACTGTTCATGTTTATTTGTAATGAATGTCCCATATAAGAACTAAAATAAAACCATAGGAAATAATTTAAATACATTCTAAATAATATTAACTGAAAAATTAGCATTTACTAAAATACTTTTTTCAACATAAGGTATTTTTTAACAATACTGAGTATTTTTTTCTCCAGCATGAGGATGGAGAATCCACAAATGGGTTAACTTCATCCTCCTGCCCAATGAGACTAAGTCAAATGATTGCCACGCCTCCTGCTGGGCCGGATCCTGACCCAGTTTACGACTTAGTCTCTAGCCCATCAGGACGCTTTTCGTTTGGCTCCTTATTGCTACAGGCAGGTTGTATCCCCATTTGTGGATTTTCTGTCCTTGCTGTATTTGCAGCATTTTTTATTTGTTAGCTTTCTGAGCTGTCAAGTCTATCTGACAGTCAGCCGGAAAAGCCGTGATCGTCTCCCGACGATCAGCTGGGCAGCGGGCTCCGCAGGGGGCCACCGCTTGCCTGTAGCGCAGCCGAAGCCTATGTAATTTAATCTCTTCAGCTTCATTGACCGTTGCGAGCCCTTGAGCGCTGCGAGCCTGACAGAGCCGGCACGATCGTCTCCCGATGATCAGCTGAGCTGCGGGCTCTGCAGGGGGCCGCCGTTGGTTCTCAGCGCGGCCGAAGCTTTAAAACAAAAAAAGTTTTTTTCTCGCTGCCTGGAGCGCGCCGCTGCGAGTTCGGTACAGAGCTCTGGGGCTTCTGGGGACTGCTCCTTTTCTCCTTGCCTCTGCTGAGACATTTTGAAGTGGCTGGGCCTTACAGGTGCGCCACGGATTTGGCGGGCTCGTCGCGGCCACCTTTTTGGCCGCCGCAACAGTTTCCTGGCCTTTTGAAAAGCTCCTTTAGAGAGAAATTCTCCTTCTGCTGCTTTTATTCGGCTTGCGAAGCAAGTGTAGGTCAGACCTACAGCTTCTGGAGCACTGGCCCAGGCGGAACCAAACAGGTCATTTCCTTGGCAACCGGGCCTACCTTGCAAGGCTCCAATTGCCCCGGCCGCCATTTTGAATTGCCTCATCATTACAACTGCCTCCATTTTCTGCCTCAGGCAGGCCAAGCAATTTGCCTCAGTGGTGCTTGAGCGGCAACAATTGTCGGAGCAGTGACCAGCCTCGCTGGTAGCTCCCGGGTGTGCACTTGGCCAGTTTCTGGTCCAGTGGCCACCACAATTCAGAGCCATAACTGGCCTTGCCGGTTCCTCGGCAACAGCCACCCCAGAGCTCTGTCTCGTACTGTCTGCATTCCTCCGGCTTCTGCTGAGAGATTTCATCAGTGATGGCAGACAACTCGACTCCTTTGACCACCCACAGTGGTCCGTCCTCTCCAGCCAAAAAGAGGCGCAAGTCCTCAAAACTGGAGGCAGCAGGCAAGCTGGAGGCCAAGGCCAAGGCTATTTCCAACAAGGCTCCTTCCAAAGCGGCTGAGAAGGAGGCCAACAGGCGGCATCTGGCCTTGGAGAGGCAGTTTTCCAGAGCCCAACAACAGCAGCAGACAGACATTGTAGTCCCAGCTGTTTCTGCCTCGACTGTGGGGACTCTGTTCGACCCTCACATCGCTCCTTCTGTCCCTCCATTCCAGAGGGCATGGTCTTCCGAAGCTGAGGCCGCTCAGGGGCAAGAAATGCTGAACCAGCCAGCATGCCCTCAATGGTCAGCTCAGCTGCCCAACGCACGGCCTGTACCTGAGGCCACGTTCAAACCTACTGCGGCGGGAATCCACTCAGTGGTCCCTCAGGAGTTCTCACCAGAACAATTCCAGTCTTTAATAGCCCAGGCTGTCTCCCAAGGCTTGGCTTCTGCTCTTCACAGATCCAGAGCCGAATCCGTCACACCTGTTATTCCACCCTACTACCCGTCAGAGCCGGCAAATTATGCCCAGTCCATCATCTCTGACCATTCCTCCCAGGATATAGATACTTATCCAGAGGAATACGAGCCGGGTGAGATACACCTCTCTGAGGATGAGGAAACAACTCCTGATCCTACTCCGTTTGTTGGGTTGTTTGACCCATCATTATTTAAATCCCTTTTAAATAAGGCAACAGCCTCGGCAAACATTGAGCCTGAACAAGAGGCTCCACCTCCCTCCACTAATCAGGTCTCAAATCCCTTATTCACGGAACCTTCTGTGTCTCAGAAGCAAATTCCTTGCCCTCCTCTTCTCCTTAATACAATCAAAAAGCAATGGTCAGCTCTGGGTACACCGTCCTCACTGACTACTTCAGACAAGAGACTATTCAATGTAGCCTCCTCTCTGTCTGACTTACTTGAAGTCCCAGTGGTGGATGAGGCCATTACACCTCTGGTTTCTCCATCCACCGTATCCGGTGACATGGCTGAGACTCTAAGGTCAGAGGACAAAAAGTCCGAGTTCTCCCTTCGCAGGTCTCATCAAGCCTCGGCGTGGTCGGTGAAGGCATCGACGGCTACTTCCTTTTTCGCCAGGACCTCTATAATGTGGCTGCGTGAACTCCAAGCCATGATACCCCAGGACCAGGTACGAGTCCACCAGACCCTGGGTAAGTTACTGGCTACATCCGAGTTCATGGCGGACGCCTCTCTGCACGCAGCCAGATTTTCTTCGCGAACCATGGTCTACAATGTGGCCGTCTGCAGACTGTTGTGGCTGAAACAGTGGAGGGCGGACCAAAAGTCAAAGTGGTGCCTGGCTACCGCCCCTTACACTGGTGGACAGTTGTTTGGCGAGTCCCTCACTCCATATCTGGTGGAGAACGGACAAGCGCAAAGTTATGTCCCACCTTAACAAACATGGGGGCAGAGGCTCTACTTCAGACTATCGAAGAACGCCTTTTCGTGCAAACACAAGCCCAGAATGGGCTCCGCATGCTCGGCCCTTTCCTCCCAGACCCGACCGATCATGGGAGCGCCCTGGGCCCAGATCCAAACAACAGGTCCAAAGTAAGCGGCCCTTTCGAGGCGGCGGAGGTTGTCCGTTCAGAAGGACTAGATGACTCCAGGGACAAGGTCCCCATAGGAGGCAGACTCTCTCTATTTACAAGTCAATGGGAAAGCACCATGACAGACTCTTGGTTGCTCCGAACTATCAGAGAGGGTCTCTTTCTAACCTTCCTCTCCACACCCCCGGGTCGCTTCATATCTTGTCCAACGTCGCGGCGACTGGACAAGAAGAGACTCATGCAGCAGGCCATTTGTCATCTTCTAGACATCAGGGCCATAGAGCCAGTCCCCACTGGGCAAAGCGGGCTGGGATTCTACTCCATCCTCTTTGTGGTGCCCAAGACCTCAGGAGGATGGAAAGCCATTCTAGACCTCAAAGGTCTGAATTACCATCTCAAATACGAGAGGTTCAAGATGCAGACACTCCAGTCCATCCTGGCCAGCATCAGACGTGGCGACCTCTTGACATCCATAGACCTCACGGAGGCCTACTTGCATGTCCCCATTATTCCCAGCCATCGCAGGTTCCTCAGATTTTGTTTTGCCGGGCACCATTTTCAATACAGAGCCCTACCATTCGGCCTTTCTCCGTCCCAAGAGTGTTCATGAAAATCTTGGCGGTGTTGATGGTCCACCTGAGGTTAATCCCGGTGCGGATCCAGTGCTACCTGGACGACATTCTGATTCAGTCCTCGTCCGTCCAGGCAGCTCAATGGAATCTCAACCACACTATTGGGGTTCTATAGGCCCACGGGTTTTCCATAAATTTCCCGAAGAGCCACACTGTTCCATCCACCCATCTATTGCACCTGGGGGTGATCATAAACATGACGCAGTGCATGGTCTACCTGTCGCAGGAACGCCAGGACAGCATTCGGTCTCTGGTGATCCAGATACAGAAGGATCGAGTAGTTTCCCTGGCCACACTCTCCAAACTCCTAGGCAAGATGGTTTCATGCATGTCAATCATCCCATGGTCCAGGTTGCACTCCAGACATCTGCAATGGTTCCTTCTACCATTTCAGAGGCTGGGCACGAGCTCTTCCACTCAGAAGGTCAGGGTCCCTCTTCAGACTTTGAACTCCCTTCGCTGGTGGATATGCCCGGCATTAGCAAAGGGGTCCTTATTCAAGGAACCACCTTGTATCACCCTAACTACAGACGCCAGCCTCTTCGGTTGGGGAGCTCACTTGCAGTTTCAGTTGGTTCAGGGCCGGTGGTCTCCACCGGACCTGCAGCACAACATAAACTGGTTGGAGCTCAGGGCCATACATCTGGCCCTCCGGCATTTCAAGAGCAGTGTAGCAGGGCAACATGTCCTGGTTCTTACGGACAATGTCACAGCCAAGGCTCACGTAAATTGGCAGGGGGGCACTCGGTCCAGAGATCTCATGACCGAGGCTCAGCTGCTAGCCTCTTGGGCAGAGTCCAACCTCTCCTCCCTCAGGGCGGAACACATCTCAGGAGAAGCGAACCGGCAGGCGGACTCCTTAAGCAGGTCGATGGTAGACCACTCTGAGTGGCGTCTGGATCCCTCCATTTTCACGGAGGTCTCGATCAGATTCGGACAACCAATAATAGACCTGTTCGCCTCACCACTGAATGCTCAGCTCCCAAGATTCTTCTTTCGGTTCCCTTCCCGGGGGGCGGAGAAGGTGGATGCGCTCTGCAGCCCTTGGCCCAGGGAACGATTATACGCCTTCCCTCCTCTTCCTCTGATCCAGGCGGTCATCCGCAAGGTTCTGCTGGAACAGGCGGAAGTAATTCTGATTGCCCCATACTGGCCCAGACGTCCTTGGTTCGCAGATCTAATGGATCTCTCCATCTCTTTCCCATGGAGAATTCCTCCCAACCGCATTGCCCTGAGTCAGGGAGCCCTGCAGCACCCAGACCCTCAGTGGCTTCAGTTAGCCGCCTGGCATTTGAGTGGTAACTGCTAACAAGGGGCTCCTATTCAACGAGGGTTATAGCGATGATTCAAGCCTGCAGGCGCCCCTCCACAATAGGATATATGATTCCACCTGGAGAAATTTTAGTCTCTGGTGTGCTAAAAGTCAGGTGGATTTCTCCTCACTCACCATCCCGAAGGTCCTGTTGGAAGGGTTGGACAAGGGACTATCGCCCAGCACCATCCGTCGACAGGTCGCAGCTCTGTCAACAGTATTGCAATGCGACAACTCGGCCCCTCTGTCCCAGCATCCTATGGTGCATTCCTTTATCAAAGGGACGACCAATACCAGACCACCAGTGGTACACCGTTATCCCTCTTGGGATCTACCAAGGGTCCTACAGGCCCTTACATCAGACCCGTTTGAACCCATCAGGGTGTGCACACTCCGCCTCTTGTCTATGAAAGTCACCTTCCTGGTAGCCGTAACTTCGGCCAGGCGCATCTCGGAACTGGCGGCTCTCTCGGTAAGGGAAGATCTGTGCACCTTTCATAACGACAGGGTGATTCTTCACCTACACCCATAATTTGTCCCCAAGGTTAACACCTTGTTCCACAGGGCCCAGGAGGTGGTCCTCCCTAACTTTTGTCCCAATCCGTCCCATGATTTGGAACGTAAGTGGCACACTTTGGATGTTCGCAGAGCGCTAAGACATTACATCCAGCGGACATACACGTTTCGGAAGTCGGAGGCACTCTTTATTTCTTTTCAACCCTCTTCCATGGGGCAGAAAGTGTCTGCCTCAACAATTGGCAGATGGATCAAAGCTTGCATCGCATGGGCTTATCAAGCACACTCATTGCCCACACCTGGCCACATTACGGCTCATTCCACGCGCAGCGCCGCAACATCGGCAGCGTGGGCCACGCAAGCCTCCATCACTGAAATCTGTAGAGCGGCGACCTGGTCTTTGCCTTCTCCTTTTATAAGGCACTACAAGATGGACAAATATGCCTCCGCAGACGAGGCGGAGGGTTTTGCAACAGGTGGCCGGCAGGTTTTGCAACAGGTGGTGCCATCGACTGGAACACAGGCCCAGACTGGTTCCCTCCCATAGGGACAGATGGCTTTGCTATGTCCCATTTGTGGATTCTCCATCCTCATGCTGGAGAAGGGGCGTTGTCTTACCTGAACGCCTTTTCTCAGCATGATGATGGAGAATCCACCCCCATCCCCCTCAAAGGGCTGTCAGGTCCTGTGTAGGGGGCGGGAGGAGCCAACGCGTCCGACTACAGTTTCTGTGCTTTCGTCTCCGTCGTACACTGGGTCAGGATCCGGCCCAGCAGGAGGCGTGGCAATCGTTTGACTTAGTCTCATTGGGCAGGAGGATGAAGTTAACCCATTTGTGGATTCTCCATCATCATGCTGAGAAAAGGCGTTCAGGTAAGACAACGCCCCTTCCCAGCAATTTCTCCCTTTTTGGATAGAAACTAGGACACATTTTGTTGGCTGGAGATATACTTTATGCTTTCCGAGTAAGGAATACAAGATATTTGATATAATGAGTTATCAGTATTTTAAGATTAAATGACACATTTATTCCAATGTATGTGTCATTGTAGTTGCTTTGTGGGAGGAAACTAAATAGAAGTGACTAGAATTCCTTATTCTGTAGAAGCTACTGGTAGAGCAAATGGTTTTATATAGTTTACTAAACATAGACATAGGAGATCAAGCATAAATAAGAGAAAAAGCTTAGCTTACCCTGTTAGGCACTTGCTCCCCTGAAGCTGTTATTATTTATCTTCAAGGTTTGGTATCAATGATAGTAATATGATGATATATTACAATCTAAATTGAAAGAAGTTGCTTGTGTTCTAATTCAGTTTTTAATTGGTGACGATTCTTCTTATGTTCTGTGTTTCATATTACCCTAATGGCAAATTATCATGATAGATGACCATTCGTGAATTATTCTAAATGTCTTCAGAGATACTTAGGATAATGGCCATCCTCACATTTTGTTAAGTGCTGACTGAGGCATACGGAACTTTTTATTAAAGGAAACAATTAAAGAAGAACAGCTATTATTACAGGAAATAAACGATGAAAACCATGAATGAAAAGAGAAATAAGGAAATTAGTGAATTAGAAAAAGGTAACATAGCCAATAAAGGAATAGAACAAATTACAAAAAAATATTTTAATTTGATAATTTAATGGAATAGCTCAGATGTGTTTACGTCCATCATTTTTTAAAGTTCATTTCATAGTTTATTCCTCTGGTTCCAAATCACTGAGGTTCAGGACTTCAAAATGATTTCTGATGTTTTCTTTAAAAATGGGGATATATGCTTAGATAATATTGTAAAAACTAATTGGCTTACTTATTCCAGTTCAGCTAACTTTAAACTTACTTTTTAACAATTTGTGATCTGTTCCACATTTAGCCCCTGGCCATGTCTTTCCTGTTATAACTGAGCTCTTCCAACTTATTCTACCATTAATATAGACAGTTTGATGGATAAGCTTCAGGTTTCATCAATTAAGTAGTGTTGTGTGACAAGATCCAGGAAGTGTCTTTCCTCTGTAGTGATGCCTGTCTTCTGGGGAAAAAAATTAATCAGAGGTATATACTTGTATGGCTTCCATCCTGATGATAGCAAAAAGTCTATTAAAAGCCAGGCTCTTCTTCCAGATTTTTGGGACAGGATGATGGTTGAATTCCTGTTTAATGGATTTGGTATATATGTTTATTTTAGGTCATGCATAACTTTTTATTTTGTTATACTCTGTCTTTTTTTCAAAGCCACCCAGAATCCTTATGTTGGATGGACGCTGCATTATATAAATAAATAATCTTCTATAGCCTCTGCCAGTGATGGCGAACCTTTTAGAGACCGACTGCCCAAACCGCAACCCAAAACCCACTTATTTATTGCAAAGTGCCAGGGCCGCATCAGCATTGTGGTGCCCTCGGGGGGAGCAGGGAGGCACCTCTGAGTGCCGCTTCTGGCACGCAAAACCCGGGGGCACAAAAATGGGCCACCGTGCTGCAAGGTGCAAAAACGTCCGCCGCCGCACCGTGGGGTGCAGATACAAGGCACTGCACCACGTAAGAACGGGGCAGGGCTAGTGAGTATCACGCAGGCACTAGCCCCGCCCCATTTGCAGCACATGCATGCTCACGGCCCCGTGCACGCATGCACGCATGTAAAATGCTTCCCCTTCCCTTTTCTTCCCGTCCACCAATTGACAATGGTTGGTGACCTCTGCTCTACCACTTCTACTCGAGCTTGCTAGTCGGCCGCATCGCCTCCTTTGTGCTGGGTGGGGCTCCTGCTCCGGGCGGCGGGGGCAGCCTGATGGACCTGCTGCTGGCGGCGGTGGCATGCGTGCCAACAGAGAGGGCTCTGAGTGCTGCCTCTGGCACGCGTGCCACAGGTTCGCCATCACTGATGTAGACTATGATGTTTTCATATCCTTTTAAGTTTTGTTACATTCTCATCTCCTCAAGTCCTGGCACATTAGGTTTTCTGCAATCTCCAAGTATTGTCATTCAGATGCCAAGTTGGGGGAGGGGGGAGATCTCCATGGCCAGGTTTAGCCTTTCATATGGCTGGTGCCATTTCTAATGGCTTATCTCCAACAGTACTTCTTTCATCAGCTTTTGCATAGTCCCCAAAGCAGAAAACTTCTCTGGGGATGACATCCATATGTTGGGCATAATACACCTGGAAGGTTTTTACATTCATCCACTGCAAAAAGTGGTTTCTTTCTTCACATCAACAAGAAAGATAATAGTTTCCCTTTCTATTGTAAGACAGATTGCATAGGCATTAATTGCTAAATCAAAGATTAATTGCTAAATCCAAACCAAAACTCTGCACTGGCTGTTAATCAATAAATTGGCCCATGTTTATAAATGATTACATTTAAAACATTTACTTGATTTTATGGGCTCTTATAAACTGCTGCTTGCAAGATGGGTCAAACTGTAAATTTAAGATGCTACATGAATATTGATTTCAGATTTGTTACAGAATTCTTCATATGATGGTCATTATATGGAAGAGGAATCTTTAACTTCAGTAACTACTTGGCTGCTGTTTGGCTTTATTACTGAATAAAAAAAAAGCTCATTAGTCTATACAATATTCTCAACTTGTAATCTCTATTGGAAAGATAAAATGGATAGTGTCAAGCAGTGTATGCTATGTCCCAGTGAGAAATCCAGGAGTTATGTTACATCAGTAGCAAAATGTCCATTAATGTAATTGTTTTCATAGACTTATAAAATAGTAGGATGGTAATCTGTTTAATTACTAAAGCCTTGTGAAAAATTGAATTTTCTCCAGCATGAGGATGGAGAATCCACAAATGGGTTAACTTCATTCTCCTGCCCAATGAGACTAAGTCAAACGATTGCCACGCCTCCTGCTGGGCTAGATACTGACCCAGTTACGACTTAGTCTCTAGCCCAACAGGACACGTATCGTTGGCTCCTCAATTAGCAGGCAGGTCGTTTTTTCCCATTTGTGGATTTCCCCATTTCTCCAAAAATCCCTCAGGCCTTTCCGATTTTAAAAGAAACCGATCGGAATTCGGCCAGGACAGCGCGGCCGCAGCTTCAGACGCCAGACTCTCCCTGAGCGCGTCTGCTGCGAGGCTTTTAACTCTGGAGCCTTTTTCTTCGCCCCGCTGCTTTCCGGAGTCAGCTTGGACGGCCCGGGCCTTGCGAGAGGGCTGCGGATTTGGTGGGCTAATTGCAGCCACCATTTTGGACACCGTAACTGTTCTAAACAGCTCCGTGAAAAAATCCTCTTAGAGGATTAATTTCCTGAGTGCTGACAGCTTGAGGGTTTGGCCTTCAGGCCTCACGATTACTGCCCTCCTAAGCGAACAGAAAGGCTCAGTTTTGAACCCTGCAGCATCCAGAGCCGCAGTGGGATACCAGACAGGCCCACCCCAAGGGGCCTTCTCTCTCGGACGCCATTTTGTGCTGTCTCTTCGCCTCAAGATTGCCACCTTTTCAACCTGAGCAGCATTTTCGGCTTGACAGCTGGCTATAAATCATCGGTGCGAGCGACCATTACTTGGTCCAGCAGCCACCACTGTTAAGAGCAGGGACCGGCCTTGCCGGTAGCTCTTGGGTGTGCGTGTGGCCAATCCTTGGTCCAGCGGTCACCATTATTCAGAGCCATTACCGGCCTTGCCGATATCTGGGGCCTCCACCAACCCCAACGCTCTGCTTCATATTGCCTGCATTCCACAGATTCTCCACAGAACGGGATGGCAGACAACGCTGCTCCGATGACCACCCACGGTGGTCTGGCCTCTCCAGCCAAAAAGAGGCGCAAATCCTCAAAGCTGGAGGCAGCAGGGAAGCTGAAGGCCAAGGCCAAAGCGATCTCTAGCAAGGCTCTTTCTAAGGCTGCCAAGAAGGAGGCTAACAGGAGACATCTTGCCTTGGAGAGGCAGTTCTCCAGGGTCCAGCAACAGCAGGCCGAAATCACAGTTCCGGCTGTCCCTGTCTCGATGGAGGGGACCCTCTTTGATCCTCAATTCGCCCCCCCGGTGCCCCTTCTCAAAGGGCATGGTCTCCTGAAGGAGACACCGGGCAGGGGCAAGAGCTGCTGAACCAGCCAGCATGCCCTCAATGGGTGGCTCCATCGCCCAACACATGGCCCAGGCTCGGAATGGGCTCCTCCTACTCGGCCCTTTCCTCCCAGACCCAACCATCCATGGGAGCGTCCCGGCCCCATACCTAGACACAGACAGCAGGCCCAGTCCAAGCAGCCCTTTCGAGGGACCGGCGGCCGCCCATTCAGAAGGAATAAATGACTCCAAAGACACAGCCCCCATAGGAGGCAGACTCTCCCTTTTCATCAACAAATGGGAGACCACCACGACAGACTCTTGGGTGCTCGACACCATCAGAGAGGGTCTCTCCCTGGAATTCCTATCCAGACCCCCGGGTCGCTTTATCTCTTGTCAACTCCACGGAGTCTGGACAAAAGGAGACTCATGCACGAGGCCATACGCCATCTTTTAGATATCAAGGCCATAGAACCAGTACCTACCGGACAAACGGGGTCGGGATTCTACTCCATCCTCTTTGTGGTGCCAAAGACCTCAGGAGGATGGAGAGCCATTCTCGACCTCAAGGGACTGAATTCCTATTTAAGGTACAAAAGGTTCAAGATGCGGACACTCCATTCTATTCTGGCCAGCATCAGACAGGATGACTTCCTAATGTCCATAGACCTCACAGAGGCCTACTTACATGTCCCCATTCTCCTCGACCATCGCAGGTTTCTCAGGTTTTACTATGCAGAGCACCATTACCAATACAGGGGCCTTCCATTCAACCTCTCTTCTGCCCCAAGAGTGTTCACCAAAATCTTGGCAGCTTTGGCGGCCCACCTGAGGTTAGTCCCGGTGCGGATCCAGTGTTACCTGGACAACATCCTAATCCAGTCCATCTCTGTCCAGGCAGCTCAAGCGGATCTGACCCAAACTATTGGGGTCCTCCAGGACCACGGGTTCTCAGTCAATTTCCTGAAGAGCCATACAGTACCATCCAGTCGCCTGTTACACCTGGGGGCGGTTATAGACACGAGGCAGTGCATGGTCTACCTGTCACAGGAGCGCCAAGACAGCATACGTTCCCTGGTGCTCCAGATACAGAGAGAGCGGGTGGTTTCCCTGGTCACACTTTCCCAACTGCTAGGGAAGATGGTCTCCTGCATGTCCATAGTCCCATGGTCCAGGCTGCGGTCCAGGCACCTGCAATGGTTCCTACTCCCATTCCAGAGGCTGGGCATGAGCTCCTCCAACCAGAGAGTCAGGGTCCCACTTCAGACTCTGAACTCCCTTCGCTGGTGGACATCTCCAGCTGTAGCAAAGGGGTCGTTATTCAAGGAGTCCCACCGGGTCATTCTGACTACAGACACCAGCCTCTTCGGTTGGGAAGCTCACCTCCAATCACAGTTGGCTCAGGGCCGGTGGTCTCAACCGGACCTGAAGCACAACATAAACTGGTTGGAGCTCAGGGCCATACATCTTGCCCTGCGCCATTTCAAAAGCAGTGTGGTAGGCCAACATGTCTTGGTCCTTATGGACAATGTAGCAGCCAAGGCCCACGTGAACCGCCAGGGGGTATCCAGTCCAGATCCCTCATGACCGAGGCTCAGTTGTTGGGTTCTTGGGCAGAGTCCAACCTCTCCTCCCTCAGGGCGGAACACATCTTGGGAGAGGCAAACCGGCAGGTGGACTCCCTAAGCAGGTCGACGTTGGACCACTCTGACTACCGATAATAGACCTGTTCGCCTCGTCGCTGAATGCTCAGCTCCCAAGATTCTTCTCCTGGTTCCCTGCTCTGGGGGCGGAGAGGGTGGACGCGCTCTGCAGTCCTTGGCACAGGGAACGGCTATACGCTTTCCCTCCTCTTCCCTTGATCCAGGCGGTCATTCGCAAGATTCTGCTGGAACGGGCAAAAGTTATACTGATTGCCCCACACTGGCTGAGATGACCTTGGTTTGCAGACCTTGTAGGCCTCTCCATCTCTTCCCCGTGGAGAATACCTCCATACCGCATTGCCCTCAGTCAGGGAGCCCTGCAGCATCCAGAACTGCAGTGGCTCCAGTTAGCCGCCTGGCACTTAAGCGGCAACTTCTAACTAGAGACTCCTATTCAACGAGGGTCATCTCGATGATTCAGGCCTCCAGGCGCCCCTCTACGAATAGGATATACGATTCCACCTGGAGGAACTTTAGTCTCTGGTGTACTAGACAACAATTGGATCTCTCCTCCTTCACCATTCTGAGGATCTTGGAATACCTGATGGAGGGGCTCGACAAGGGCCTATCACCCAACACCCCATGGTGCGTTCCTTCATCAAAGGGGCGACCAACACCAGACCCCCTGCGGTCCATCGATATCCCTCTTGGGAACTGCCACGGGTTTTACAGGCTCTCACCTCACCCCCGTTTGAGCCTATCAGGACATGTACACTCTGACTTTTATCCATGAAAGTCGCCTTCCTGGTAGCCGTCACATCGGCCAGGCGCATATCGGAGCTAGCGGCTCTCTCGGTCAGAGAGGATCTATGCACCTTTCACTAGGACAGGGTGATCCTTCGCTTAGATCCATCATTTATTCCCAAGGTTAACACCTTGTTCCACAGGGGCCAGGAGGTAATACTTCCTAACTTTTGCCCTAACCCGTCCCACGGATTGGAACGCAAGTGGCACGCTCTGGACGTACGTAGAGTGCTAAGACATTACATCAAGCGAACGTCCGCTTTTTGCAAGTCGGAGGCGCTGTTTATATCATTCCAACCCTCTTCCATGGGGCAGAAAGTTTCCTCTTCCACCATAGGCAGATGGATCAAAGCTTGCATCGCGCAGGCTTACCAGTCACACTCATTGTCCGTGCCCGGCCGCATCACGGCTCATTCCACCCACAGCGCCGCAACATTGGTGGCTTGGGCAAAGCAAGCTTCCATCGATGAGATTTGCAGAGCGGCGACTTGGTCTTCGCCTTCTCCTTTCATACGACAGTACAAGGTGGACAAATTTGCTTCCGCAGACGCCTCCTTTGGCTGGCGGGTGCTACAACAAGTGGTGTCATCAAGTGGGACACAGGCCCAGACTAGTTCCCTCCCATAGGCACAGGTGGCTTTGGTATGTCCCATTTGTGGATTCTCCATCCTCATGCTGGAGAAGGGGCGTTGTCTTACCTGAAAGCCTTTTCTCAGCATGAGGATGGAGAATCCACTCCCACACCCTTAGTGGCCGTCAGGTCCTGTGTTGGGGGCAGGAGGAGCCAACACGTCCGACTATCCTCTGTTGCTTCGCCTCCATCGTAACTGGGTCAGTATCTAGCCCAGCAGGAGGCGTGGCAATCGTTTGATTAAGTCTCATTGGGCAGGAGGATGAAGTTAACCCATTTGTGGATTCTCCATCCTCATGCTGAGAAAAGGTGTTCAGGTAAGACAACGCCCCTTTTGAATATAAAGACACATTTGCTTATTGCAAATTAAAAAACTATGAATTGAATATTATTAGTGGGTTATAAAGAATCTCTTATAAAGAAAAGAAATTATTTTAAAATAAATAATATATTTATTAGATATATAATCCTTCTTTTCATAATTCAATGGACATTGAGTGTAATAAAGCAGGGGTCCTCAACCCCCGGTCCATGTACTGGCACTGGTCCTCAGCATGCCAGAAACTGGGCCATGTAAACAAGCGAAACCCCATCTGTGGGATGCAGACCACACATGAAACCACACCCCCTCTGGTTCCCTGAAAAACCTCTCTCCAGAGAACCAGTCCCTGGTGCCCGAAAGTTTGGGGGCCAGTGTAATAAAGAAAAGGATATGTTTTGAATCCCTACTTTCCTTCTTGGATTATCTAGATAAAGAGGTATACAGTGATAAAAGTATAATCCTTTTTATTCAGGTTATAAATGACTTTTATACTTGCAAAACAAAAGAATGAAATAATTAATAGAATCATACTGATGATAGAATCATACTGATGATTCTATTATTGTGATTTAATTATTTATTTTGCTGCCTAACCTAATTTATTTTATATTAATAAAAAGATTACAAACTTTTTCCCCAAACCATGGATTGAATATTCCTGCAGTAGGACATATTAGGGAAAGAACTGAATAAAGACCATTAATAATCTGTCCAGCTGACAGCACCAAACCAACCTTGGTTAATCTTGAAAAGGTAATTAAGATTATACTTGGTTATGAAACAGTTTTTATATCCTTTTTTTCCTCTGATAGTAGGACAATGCAGTTCAGCAGGACCTCTAACTTTTACTTCCTGTAGCTTTTTCTAGTCAGTATTTTGTTTTTGTTCTTTTGGGTTTCAAATCAATTTTAAGCCAATTATCTGATTCTTTATTGGATTAATTTAGTAGGGTTGGGTGTATTTATTTTAAAAGATTTTAATTTACTTTTATCCATTATTGTCACTGGGGAAATAGAAAAAGCGGTGTTTCAGGTCATTTTCTAAACTCCTTCCCTGCATCTGCACAAATTTCAACAACTCCTGTGACTATTTCAGCTTTTTATTTATACAATACTTTGTATCTCAATCGTTATCATTAGGTCCTGATATCAATTTGCTATCCTGGAACATCTCAGGATTGTGCTCCAGGCTCCACATAGATTGTGCTCCACATAGACAATTCTGCATGTTTCTATATCAATTTGAACTTCTTTTCTTAAAAGAGACTTGGAACTTAGAAATCTTAGTTCTTCAAAGGTTTTACCTCTAAATCCTTCACAGCTAGACCAGTTAAAAGGTGGTCATATTCTTGGGGATATAAGCATTCTAATTTCTACTAAGTTGCATGATCACATCTTACCTTCTTTAATATGCTATTTGTTAGCTATAGCTTTTCTTTAAACATCAGTTTGACCAATTTTCTCTTTATTAAAGTCTGTTTGCCCCCTCCCCCGCCCAAGTCTTATTTCTGAAACTCACAGAGATTGGTATCACCTTAACACTGTTTTTTTTTAATGGTCTAGTTCCAGTGCAGTATTAATAACTTTAAATTATTTAATCCAACAATATGACCCTATTTCAACACTTTAACATTTCATGTTTCTTTTTTAGTGGATTGGTTTCCCAGTAATCTAAATTTAAAGGTATCTACTGGGGTGGGATGGAGATTGTTTCAATTGGTGACAGCATTTAGCTTGAAGGTCCTCAGTGAATCTAATCTAGATGACATTGAGGATGAATTCACCTTCTAGGGCTGCAGAGGAACTTCTGTCATAAACTGTGTCGTGGAAAAACCCAATGAAAAAGACAAGAGACAGCAAACAAAACAATAATTCTTATTTTAAGATTCCTAGGTTTATTTTGCTAATAATTTGGAAGATAGCAAACATAATAACAACATCACTTACATTAGTAACCCATTGCAATGAGGTCTAGTGATATAGCAGGTCCAGCAAGGACAGCTATAGGCCAGTGGCCATGAGCTGATCTTGAGCTCTATCTTTTATACCCTTTAAAAAATATATTTTATAAATATTTTTAATAAATATTTTATTAATATTTTATTAATTTTCTATTTTACAATCAAGTACTTAATAGACAACATGTTGACTGGGTCCATTAGAAATTCAGTGGTACATATAAGCTTCTTCAAACTAAATCCAATATTACATCATCCAATACATCTTCTCTTCTTCCGGTAATATACCCTTTTCCTAACGGCCATCCACAGATGGACATTAACTTGCAACATTTACAAAATCAGTTCCTTGTTCTTTCTTGCTGACCATCAGTTTCCACATACACCCGTGTACATCTGAAACCTCCATCCATATGCTACTTTCAGTCCCCTATTTCCCACGGTTACAATGTTCTTGTTCCAAATATACTTATAAAGCTATCTACTTTGCAAAATCATTGCAAAGTTGCGCAAATTGCAACAGCTCAGCAGATTACAAATAGTTCTTTTATATTATGAAACCATCCTAGTTAGAAACTTTAGTTCAAATCTTTTATGTGCAGTCTCCCTTAGATTATCCAGGCTTTATTAAGCCTAAGGAATTTGTGGGCTATATTTTCATCTCCCACAACTGTATATTAATTTCTGATGATTCTGTCCTGTACTATTTAAACTTTATTATTGCTTTCAGCCTTACCACCATTTCTTTCAATTCTACAGAGTGAAATCAACCTCCTCAAATTATCCCTTATTTGATAGACACTTTGGGCCAGTATGATTCAGGGTGCTGCACTAGAATAAGTTGAATCATTGCAGGTGAACCATTCAAAACATATTATGGGCACAACCAGAAATACTCATAACTATTTCTTGTTACTTTTCTGAAAATCACCGTTTAAAATTTAACCAACCCAATCTTGCTGTTACTCTAACAATAATTACAAATGTTAGTTCATAAAGATATGTATTCAAGTCAAGACTATGGTAATTTTAACCTACTATGTAGAAAACCCAGTTCTACTGTATAATAATTTTCCTCTTGTGAAAAATATTTACCTTACTAAAAAAAATGAAAAAATTCTGAGACATACAAAACAAAACCACCCTGTAATTAATGAGCAAGGATGCAACAAGCAGTAACAAATGTGCATGATTGTTTTAGTATTTTGTTTCTTGCTATTTAGATTAACCTAGCTCCAATACCAATAATATAATCGAAGTCCTAGACCAATATTTTGCTCCTTTTGGTGGTGATTTTCTTGGCCTTGATTATCTGTTTTCTATCTCTATTTCTTTCACAGTCAGAAATCCAAAATTATTTTTTCATTTGAAATATTGCAAGGCCCTAAAGATTTGATGTTTTCCAAAATTTGTGAAAAATAATCCTGATTTGTGGGCCTGTGTGTTACTCCTCTTATTTACTGCTATTAACAAGTGTTTATCACTCCCAAAGAGTGGACTAATTCTATTACTTTCTCAATATACAAAGAAGGCGATAGACAATATCTTGCCAAGTACCATCTAATTAGTTTATTATTATCAAACTCTTTGCCTGACATCTATACCAGAGGTCCCCAACCTATGGGCCATGGCCCACTACTGGGGCCGTGGCCTCTTGGCCGCTGGGCCACATGAATAGCTGGGCAGTGCACGGGCATGTGCATGTGCTCACCCCCCTCGTGCCACCGTTGCTGCAAGTGTTATGCAGGTGGTGGCAGCACCACTAGTATCACGTGGGCGGCAGGGTTGCCATGAACTTTGCGTGCAGCTCTGCGAGTGGCAGGTGGGTGGCAGTGTGCCACATGCAGGTGGCATTGCCACGAACCTTGTGTGGGCAGCGGCAGTGCCGTAAGCAGCAGGTGGGCCGTAGCAGGTTATGCTGGGGCGGCGTCACTACGGGCCGTGGCACAATCCTCGCGCGGAGTAGCGGCACGAGTTTTGCACCAGGGTGGCATTGCTGCGGGCTGCGGCACAATCCTCGTGCGGGGACGGCAGTGTGACCTTCGCACCGGGGGCAGCATCGCTGCGGGTCATGGCACAATCCTCATGCGGGGACGGCGGCATGAGCCTTGCGCTGGGGCAGCATCGCTGCGGGCCATGGCGCAAGCCTTGCACTGGTGGTAGCATCGCCGCAAGCCTGGTAGTGGCGGCGCCACAACATCACAGGTGCCGCCGTCACTGAGAGCCTCATGCGCATGCTCGCAGCCATTTGCATGGTGCGCATACAGCCTGTTTGTATGCACACGTGCACATGTGGCCACATTCACATTCACTTTATGGATAGTTCCTAGCTATCTCTATAACATACGACATGTTTCACAAAATTTTTTTATCTTGACTCAAATTAGTGTACTATCTATTATGGAGACTATAAGCTCCCATAATTAGTTGAGGTTTTTTTTCTCTGTATTTTAAATTATGTACCTGTAATTGGTCTCTGATTACAAATATATTAATGTTATTTTATTGGTTAGTATAGAGGAACAGTGGAAACACAAGGGCTGTAGGATAGACAAGAAATTAAATAATGATGATGATCATCTTTGCTACCATCTTGGAAGAAGGCAATATCAAACCACTTTCTTATTGATGCTAGGGAAATTAAATGGTTGTTTTTCACATTTACTCACTAGTAATTCAGCTCAACTCATAGGAGATTATTTTAAAAGTTATCAATATATAATCATTTATGTTTGCATTTAATAATGTTGGGACCAAAGGAGGGAAAATGGACAAAGATGCATCACTATAATTATCTGTCATGTAGAATTCTTGCAAACCTATAATCTGAAATGGAATTATTACTTAAAGGAAGATAGAGAAATATGGAATTTAAAAGATAAGGTATACTTTTGCTGTAAATCCAATGTTTAATGTCTAGCCGGGGATGGGATCCTTTGTTCAGTTTGAACATTTAAAATAATAGATGAGATCATCAGTTTCAAATACTGTATATGTACAACCTCTGTTCAACATGCACATTTGACCCCCAAGTGATCGGATAAATGAAAGCAGTTATTTAAAGTAATGCAATCAATTCAAAAATATTGAGCTAATAAAGTTATGTATCTTATTGAAAGATTTATGGCAACACATTGAGTTGCTACTGGGTTATTTTTGGCAGGCAGATGCACAGTAACTTGATTAGAGGAGGCATTGTGATGACTTGTAACTACAAAAGAGAATAAAGCTTCAAAGCATTGTCACGATCTATTCTGTAAAATGCATTCAGAAGATGATTTAAAGGCAGGCATGCGGTCATTAAACACGAGTTTGCAGCTGCCTATCTAGAGATGATTAAAATTTAAAATGTCAAAATAAAATAAGCAACAAAAATCTGTCATTTAACATTTCCTTCACAATTGAGACTTGCAAATTTTGAAAGCAGAACTAATACATTAATATTATTTTATTAAAAATAAATATTCCTGTGCCTTAAATAGGAAGTTGATTTTAAACATGCACACAAAAAATAACTGACATAGTAAAGTCATTGTTGCTAATGCAAGATGCGCATGCTTTGTTGGTTGTTATATGTTTTTCTTCTTTACCATGTTGGCAATGACACAGTACAGCAGCAAATGGGCATTGCGCCGGTGCCTGAGGAAATGCAAGACAGACGCCTACAATGGTATGGCTATGTCCTATGAGCAGCACCCCACACTGTGTTGCCTTTTACTTTAATAAAAATGGCAAGTACCCGCCTGGAAGCCCAAAGTAAAGATGGCAAGACACAATAGTAGCTGACATGACAATTGCCCAGTTAGACCCGGATGCTGCATTTGATCATGCAAGATGGTGTTCATTGATCCAAAACCTGGACCTGGACTGCGGGAATAACACTAGGAAGATGATGATGACTGTTGCTAGTGCTTTCAGTAATTCTGAAAAGTTCTGTAAATCAGTCTTTCCTTCCTTTCTCTTTCTCTTTCTGAAAATAAACTAATTTGTTAATATAAAGAAAATATAATATAAAGAAAAAACAGTGGCCTCTTATGACATCATTAAGTGAAACTGGGCAACCTACTTTCTTTAGTTCCCTTTTTGTAGCCACAAATCTGACTACATTCTGATTCCAGCAGAACAATTGCCAAGAATAATTTGAGATGAGAAAAATATGAATACTTTTAACATAAATACTAATACAATCTAAAATAGAGACATAAAAATACAATTGAGAAGCATAAAGGGTGTTTTATTTCATTTCAGTGTTGTTTTGTTGTTTGACTTTTACCATTGCTCTCATTCTTTATCTCTCTGCCTATTGGATTGCAAGTTAATGACTGCTAAATATGAGTATGAAGGTCTAAGTCTTCTCTGATTTGGTTCAGTTATTCTATTCCCAAGTCCTTCCTTTATTAAACAGAACATATCTTAGTCTTTGCTAGTTGGGTTGGTATTGACACACTCCCAAAACAGTTGGGCCTGATAACCATGGTTAAAATCTAGAAAGGTTGCTGATTTATTTAAAAAGAACCAGTAGTATAGTGGTTAAGGTTTTGAATTAGGATTAGAAAATCATTTCATTCATTGTTGGCCAATTATAAAACCTTAAGCAATCTAGGAATGACATTTTGGGAGTGGAGAGATAAAATTCTCCAGATGTGATGAATGTTTTCTTTTACTGATAAAAAGTGCCTTGAGATGGTTGAGGTGTTAGAATATGACCTATGCCAGTGATGGCGAACCTTTTAGAGACCGAGTGCCCAAAAACTGGCCCTGCCCCCGCTCCACCCCCTGCCCCGCCCCTGCTCCACCCCCCATCCCCCACCCTGCCTGCCCGCAGGGCCACTCACCGCCTCCGGGCCTGCCGCAGATCGCCCCGGCAGCCCAGGAGCGCTATGGCAGTCATGCCTTCTGCCCGCGCCCTGCAGCATCAACTGTGCACAATGGGGTGTGAGGGCAGAGTCTTGTCTACGCTGCCTGGCTGCCATGTCCTTGGCTGCTCCGCGTGGGCCACGCTCAGGGGCGACTCTCCTTCAGGGGGGCTGCTGGTGAGGAGGGGGTCATAGGGGGAGGCAAGGCTGGGGCAACAGCACGTGTGCCCACAGAGAGGGCTCTGAGTGCCGCCTCTGGCACCCATGCCATAGGTTCGCCACCACTGACCTATGTGATTCAGGTTTTAATTACCTCTCAATCATGGAAGATCACTGGGTGAATTTAGGCAAATTGCATTGTCTCATCCCATCTTACTTTACCTTGATGTGGGGAAAAATAAGAGAAAGGAACATTGTATACATTGACTTGAGTTCTTGAATAAAAGTTGGGTAAAATTCTAATAAATAAAACAGTAAAACAATGGTGGAGGGTTGTCACTTCTTTTGTTTCTTTTTGATGGAGGGAGTCATCTTATCAATTCAAAACAAATGGTGGCTTGGAAGAGATCTTTCATCTGAGGAGAAATCGCAACATCCAGACCCATAGGAACTAATATATAGGGAATAGGAAGAGGGAAATCATAGGAAGGTTAGATATATGGCATCTCTCACAAGGAAAGTATTCTGAATATTTCTGAAGAACACCACAGAGAGAATAGATAGATAGATAGATAGATAGATAGATAGATAGATAGATAGATAGATAGATAGATAGATAGATAGATAGATAGATAGATAGATAGATAGATAGATAAGACTTTAATGTTGCTTTTTCTACTCTCATGTTTCTGCTTTAGATTTCTTTATCTTATAACGTAACTATAGTTATGGATGCAGATATAGATCTAGACATATTCATTCATTCAGTCATGTAATTAAATTCAGTAAAGTACATTCATGTAATTTATTTCCTGGAGAAAAAAAATTACAATGCATGTAGACTGGGAGTGCAGTAATGGCATTGGTTTGCACATGAAAACCTTGCAATGGTTACATACTAAATTTTCAATCTTCTCCAAATATTGAAAAATGATACTTTGATTTAGTGATTTTGTTCACTATAACTATTACACAATAGACACAAATAGAAGGCTTTTTATTTTTTAATTTACAGGGTTTATGAGCCATAAAATTAAATATTTAAGTAACAATTTTTCTCACTGGCTTAAAAACTGCATCATGTTTTCTATGTTTCTTTGCAAATATGATTTTTTTTAACCTTGTAATTTTAACATATAGCATATGATATAGTTATCCAGTTTGTGGGCTTGGAGTTTATTATAAAATACTGTATAATAATTATTGATAGGATTAGGTTATATCCATAGCAACCATGATTCAGAATCTATTCTTATTCCTATTTCTATCTATTAAATGAAATATGGTTACTTTGATCGTTCTTAATACTTCTGAAACCTGTTTCTTCATTCTTTGTCTGATCAAGGTATGTTTTTCTTACTAATATTCTCATAAGATAAGAGTAACAAGAAGAAAAAAGAGAGAGATAGAGATAGTACACTCTTGCTGCTAATTTCTTCCAACATAATCAAATCAATACAGCCATCCAGCCAGAAGTCATAACCATTAATAAGTCACTCTTGTTGATTAAGAGAAATTGATTTTACTTCCATCATGGATCATAGTGATCATGACAAATATTGTATCTACTGTTCATTTTCTTTTTTCCCTGCCAGTGTCCATTTGTTTGCTGGCCAACAAGTAAATGGATAGAGAAGATGATGTGGTGTCATTAACCAGAGTTGGTGACAGCTGCAGAATCAAGTGGCTCTACAGAGTAGTGAAGAAGGTGATTGTGAAGGTTCCCTGCAGCAATTATACATGCTTGACAAGTATAGTGACAGCCTTAAAGTGGGAAACTGTGGGATGGTAATTTATAATTGCAGCTAGTACTATGAGCTGCAATGTTGCCCTCCTCTTGTTCCAGAACAAGAAAAGTGTCAAGGTGCTATTTCTTAGAACTGCATCAACTTGTCTCTCATTTTAATTCAGTTTTGTGCAACATTTGTAGGGGGTTGAAATTGATATGAGGGTAGGCTTATATTGCTGAACAGACCAATATTGTGGGATAAATATAATTTGAGACCAATATCTTTGAAAAGATACTGTTATGGCAGATGTTAGAAAAGCATTTAATAACTACATAAATCAGTTATTCTAGAAGCTAAGATTGATTTATTTTTTAAGATTTCAATGCCCATGCTATTTCATATTGAGTGAATTATAAGAAAAACCAGTGCATGAAATTTAAGAAGCTTTTCTATTCCTGCTGAAATCAACATGGAAAAAGTGGTCCAGATGTGTAAAGGCAAGCTGTTCTGCAAAAGGAGAATGCTACTAAGGAGGCCTGTTTATAGGAAGCCCCTATTGATAAACGTTTTCTACAATCAGGCTTTCAATTGGCATTCTATCACTGATCTCACTGGATGGGAGATCATCCTATATGTAGTAATTCCCGGATTCAAATCCCATGTATCTTTCTTGTGTTACTATGCCATAGCAGATTGAAATTTTCAGTTCTCACGTGAGAGAAGGAGTTAGTGCCTATGCATGATAAAGTAGGCTGGATTATGGTGCTTTCCTTTTTGATCTAGCTAGCTACAGTCTTCACAATTTATTTAAAATAATGCTGGTATTTTATGTGCCTAAAAACAAAAAAACAAAAAATCTCTGTTACCTAATTAATATGGTTAACTAACATTGCTGCTTTAATAGCTAACAGTAACAACTAATACTATTAGTACCTGTACTTCAATATTATCAATAGCTTTCAAAGCAGATGTTGATTTTGTACAGATTACAGATAGTCCTCAACTTACAACCACAATTGAGATCAGAATCTTATTCATTGAGTAAAGAGGTTGTCAAGTGAGACACCACATGACTGCTTGGCTCAACGACTGCAATGCCCCAATCCCAGCTGTTGTGGGGCAATCTCCTAGGTTATTAAGTGGACAGAACAAAAGAACTGCCTGCCAAAGGATTTCCTCTCTGCATGGAGCTGAAATCCTCCCAACATCAGCTTTTTGAGAGTGAAAGGATGCCTGATGGAGAGCTTCAGCTCTGCACAGTTTTTTTATTCTCAAAAGCTCCTGCAACCTCCCTTCTATCTATGGAAGGGAAATCCTTTGTGGGGCTACAGAAATGGAGCTGAAATCTTCAGAATTTCAGCACCATTCCTTGCAAATCATCAAAGGCTTCCCCCTCCCTCTTTGCATGGAGGGGAAATCCTTCAGGGGGCTGCAGGAACAAAGCTGAAATCTTCAGCATTTCAGCTCTGTTCTTGAAGCCTGCTGAAGGATTTCTCATCCCCTCCATCCCCTCCACTTGCAGTCTTTCTTGCTAGCTTGTCTACTGACTTTCTGGAAAAGCCAGGAAAACAGTTTGCAAATGGCAATCACAATATTGCAGGTCATTTGGCAACTGATTGTAAATGTGAGCTGTTTGCCAAGCATCCAAAATGCCATCATATGACCATGGGGGGGGGGAATGCTTAACATTTCACAACGGACAGAAGTGCTTTGTAGGCCATAAAGCACCCTTTCAGAAGCCATCATAACTTTGGTCATTAAATTTACCTATCATAAGTTGAGGACTACCTATAGTCCTCTTTGTATTTTCCATAACTCTTAATAGTTATAGATTCCTTTACACATATTAGAATTGCTGTGAAAAAGTTTTGTGCCTAATGACAATTTTGCATTAATTCCATAATGCAAAATTGTAGAACTTATGCAGAACACAAAGAAATACCTTTTCTGGTTGCCTTCGTTTTTCTTTATTTCCTATTAGAAGTCTTTCAGGTTGTTAGAGCATATCATTCTGCTCTTGTATATTCAATTTTTATTACTCATTTTGTAGTATGCTACTTTTATTACTATTTACAGAATCCAAGAAGATTGCTGTTTACTCTCCCCATCAGGCAACTGTATCTGTACATATTTAGTGGGGGAGTTGAGTGAGCTGAATGAGCAGGAATAAGCTAAACAGCAGAGTTGCTTCCCTGCAGATCAATCATATCAGTGTTCCTTTGAACAAAAAGTGAAAAGTGATATAGAGAAATACTCTATATCAGGCATGTCAAACTCGCGACGTCACATGACGTCGTACGATGTATCGTGATTTTTTCCCCATTGCCGGCAATGGGGTGGGTGCAGTTTCAGCGTGACACATCCAGCCCGCGGGCCAGCAGTTTGACGCACCTGCTCTATATCAAAGCTAGTGTGTCACTATTTAGAAAAAAATTATGTTATCAGGAAGAGAGCATTGTTTTCTTTTTTTTTCTCTTTGAGTTTATTGCAACTCATTCCACAACATTAATATTGTTACTGACTTAATAGAAACTTTGTTTAGGCAGATGTTTCATATCAGCAAGACCTTTTCATCATAGTTGCTCACTCTGTAGGACACTGCCTTCAGAGATGCATGTGTGTGCTAAATTTAGAAGCTGCATAGTTTTAGACAACAACAAAACATATCTAGAGATTAATGACTGTGGCTTCAGTGTGATTTTTGATTTAGCTGTATAACAGCAAGGCATATTTTTATTTTTGTTAATTTCTGATTTCTTTTATTTTATTGGTTTGAAAATTCTTTCCACCCATATTGCTGAAATAGCCACAGGTTCCAAGATTTTGTGGTTGTTGAAAATTCAGAGACAACACATATACCACTAGTATATGTATAGATAATGCATATACAACATGTGAGTGTTTACAAACTTTGCAGAATACATGTAATATGGAACAAATAATCATACATCCCTTATGATAGGAAATGGACTTCTGAAGCCAGCCTATTTATAGAACCTTCCCAAGACTTTAGTTTTTGCTAAGGTTCATTTTTTCAGAGTGATTTAGAGACATATATACACTTATTAATCATGTGGCTGATATCATACTTACTCATTACTAAGATGCATTGACCAAGGTTATTCAACTAGCAGTCTCATTAAATAAAAGTAAAAGTGTTGCCAAGTAGTACCATCATAATCTTCCTTTTCCAGTGGTCATTTAACTAGGGAAATTTTATATCTAAAATTAGTCAATGGAAACATTCAGCCAAATAACAATTTAAACAGAAGCTACATTGTACAAAATGGGTATTTAGCCAAGAAAATTTTATACCTAAAATTACTCAATGGAAAAGTCCAGCTAAATAAAACACTTTAGACAGAAACTACATTGTTTAAAGTGGGAAAATACTGCCTAACATTTCAGTATGGAACCAGCGTTCATGAACATGGAGGCAAAAGGGTTATGCATTATTAATCTCTATCACATTTCCTTCCCCCTACTGTGATGATATACTTCCATAATAATTTGGCTTCTAATTTCTAGGCTTCATTTTGATAAATGTAATCATTTGGCTTCTAATTTGATTTTTTCCCCAAATAGTTTTAATTAATTAAAATTTAACAACAACAACAACAACAACAACAGCAACAGCAACAACAACAACAACAACAACAACAACAACAATAACAATAACAATAATAATAATAATAATAATAATAATAATAATAATAATAATAATAATAATAATAATAATAATAATAATAATAATAATAATAATAATAATAATAATAATAATAATAATAATAATAAAAAAGTTGGGAGTGACCTTGGAGGTCATTAGTCCAACCCCCGGCTCAGGCAGGAAACCCTATACCATTTCAGACAAATGGCTGTCCAGTCTCTTCTTAAAAACTTTGGAGCATTCACAGTTTCTGGAGGCAGGTTCTTCCACTAATTAATTGTTCTAACTATCAGGAAATTTCTCCTTAGTTCTAGGTTGCTTCTCTCTTTGGTTAGTTTCCATCCGTTGCTTCTTGTCCTGCCTTCAGGTGCTTTGGAGAATAGCTTGATTCCCTCCTATTTACATCGTATTTATCTTGTTGTATTTCTTCTAATCATTTCAAAAGCAAAAGTCAATTTTCACATTTGCAGGTGACTAATTTTTAATAGCTTGAAACTCAGTCACAGTTGTATTATTTTGCTACATCTAATTGTAAATCCAAAGATGCTTTTTCAAGAGTCAACTGGACTTTCTTGTTTTTTCTTTGAAGAGCTGAAGAAGCTTCTTGGATGAGAAGCTAAATGTCTTCAATGAAAAAATAAGAAAGTCCAGTTGACTCTTGAAAAAGCATCTTTGGGACAACTATGACTTGGATGATTGAGAATCTCTATAGACATCTAATTGTAAACATTTTCATCCTACATTATACAGATAGTCCTCATCTTACAACAGTTCATTTAGTGACTGTTCAAAGTTATAACAGCATTGGAAAAAATAACTTATGATCAATTTTCACACTTCAGACCGTTGTAGCATCTCCATGATCATGTGATCAAAATTTAGATTCTTGGCAGTTCATATTTATGATGGTTGCAGTGTCCCTAGCTTTCTCCATGATCCAGCGTATGTTGGCAATTTGATCTCTAGTTCCTCTGCCTCTTCAAAATCCTGCCTGTACTTCTGGTAGTTCTTGATCCACATACTGCTGGAGTCTAGCTTGTAGGGTTTTAAGCATAACTTTACTTGCATGTGAAATGAGTGCAATGGTGCGATAGTTTGAACATTCTTTGGCATTGCCTTTCTTTGGAATTGGAATGTAATCTGACCTTTTCCAATCCTGTGCCCACTGTTGAGTTTTCCAAATTTGCTGGCAAATTGAGTGTAGCACTTTTACTGCATCGTCTTTTAAGATTTTGAATAGCTCAGCTGGAATACTGTCACCTCCACTAGCTTTGTTGTTGCTCAGCTTTCCTAAGGCCCATTTCACTTCACATTCTAGGATGTCTGGTTCGAGGTCAGTGACCACCCCATTGTGGTTAACTGGGACATTAAGCTCATTCTTGTATAGTTCTTCTGTGTAGTTTTGCCACCTCTTCTTAATCTCTTCTGCCTCTGTTAGGTCCCTGCCATTTTGGTCCTTTATCATGCCCATCTTTGCATGAAACGTTCCCTTCATATCTCCAATTTTCTTGAAGAGATCTCTGGTCCTCCGTATTCTATTGTTTTCTTCTATTTCTTTGCACTGTTCATTTAAGAAGGCATTCTTATCTCTTCTAGCTATTCACTGGAATTCTGCATTCAATTGGGTGTATCTTTCTCTTTCTCCCTTGCCTTTCGCTTCCCTTCTTTCCTCAGCTATTTGCAAAGCTTCCTCAGACAGCCATTTTGCTTTCTTGCATTTCTTTTTCTTTGAGATGGTTTTAGTTGCTACCTCTTGTACAATGTTGCGAACCTCCATCCATAGTCCTTCAGGCACTCTGTCTATCAGATCTAATTCCTTAAATCTATTTGTCACCTCTACTGTATATTCATCAGGGATATGTTTTAGTTGATACCTAAGTGGCCTAGTGCTTTTCCCTACTTTCTTCAATTTAAGCCTAAATTTTGCAACGAGAAGCTCATGATCTGAGCCACAGTCAGCTCCTGGTCTTGTTTTTACTGACTGTATAGAGCTTCTCCATCTTTGGCTGCAGAGCACATAGTCAATCTGATTTCTGTGTTGACCGTCTGGTGATGTCCATGTATAGAGCCGTCTCTTGGGTTGTTGGAAAAGAGTGTTTGCTATGACCATCGTATTCTCTTGACAAATTTCTATCAGCCTGTGCCCTGCTTCATTTTGTACTCCAAGGCCAAACTTGCCTGTTATTCCAGTTATCTTTTGGCTTCCTACTTTAGCATTCCAATCCCCCATGATGATAAGGACATCATTTGTTTGGTGTTGATTCTATAAGGTGCTGTAGGGCTTCATAAAACCGGTCAATTTCATCCTCTTCAGCACCAGTGGTTGGGGCATAGATCTGGGCTACTGTGATATTGAATGGTTTGCCTTGGGTTCGAACTGAGATCATTCTGTCATTTTGGGGATTGCTTTTCCTACTCTTTTATTGACTATGAAGGCTACTCCATTTCTTCTGAGGGATTCTTGCCCACAGTAGTATATTTGATGGTCATCTGAGTTAAATTCACCTATTCCTGTCCATTTTAGTTCGCTGATTCCTAAGATGTCGATGTTCAGTCTTGTCATCTCTTGTTTGACCACGTCCAGCTTGCCTTGATTCATGGATCTTACATTCCAGATTCCTATGGAGAAAAGATCTTTACAGCATTGGACTTTCCTTTCACCACCAGATGCATCCACAGCTGAGCGTCCTTTCGGCTTTGGCCCAGTCGCTTCACTCTTTCTGGCGCTACTAGTACTAGCCCTCTGCTCTTCCCCAGTAGCATATTGGACACCTTCCGACCTGAGGGGCTCATCTTCCAGTGTCATATCTCTTTGCCTTTTGGTACTGTCCATGGGGTTTTCATGGCAAAGATACTGGAGTGGGTTGCCATTTCCTTCTCCAGTGGATCACCTTTTGTCAGAACTCTCTGCTTTGACCTGTCCGTCTTGGGTGGCCCTGCACAGCATAGCTCATAGCTTCATTGAATTACGCAAGCCCCTTCGCCACGACAAGGCAGTAATCCATGAAGGAGAAGACAATCTATATAGTCAGTTAAAACAATATCTTATGGCCACAATCTTATAGAACCATGACATAATATTAACAACATCCATAAAAATCAATCTGTCACCCAGAGGGATAGTCATAATAACCCAAACCACTGATTTATCGAAACAACTAGGTTTTTGCTATTTTAAAAAAAAAAAAAACCTGTTTTGACAAGGAATTAAAATTGACTTGTAGCCTGTGAGTTAAAAAAAAAAAACCTGAATAAATCCCACAAGTTATATTGTTTTGTCCCCAGGCCAGCAGAATTGGGTTATAGGTTCTTTTGGATAGGAAAGCAATGGTCATATCAGTATGAGTGCTTAGCTTTTTTATTCCAAAGCTATATAAGAACATTAGACAGAAATCAATGAATATTCAAGACTACAATAATACAAAAAAGAAAGACCAACCTTATTCTGCCAGTCAAGGAAATCCAGAGACATGATAGACAGATATATGTGAGATTCTGACTAATTTATGAGGCTCTGAATCACTGTTACTCACACCTGACATGATGGTCTCATATCATCAGAGTTTTCCAAGGACAAGTATATCTTGTCTTGGAATGCAATGCAATGCCTAATTCTGCTGAGAATGAGACCATATTGAGGTTAAGGAGTATTTGTTTATAATAGGTGGTGATAACACTATCTCAAAAATAAGGAGTAAAAGTTCCTTCAAAATTTTGAAAATGACAATGAGAATGATTATCTTGCTCTGCACAATACAGGACAAAGCAATGTATAACTCAAAACTAATCATTTAGTGTTAAAATAAACATTGTGAAATGCTAAATATTCTGTATTTCATACTCAGCCATATACATAAGGGGGAAAAAGGCAACACAAGTCCTGAAAATTAGTTGTTTGGGGGGATTAAGCGTGAAAAGATAAAATTAAATACACTGTTTTGAATTTTATATCCTACTGACACAGCCCCTAGTAACCATAGGGTTCCTGAAGAAGCCTAGTTGTGCAGAGTCTATGGTTCAAACAGGCAGTATGCCTCATTACCTTCACTTTCAAACTACTTGACTTTCCAGGATCTGCGGGAGTTAGCCTATGAATGTTTCCAGCTGTTGCATTTTCAACCACTGCTTGGCTGGCCTTTCCCAAAGTTGTTTGATCCTGGATTTAATCATGTAATTTCTCACTTCTTTATTAATAATCCTCTAAAGGAGACATGGGAATGCTTATGTAAAATAATCATCACTTGAACTGTTTCAGTTTCGTCTTGCAAGATATTGTTTTCAAATGCACAATGAGACATTGGAGCAATAAAACCAATGAGAAATAATTGAAATAAATAAAATAGATGAGTAATGAATACAATACAATAAATAAAAATAAAATAAATAAAAATAGATGACTATGTTAATAATGGGTGAATTTTAGCATAAATAATATAATAGTTTTCTTGCAAGAAAACTTTATTATGTTTAGAGGTGATTGCAAATGCTTGTTAGAATCCACTTATCCCAGATGGCTTTATTAAAGTGAAATGCTCTCTTTAAAAATAAGTGAACTGCGTGAATTAAAAAATGACTATCATTTGTTGATATGATAATTCTGTTGTCTCTAAAAGATGTCCCATTTTATTATGTCTGATAGAATATGAATAGCATCTTTTTTTATTCCATAAAAATATATGCTCCTCAATCATATACTTTATGAAGTGTATATTATAAAAGATTCCTGGAAGAAGAAAAAAAAGTGGACTCGGCGAAAAGCAGAACCAACAACCGCAGTGAAAAATGATCAGTTCTATGGAAAAGGAGAGGATGGAGAATTGCCCACATGCACCCTAAACAGTTGCATCATTCAAGGAGATTGCAAGGCAGCAGTTCCCAGTGGGTTTTGAGCACTGGGAGATGATTAAAATAACTATCTTGCTCACAAGCACAGTCAGCACTTTTGAAACAACACTCATTTTAAAAATTTCCTTTTCTAATCATATTAAAAAATTGCTTCTTTACTATTAGAGACTTTTGGATCAACAAACATTGGGTTAGATTTCCTTCAACCGTTATGAGAGAAAATCATAAATTTAAGATTTTAAACAAAATAAGCAGCAAAAATCTAAATAAGACTTTGATAGTTTAAAATTATAAATAGAGCAAAGATCCAGATAAATTTTAAATAAATTTTTGGGATTAATTATATACAGAATCCATCTGCGGGGAATAGACTTTTGCAAAATAAAATAATGAAAAGCAATTTTAAAAATGACATGCAAAGAAATGAAAGATTTTAGTTAAAGTTAAAAAACAACAACACATGCCTGATTAATAGCTAATGATGGGGTGGGTAAAATGATGCAAAATATTTTAACATTTAATATACTGAAAGACACTTTTGAAAAATGGCATCAAAAATTAGTATCAACAAAGTAAATAGCAATATTTCATTCTACGCTAAACTGTCCAAAAAACATGGTGGAAGAAATGGCAAATGAGAACAAATTTTATTTGACAAGATAGAAATTGGCATCGAAAATGGAATTACAAATAACAGTTTATGAAACACTGTGAGACTGTTTATATTGACGAAGATGGTGCTACATGTTTTTATCTATGGGTAGGAGATGATATATAGAATATAGAAAAGTAATATATATAATAAAAGTAATAGTAAAAGAAACATAAAAACATACTGTTCCAACACAAAACCATAAAACTAAAAGTACAACTGAATGAAGTACATACAAGCCTTTAATTGGTATTTTGAGTTCCAGAATTTCTGCAGAAGATGATTGTCCCTAACCTTATTCCTGAAAAAATGGAGAAAGGACAGTTCTCACTTCATGTGGAGTCTGTTCCATATGGCTGTGGACCGCAAACCCTGGGGGGAGGGGAGAAATCAGAAACCTACTGTCCAAGATTGAATGTACAGGGCAGGCAAGCTAAATTGATGCTTTTGGGAAAAAAACAGTGAAATCAAGAACAAAGCTGTAAAACAATTTATAGCAGAGTGATATGGAGCATTTGATGGAAGTAATACTGTAGAACACTGCCTGCCTTTAATGTGCATGTATAGGATATCATAAACTATATATGAATAGTTTTGTGCTGGTATTGCCATACCATAATTTTTGTTTCATCATTTTCTTCCCCCATCCCTCCTTGCTAATATCATGGTTTATTGATCTTTAGCAGCACTTTGAATTTTACATAGAAACCTATTGGCAACCACTGCACTTTTCTGCAACATGTGCATTGTTCTGCAAAAATGTCTCTGACTTATTGGAGAGCAGGTGGCTGAGCTTTGCTCCAGCTATAGTTTTTGAATAGACTCCAAAAGCAGCCCCAAGTAGAATAGAATAGAATAGAATAGAATAGAATAGAATAGAATAGAATAGAATAGAATAGAATAGAATAGAATAGAATAGAATAGAATAGAATAGAATAGAATAGAGCTGGAAGGGACCTTGGAGGTCTTCTAGTCCAGCCCCCTGCTCAAGCAGGAGAACCTATACTGTCTCAGACAGGTGAATGTCCAGTCTCTTCTTAAAAATCTCCAGTGATGGAGCACCCACGATTTCTGGGGGTAAGCTGTTCTACTGGTTGATTGTCCTCACTGTCAGGAAGTTTCTCCTTAGTTCCAGGTTGCTTCTCTCTTTGATCAGCTTCTAACCATTGCTTCTTGTCCTTCCCTCTGGTGCTTTGGTGAACAACCTGGCCCCCTCTGCCTTGTGGTAGCCCCTCAGATACTGGAACACTGCTATCATGTCTCCCCTATTTCTTCTTTTCTTTAGATTAGCCAAACCCAAGTCCCGAGCCATTCTTCGTATGTTTTAGTCTTCAGCATCTTAGGTGCTCTTCTCTGAATTTTTTGTGATAAGGTGACCAAAATTGGCTGCAGTATTCCAGGTGTGGTCTTACTAGGGTTTTATAAAGCGGTAATAATACTTTGCGTGATCTTGATTCTATGCGTCTGTTTATACAACCCAGGATTATATTAGCTTCTTTGGTTGCTACTGCACACTGCTGGCTCATAGTCAAATGATTGTCCACTAGGACTCTAAGGTCCCTCTCACAGTTACTGTTTTTAAGCCAGGTCTCGCCCAATCTGTACCTTTGGTTTTTCCTGCCTAAATGTAAGACTTTGCTTTTCTCCACATTGAAACTCATTTTGTTGGATAGGGCCCATTGTTCAGGTTTGTCAAGATCTTTTTGGATCCTGAGTTTGTTTTCTGGGGTGTTGGCTACTCCTGTCAGTTTGGGGTCATCTGCAAATTTGATGAGTTCCCCTTCAATTCCCTCATTTAAGCCATTGATGAAGATATTGAAGAGTACTGGGCCTAAGATGGAACCTTGTGGTACCCCACTGCTTAATTTTCTCCATGTGGATGTAGCGCCATTGAGGACTACTCATTGAGTATGGTTTGTTAGCCAGCTACAGATCCATCTCGTGGTGATGTTGTTTATTCCACCTTTTCCTAGCTTACCAAGGAGTAGGTTGTGGTCTACCTTGTCAAATGCCTTACTGAAATCTAAGTATACTACGTCCATTTCATTTCTCTGGTCTACTAGTTTACTACTAGTTCACTTTATCGAAGAATGAGATGAGATTGAGTTCACCTCACTATAGTAAGGTGATGAAGGTTACTTTCACCAGAGCATTTGGAATTCTGCTCCAAGTTTGAAAATCTTTCTGTACGCATTGAGTACGTGAAAAAATTGGTGAATGCAGCTTCTGTAGTTTTTTACAGAACATTAAGCAAGCTTTTTTTTAAAGTTTAAACATTTGCATATAGTTAATTGGTAATATACTTTGCTTTGCTTTAATATAGTTAGTAGCATTTAGTTGTACATTTCCAAATAAAAACTTTAATTAATATGATTGTAAAACATATTGGACATTTATTAGTAATTCAAAGATCTTAGTATACTTTAAATCCAAAAGAGTTTTAATTTATTAAATTAAATACATATAATATCTCAACTTTATAATGCCCGGTATTATCAGTACAGTTGAAATAAATAAACATTTTGGAAAAATACCTCATCCCCCCAAAAAATGGTTGTTTTTTAACCATTTTATTTATATAATAGATGAATTAGCCTGTTCAAATTCCATTGATTATCTTTCATTCCTATCTATATTTCTCTTGCTAGGAAACCTTTGCTGCCATAAACAACAGAGAAAAAGAGGATTCAGTGGCCTGCTTGACAAACACACCGTTATTTTTGTCACTGTCCCTCCCCCGCCCTTCATTTATTCATTATGGTAATGGTACTTTGTGATGTGCAGTTTCTCGATTTATGACCCATTCTTGATAAGCATGAATCCAGACTGCATGTGCATCTTTGATAAGGTTCTAATTGGATAGCAGTGACCTTTCTGAATGTAATTCTGGGACAAAGATTAAAAAGCAGTACAGAAAGTGACAGGTTTGGGACAATAACATATGAATTTAGCTTTGCTGGCAGGCAAGAGATGTAAGCTGTGATAAATCAGAGACTACCCAAACAGGTTTGCTGAATGATTGTTCATTTCCTCTGAATACTTCTAACATCTATTGCAAACTGGTGCCAACCATTCCTATTTTCTTTGTATAACCTGCTTACTGATAAACACTTGAAAACTATGCAGTCAATTCAACCTTATGGAACTGCCAGACACATACTAAATTAGCAACACTTACACCTCTCTGATACTTTGCAAATGCTTATTGGTTTGCTTTGTATTTTATAAACATCTCAGTGGTAAAAAGCTATGTATTGCCATTTGTGTCACTTGCAAACAAGAAAGACAATTTATCCAGTTTCAGTCTAAATTAATTCCTGAACTGACACTTTAGTCTTCTCATTGTTTTCTGACATCAGTTTCTTCTTACGCTAAGGATTCTCTAAATGGCCTACATAGTAAGGAGTGGGTGGGAGGAAGATTTTAAAACTTGACATTAACAAATATAGTAGCTAGAAAAAGAAAAATACTGCTCAAAACGTTTCATTGCATTAAAATATAATTTCTTCCATTTAGTTGAGTCTGATTTTCAAATACTGGCTGAATAAGTCCCTGCAAGTCTTCTCAACAAATTTTTTCAGAAGTTGTTTGTCATTGCCTGCTTTCTAGGGCTGAAAGAAAGTAATTGACCTAAGGTCATCTAGCTGACTTTGTACCTAAGGTGGGACTAGAACTCATGGTCTCTTAGTTTTCTAGTCTGATGCCTTAACCACTACAGCAACTGACTCTCCACATGGTAATCTAAAATTACTTGAATACGTTGAAGTTTCTCTTTCTCTCTCTTTCTCTCTCTCAACTTATTTAAAAAGTAAATAAATGCGTAAAGGAAGTATCTGGAAAACAGTGCTTCATATATATCTATGTCTGTTAGGTATATCTAATTCTCATTTACATTTAGATTTGCTGATACAATTCTGAGCATTAAAAAGCTTTAAACAGACTTAGGTGATTAGTATTCCTTTTAAGGTGAGTAACAAAGAGCAAGGCAAAAGTGCTTTGAATAAATTGAATATGAGACCATTACCCTTAAAAAAATTCACATAACAATTATAATATAATTCCCAACAATTCTCTGTGATAATGCTCGTCATATTTGATATAGCAAAGCTCAAAGTAAAAGAATTTAGGGAAAGAATGCATAATATGGCTTCTGGAATTGTTTACCAGCTGTGCGGGATATGTGACCAGGAAAGAGGAAGGAGGAGAACTTAAAATGGAGAAGTGAACAAGTCAACAAGTCACTGCCCAACTGTCTTTCTGATACGAATGCTTTGGGAAATTGGGGAGATGAATTTTGTTGCCTCAGCAGACCCCAGCCTAATTCCTCTGTTTATAAACTTAATATTTCTTTTGTTGGTTTCTCTTCCACACCAAATTTATAACTATTTTATTCTGGTTTTATTCTGACTAAATTGATTAATTTTGGATATTTGTTAGAAGTCATTTAATCTATTTCTTAAAAGTATTTTGATTTTTAAAATTAACAATCAACATTTCTATTCAGTTTAAAGAAATAAAAATACTTGAAGTAAATGACTCTGAATATTATGTGGCTATTCCACAAATATTATGTATTTGTCTTTAGAAAATGTTTTTTTTAATTGGATCCTGTAAATCATACCAACTGTTGTATATTCTGGACAATTGTTCAATTGGACTATTGAAAAATAAGTACATTGGCTCAGAAGCAACATTTGCAATGAAATATGGAATGACAAAATGGTTCAAAATTAGAAAAAAGAATGCACCAAAATTGTATGCTGTTATATTCATTTAACTCTTCTGCAGAATGTATCATGAGGAATATTGTTCTAGCAGAAATACAAATTGGAATTAAAATTATGGAAGAAATATCAACAAACTCAGATATGCTAACACCATCTTAATGGCTAGAAGTAAGGAAAATTTAAGGAACATCTCATTGAAGGTGAAAGATGAAACTGTATAAAAGCAATTCTGCCCTCAAAGATTTTTAAGAAATTAGTGCTGATCCAATGCATCTAGGTTGATAAGAAACTGAACAAATTTTAATGTCTGAGGCAGGTGCAACAGTTCACAAGCCTGGTGTTAACAGCTATAAAGTGATGAGTTGTCTGCCATTTGGGAGAAAGATTAGACAGATCTAGACAAAATATTAAAGTATGCTCCCTTTATGACTTGTGGACTTTAAGTCCCAGAATTCCTCAGCCAGCATGGCTGACTCAGGAATTCTGGGGTTGAAGTCCACAAGTCATAAAAGGCCCCATCTCTGAAGTATAGAAATAACATATTGTTAACAAAAATATGTACTGTCAAGCCCACGTTTTTCCAAGTTCTTATACGTGGCTGTGAAAGTTCTATTACAGTGTTTTTCAACTTTAGGGATTTTAAGATATGTGGACTTCTACTCCCAGAATTCCCCAGTCAGCATGGGGAATTTAATTTATGTATTTCATTTATTTAATGTAGATAACCTTTATTTTGTCATAGAACTCAATAAAAGCAATGTGATTTCAGAGTTCTTGGCATTTTCTCTTCATATTGTTCATACCAATAGCATTTACTTTCAGTATTCCATGTGAGAATCAGAATGTTTGTATTATGATAGAAGGAATAGTAGACATCAATGGTTTGGGACAGCTATAAGTGACTGTATGCCATATTTTCAAAATGTACTGAGAATCGTTTTCACTCAGATCCCAAATTAGACAGAAGGTGCTTCGGGAGTCCTAAGAAAAACAAAACATTTTATTTCTTTGTAAAGTCATATTTTGTGCTTCACTTGTGAAGACTTCAATTCAGTGCTGATTCATGCCGAGTAGTTCATGGACATACATATGCAATGTTAAACTGCATTTTGGTTGTGTGCGATGGTAATTAAATGTTTTAATAATGAGAAAAAAAGATGCAAATGCAGTATGTTATACTATATCCAAATTCTCTGCTTATATTTAAATTCTTCCATTATCATGGCTAAAGGGGCCACCTGATCTTCATGCAAGAATTTATTTTCTTGATTAAAGAAAGAAATTATACCACAACAAAAATGGAAAACATACATGATGAAAACATTATTGAAGCTTCAGTGTGGTTGTATATACTTTATCTGGCTGATGATATTGTTATTGCTTTCAAAAGAACATAGACTATTTGAGGTAAATTGAGTCACTTGGATTAAGATGGACAGTTATAGAAATTGAATAAATAAACAAGTAATGTTCGACCTATTGTAAGATAATTAAAAAAATAAAACAGATATTGCTATAAAACAGATATCGCTAATTGCTGACTATCCTAGTGCCTTAATGTTCCCTACAAATCCCATGTGGCTGATGCATGGAAAGAAGAAAGATCAAAGAGCCACCTACTGACCCTACCTATTGTATGGTCATATCATCTTTTGTCGATGACATGCTGTAATAAGCAAGATATGTATGCACCTCATGTTTGTTCAAGATTTAGCAGATCTTGTCTCTTACACTTGTTTGCCTATGTATAAGCTGTGTGTTGAATGAAAATAACTGAATAGGACATAGCAGAAGATTGGGAAATCACTATCAATATATTTTCATTACAAAGAAAGATGAAACAAAATAGATGCTTTTTAGAGGCAAGATACATATATGTAGCTAATTTACACAATGCAGAATGTGAATAGATGTGGCAGCTATTCATGCTTTGCTAATTAATGCAATTAATAAATTCTGTATATTTAAAATTATTTTTTCTCAATCACAAAACTGCAGATTTAATTTCTGACTGATTAACAGAATGAGTCAAAACTTATTCCATGTCTGAAGTATGATTTGATGTGGCAAGAAAACTGAATAACACATTTATGTGATTGAATAATCACAATTTAAAAAAACTATTTTAAAGTATTTTGGGAAAGTATTAATATAATAATGGAATCATTTCTCTCCCTTCTCTTTCTCTTTCTTCTGACTATGTGAATATTTTTACTTGGGAATATTCCTTTCTTTTACTGTAGACCTTAGAATAACATGTATGTACATTCATAAAAATCATCAATCAGGGTTACCCAACATCATATTCTTTACATGTGTTGGATATTATCTTTTATTAATCTCATTCAGCATGTTTCAGTTAAGTTTACAGCAGATTACAACACTTCAGCCAGGACATGTGGAAAACATAAAGAATACATGATTCATATATGTGAAAAATTATATCAATGTTAACATATGCAGGAGATTTAAAATAAATAGAAGTATTTCATATTGGGTAATTAACTTGGGAAATTAATTACTGTACCACAAGACATTGTGATGACCAGTAACCTGGATGGCTTCAAAAAGGGATTTGAAAAATTCATGGAGATAAGTCTTAAGAAGGCTATTTGTCTTTAAAACTCATTATTTCTCTGTTCAGAACATGGCTCCAAACACTAGTTCTAAGCAGTAATTGTCAAATAAATTGACAAAAATTGTCAAAAATCAATCTCTTTTGCTTGTGATATCCCAGAGACATGTGGTGAGTTCATGTTGTTAAATTAAGATGGGCCTTTGTCTTTTGCTATTATTTTTAATTGTGTTTTTGTTCTGGTACTGTAAATTATAACTAGGTAACTTGGTTTGATAAAGTAGTTAAGGCATCAGGCTGGAAACTGGGAGACTGTGAATTCTAGTCTTGTCTTGGATAAGAAGTCATCTAGGTGACCTTGGGCCAGTCATTTTCTCTCAGCCCAAAGACAGAGGCAATGGCAAACCACTTCTGAAAATCCTTGCCAAGAAAACTGTAGAGACTTGTAGAGAATTAGATATAATTGAATGGTATTAAAAAAAACACTTCTAAAATGCAAACTGGTATGAAACTTCCAGGGTGTTTTGAATTGGTCACTCTGCCTTAATTTAGCATAACTCACAACAGTGTTATAGATCAAATTGGCAATGGCTCTTTCAAAGCTCTTTCAAAGAATGAAGAAAATGATCAAAGTAATTAATAGCACAAGAAGAGAAAATATTATTACATCAAAATTTCCCAAACTTCTATATATTAAAATAAATACTATACAAATTACCATATACTCTTATCTTTGCAAGAACAAATACATAAATAGACAGGAAGAAATATCTGTTTTAGGTTTTCTAAAACCAAACATCATGGAAACTTATTTTATTTAAGAATCAGAGATAAGAATCAGCTGTTTTTTAAATTGTAATATAGAAAATATGAACCTAGAAATATTCTGAGTGCAAGTTTTTACATCCACAAAGAAAATTATACATTATATTATTTATACATTTTGAAAAAGATGAAACCTTTAAAAATAAGCATTCACAACTATTAAAAATAATTTAAAAATTGTAATGACCATTGCATTTTTTAATTTATTATAATGTTATTGGTATTTTGATTCCTTTTCTTTATTTTTATATCCTTTCTTGACCTCTTTAACTATAAGGATCCTTCTAATTATAATTTTACATTTGTATATTTTATTTTAGTCTGATGCCTTGAAATAAAGACAGTAGTAATTTGCAAACTACCAAATTCATTCATTCCAGTAGAGGTATAATTACCTCACTGTTTGAACAGTGTAGTATAAAAATTAGAGGCTGTTTGAAAAAAAATATAAATTGGAAGACTTACTCTAATGTTTTTTTGAAATGAGAATTTAACTAAAGCACTCTAAAGTCCCCTGCTGCGCTCAGGCAAGTTGAAATTAATTCAAGGCGGCAGATAAAATTTTTAACCAGCCGGAGTGGAGATGACGGATGTGACAGCTCTCAGTTAAAATGTCTTTTAGTGGCAAATGCATGCATATTAGTCAAGCGATGTGACATAACTGTCCTGGGTGAGAGAAGATGAACCAATGACTATTTGCATGAAGAACAAAGAAAAATCTTAAGGAGTAATAGATAGAACTAGAAAGGGAATATAACAATATAATTTAGCTTGCCTCTAGTTTAAAGAATTTAAGTGATTTAACCTTTTAGTCTTTCTCTCCATCTTGTAATGAATGAATTAAAAAAAAAAGAATGCAAGCATGAATTTAAAATGAGACACATATAACTTATTAAGAAAAGAAAATGTAGCCATGAACCATATCTTGTGGATACTGATGTGACAGTAAATTTTATTGAAAATAGGTAGGGTTGTGCTATATACATACATGAAAATAACAGTAAAATACAAAATAATCCTTCAAATTGCTAAGCTGTTTGCTAACATTTAATTTCCTTGGGATGATTTGACTATAAAATATCATTGTTAAATAAGGCAAGTTATAAGTATCCCTTTGAGTTACAAAAGTGTTGAACAAATGGTATTTATGCCCAGTCACTATACTTATTGCCATTACTGTCGTCAAAATTTGGGCACTTGGCAGCCCACCTACACTTATGAACGCAGGGTTGATTCAACTCCCCTTCCTGCCTACCTCTCCCATCTCTGCCATTTTGGCTCCTTGCACAGTGACACTTAGCATCAGTGGTACTGGGGCTGAAGTAGAGGCCCTGAGACAGTTGCAGCTGACTGAGACTGCTGAAGGTCCTAGGCCTCCTTCAAGTCTAGCACATCAAAGCTTCCAAGGAGTGCCATCTCAAGCTGTGTGTGGCAGCCAACTGCCCCAGTGCCATAGTACAAAACTCCTACCACTTGAACATCCTATGTTCTGCAGGCCATGTCCCACCCAAATGATCTTCACTGTCTTCCTCCTGGTCCTGACAAGACACACCTGGCTTGGTCAGGAGCTGCTGACTGCACCGGTCCTTGTTCCTGAGGTCCCTTATCCTGTTCTCCAAATAGCCTGCATTACCTTCATATCACGTGTGCGGTTCTGGCAATGCTTCAGAAGCCCTTAGAAGTGTTTTGGAGAACAGTGGACACAGCTTTCTTGCACAATTTCAGAAGGCCTGGCATCACAGGTTAGCTGATTTTCTTCTCACACACCGCACCACACCATGCACAGCTACTGGAAAGAGCCCAGCTGAACTCCGCTGGGGTCGCAGACTTATCACAAAACTGGACAGGCTTCACCCAGACCGGGTGGCTTCACAGGTGTCGCAGCCGCGGGCACCTAGGAGACTTCAAGTGGGTGACCCGGTTTGGACCAGGAACTATGGGCAGGGGCATCTCTGGGTACCTGCTGTAATATCTAAGGTCTCTGGGCCTCTGTCATACGAAGTGGTCTTGGATGATGGGCGTGTCCTCCGGCGCCACATAGACCAGCTGCGTTGGCGGCTGCCAGGCCGGCATTCCTCCCCTGACTCCGCTCTCGGGGGGGAGGGGGACCCCAATTACGATTGTGGATCACAGTCTCTCCAAGTAGGGGAGTCGTCAAATGCCCCAGAGGAGGGTCTTGCCATGGAGGCGGCTCCTGACTCTGGCATAGATGCAGAGGGGTCTGCCATGGAGGCGGCTCCTGACTCTGGCAGAGGTCCCCGGCTTAGGGCAAATGGCCGTAAATCGGCTACTCAGGGCACCCCTGCTGCTGGCCTTGGGCCTGAAGGACATTGCTCCCAAGGGGAGTTCCAAGGGTTTTCGGGGAACTTGACCCCACCAAGGAACTCGGGGAACTCGACCCCACCAAGGAAATCTGGTTTGGGTTTAGCGGATCCAGCCAGTCAGCAGTTAGTGGGAACCCCTGAGTCTTCTGGGCGACAAAGTCCTGGTTTGTTGTGCGCAAACCGGGAGCCAGCATCCCAGGCACCCAATTCACTTCCCCCAAATGTCATCATACCCGTCCCTACCATGGATCCGCGAAGATCGGGGCGGATTAAGGCCCCGCCTAAATATTTGCAGGAGTATGTGCGGTCCCTGCGGGGCGATTGTTGTCAAAAAAGTGAAAGAACGTGGATTAATTTGAATCCCACTGGGACCAGGTTACAAGGGGTACAGGGAATAGCCAGGTTGCAATTGGACTAAATGTTACGTGGTACTGGTTATTGGCGGGGACGGCATTGTCCAAGCCAAGGGGGGAGGGGTGTTGTGTCCTGGGCCTTGCTGAGTCAATCAGCAAGGCTCAGGGAACCTGCAGGACAACTGCAGAGACCCGGGCAGACCACGTGTTTGCCCGGGACCGTTTGTAGAGACCCAGGCAGACCATATGTCTGCCCGGGACCCAGACAGGCTGTCTCCAGCCTCGTGCGCATGCGCGAGGCGGGAGAATAGCCTGCATTCATTGGTTGAGCCTCCCCTTGCAGGGGAAGTATAAAAGGGCATGTTGCCATTTTCTCCTTTGCTTCTGTTCAGTGCATGTACACAATAAAGATCATCTTTTGCACCAACTGCCTCGTTTTCATGTCTGCGTTGCGAACAGAACAAGAATGACACTATGTGGAAAAAGTACATGCTATTTAAAAAATGTGTGAGTGGCCTCAGGAAGAAAGCTTGGTGCAGCCAGTAGCTGCCTGTTTTAGGGCCAAACATTGTACACCTTATCATCAGCAGATGGTGAAAGTCAGCTGGGTGTGACAGGGCCTATGGAGTACAGGTGGAGGGGCAGCTGGGGCTTTGTACAATGGTATGAGTTAGCTGGCCATGGCACAGGGCTTGAAGCAGCACTCTTTGGCAGCATTCTTGGTGCTGGGCTGAAATAGAGGCACATGGTGGTGGCCAGCTGAAATGCTGAAGGTCCCAGGCCTTTACTTTCACCCCAACACCATACCTGTTGCTGAGGTGTGCCACTCTGCAGGATGGCCAAAAGGGCAGAAATGGGTAGATAGGTAGATAGATTGATGGGAGATTGAAGAGGATACAGTCAATTAACCTTACCAATGTTGAGGGTTGCAATGGACCAACCTGGGAATGGTTTGGATTGAGTTAGTCCTTGCCTAATAATTTGTGGGATTTGGTTAACAATGACAATGGAGACTGCTGGGATTGCTGTTGCTAAGCGATGTGGTCACATGACATCACACTTTACTGAGTTGAATAAAATAATTTCTAGATGGGCTTTCAGGAACATAAATTAGAAGTTATAGTAGTTCCTGGTTCGCTTTATCAAGATAATCATGTTTTTGTAATAATATTTTACTTATTTTCTCTATTTTCTTTGAATTGCATTGTATCTCAAGATCTTTCAATATAGTGTCCATGTGTGATTAGGATTTGGATTTGGATTTGAGATGATTATAAATGTCTCTGATATATTCAGCTTAATTTCCAGTTATTTTAAATGCACGTACTTTTTGTTTTCTCCCAGACAATTATTTTGTGTCATATGATTCACTCCTGAAGTGAAAAATTAAAACTTTAAATATAGTAGACTAGAACAATTCAGTTGTAAAAACAATTCATCAAAATAGTGCTTATAAATAGACATATATATGATTATCAAGGGTAGGGGGAAAAAACATAGGAAGGTTAAAACCTCTCTGAAAAACATATTAGGGACTGTTTTTCTTCAGAAATAGTGACAAAGTTATGAAGAATTCTGTCTAGGTAGACAGAATGACAAAATATTACTAATGACAAAATATTGTAGTTTTATATAACATATTTGTAGATTTTATTATATTACACATTAACAATGTAAAATTTGAACATGGTTTTCTATATTAATGTCATACTGAAATAACAGAAAAAGAGACCTAAAGTTCTACAGTCCTGACCTTAAATAAATATCTGATCAGTGATCCAAGATTAAAAGGGTAAAATTATTTACTACACTTTGAGAGAAGGCATTGTACAATGTCATAAGTCATGACTCCGGTTCTGTTCATCTTTTGTTGTCTGCTGCTTCTGTCTGATGGATTATAGTTGAAATTGAGATATGAGATGATGTAGTTTGGTACTAATGGGTGTCAGATGCCAAAACATTTCTCCTAAATGTGAGGGGTTATGAAAGAGGCCATGGATAAATTGAGATCAGCAGCTTTGTAATCTGTTCAGAGTGTTGAATTAGAGGAACAGTAGTCATAGGAAAGAAAAAGATAAATTGAGGCAGAGTGAGAAAACGGGTAGAAGAGGAGTGAATGCAGGACTATTATGGCTGCTAAAAAATTGGTATTTGGTATATGGAAAAATGTCATCAAATCTCACCACAAGCCTAAACAGTGTATATATGTCAGTAAAAAATCTGATGCTAGAGTGTGGAACTTCTGTTTGTGGTATCTTTGCAAGATATAGCTCATAGGGAAGAGAAAATGCCTGTTTTGAAAAAGTCAATACACCTACCAAACGTTTTATATGCTAGAAAAACAAAAATAGTAGCAAAAGCACTGCTGCTCTTGGTATCATTGCCTTACAAGTCTCAGAAGGAATAAATGTACTGATACTATTGTGAAAGCCAGGTTTAATAATAATGTGTTTTCTGTTATCCGTTATTTAACTATGTATGAGAATCCTGGCCTATATATGAATCCCAAAAAACCTGCATTTTCTTCTTCTGACTTCGTAGAACAAATTTAACAGTAAGGGAACTATTAAATGTCAGTGTCAACCTGTGTGAAAAGAACATGTGAAACAAACTCAATATTTCAGTTCTGGCAGTGGCGTAATCAGGCTGGAAATCAAGTGTTGTAACAGTAAGGTGAAAAGCAAGAGAATACATTTTGTCTGGCAGAAGGTTCACCTGTGCATCAATCTGATGATAATGAGCTGTCCCAAAGTGATCAGATCTGCAAAAGAGAACTCACAGATGGCCTAATAAGTTTACTGGTACATTAGTAATTGTCCAAAGGTCTACAGTATAACACTGTACAACAATGTTTTGCATGGAAAATTATCAGAAACATTTTGTGTAATATCATAATGCAAAATAAATCTTTGCCTAATGTTTGTAGAAAATCTTGGAAGCTTGATGAGCTTTAAACTTTTAGGGGAAAAACTGCTTTGGATTGAAGAAACAAAAATAAACAGTTTGGCCATAACCCCAAAAAATTAGTTTGAAGAAAATTTGCTGAAGTGTTTAAAGAAAAAAGCACAGATTGCCAACCATTAAAAATGGGGATAGGATTTTTATGTTTAGGTTATGTAAAAGCAAGTGGTATAAAGTATTACAGGACAGAAAAATAGCAATTGTAGAATGACCTTTACAGTCAATGACCTGTATATTGTTGAACTTTGGTGGAAAGATTCCATGCACACAATATACACAAGGGAGCCTAAGACTCTTAACTTGCAGTTTCAAACCAAATTTAAAAATAAAAATAAAAAAAGTCCTAGTTGATTACAGAAAGTATTTCGAAAGTATTATTTTTACAAAGTACTAAATCAAAGATTGTCCGTACTTTTGCAACATCAATTATGATTGTTTTCTTAATTTTGAATCTGTAAATAACTTATATACAGATTTAAAATAAGAAAATAGTTATATCTGAACAGTAAAGCACGCATTCATATATTTGCAGAAATATATGGTGTTTTAGTTTGTACTATGTAGAGATTCATAGCTTTATTTGCTTCTGTTTTAAGTTTCATCAAAACATGATTTGACCAGATTTCTAAATTTTGCAAACGGTTATCTGTTAGTTCTTTCATTGTATTGAAATCTGTTCTTGTTGACTATTTTGAAGTAATTACAGTATACCTCAGTCAGATTGAAAATATGTATTGGTTTTTTTATAAATGTATTCATAATTTTTCCTCTTAGTTCATCTAATTTAGGGTTACATTTCAATTAGGGTTGAGTTTGTGAATGGCAATGTATTTCCTGACATAGATAATGTGGAAGAATAATTAAATACACATAGACACATATTCTCTCACACACTCATACTAGTTATTTAATTATTTTATATATATCTATTATGAATATGGAATTCTTTCTTCCACAAAATAAGGAATGCTGGCCTAAACCCTTATTTCAATTTATATACTACCAAATCTTTCCTGTTTTTTTGTAACATTAAACTGTCCAAAACGATGCATCATAGGGCAACATGTTTTTTAAAAAAAGAAAGGTACCTCAAATGTGCTAATTTAAATATCTGTACAAAATCCAGGACCTATTAGTCTTGCAGAACTGACGTTTCAAGGATTTTCAGAGTGGTTGTATTCACAGTGCTGCTGCAACACTGCCATGGTCAGCCATGGTCATGTGATCATGATTTCCAATGCTCTCTGCCATCTTCCTTCAAGCAGAGTCAATGGGGAAGCCAGCATGAACTCAATCCCCAACTCCCTAAGTCGGTTCCAAAGGATACGATGGTTAATGCTGTCATAACTCATAATACATAGCCCATTTAAGTAGAGAAATATCAGTACTTGGAAATATTTGTATACTGTTGTGTTGGGAAAACTCTGACTCTCCAGATGTTTCTGAATTGCTCTCATGACTATAAATAGCATGACCAATAATAAAGAATGGTAACTTTTAAGAAAATGGTATTGAAGGCTGCAAGTATGTTGTTCTTTTGATGTTAGAACAATGTGCCACATAATTCAGAATTATCTAACAGACTGGTAAATTCCCCAGTGTTTCATCAGTAATCTTTCGTAGACTTCTCTGAAGGTGGGGATTCTGTCTGTCAAACATATGTCTCTAGTTTGAGCTGCAGATCATTATTAGCAGGATAGGGTAAGGACTCTGGAGAGTTATGATATTTTCAGATTCAGAATTTGATTATGGGTTAGGCAAAGGAAAGTATAAAATATGTACTGGCTGCTTAGCTTTCTTTTGGAAACTGTCATCTCATCCTTCTCATTCTTAAATGTAAAGTTAACTTTGAAATAGGGCAGGAGTACTTGTATTTATTTATTATATGTATGTATTTATTTATTTCTTTGCTAAAAATTTGTGTTACTGATTCTCTTAGTTGTTGCTGTAAGAAAATTGGTGAAATGGGGAATGTAGATGGCATTCATTAGTTCTATTAAAAATGGATGCACATGCATACACCTGTGCTGGCATCTAAGGATTTTTTTTGAAGCAGCTATTTGGATTTTTTTTCATAGTTATAGCTGCTTTAATATATAGATGAAGATTATGCTAATCACTGAAAAATGCCTGTTGCAGAATCCTAATATGATTGGTATCTTAATGATCAAAAATGCTTAGAGATAAATTGTCCCTGCAAATAATCCTACAAATGTTATGTAGAAGTAGGACAGGACAGGAGAGGACAGGACAGGACAGGAGAGGACAAGACAATGATGAGAGAATGACCGGAATACAATGGCAATACAATACAATAATAATACAATGACAACATAATGACAATGAGAAGACAGTGATAAGATAAAACAAGACTAGTCAAGAGACAAGACAAGGACAAGACAGGGAGAAGCTGGACAAGACAATGGCAATACATAATGACAATACAGTAACAATGGCAACCCAATGACAATGACAACACAATGAAGTGGTAATGACAATACAATATAGGACAAGACAAGGAGAATACAAGACTGGGACAAGACAATGATAATGAGAAGCCAATACTACCTGGAAGCATATTGGAAGCCAGTGCAGGTCACACAATGGTGCTATTGCATGAATGAAGTGTGGAATGTGTTCTTAGTCATTTTTAATTGTTTTTATTTATTTAATGCTCTGGCAAGCTTATAATATTCCAGTGTGTTTTCCTCACAATATTTGGACAGAGCTTGTTTTGCTGACACTCCATTAACTTGGTAAAAGTCAAGAAAATGTTTCTTGAGAAGTGCTCTTGCTCAATAACAAAATAGGGATATAAAGATTTCTTATTCCAAGCTCTGGTAGAGCAGAGGTAAAGAAACTACTTGGCCTTGGTGCAAATTGAATTAGCTGACCTTAATATCATTTCCTGCCCTTTGATTTTATGATTCATTTTAAATGAACATTCCAGCTCTCTTCCCTCTGCTGCTTTAGGTATAAAATCCATAAGGGCTCAATAAGGCTTGATTCACACATTGCATTTTAGATGTACATGTACCCTGTAAATAAAATATGAACATAAATTAAAGCACATGTTTGCAGTTAATTTTAGAAATGTATGTTCACTCTGTCAGTATGCATGTTAAAACACGCATAATTTGAATTTGCACATTTCACAACTCTTGTTGCTTTAATAATACTTGCTGATACATTTTTATTGCTGATGCCTTTTTATTGTCCATGGACAGCTGGAGAAATTGATACTTTATCAGAACAATCCCAGTTTTATATTGAAAGAGAAAAAGTCATATGACGATCTGGCAGAAGAAATTAGTACAATTTAGCGCAGGAAGAAACAGAGAGCCTTTCTTTCTTTTGCACTCTGTTCTGTCAGCTGTGACATTGTTAAAATCTGATGTTTAATCCGGAAATAATCAATAAACTGCACCCATCTTCTATCAAAAAAAAAAGAACCAATTATGTAAAAGATTATGGTAATTAAGAAAATAGAATTTCCATTCCTTTCATTCCTGTGTTGTCCTATTTGCATAGAAATAAAGTTAACCACAGACAACACATGACTCTAATGAGAATGAGAATTTTATTTCATAGATGGAAGTCAGTTGCTGATGGTAATGAAACCAATCTGCAAATGAATTTTTAAAGGGTGCAATACTTTATCATGAGTATGTTGTCATCGCTCAGGCAGCATTCCCTCTTTGGAGTATGGTGCTATTAGTTGCAGATTAAGAGCGATGACAGAATTATGTTCTAAGTACCCCCTTTGCAATGTCAACAGGCCTTAATGATAACATAGTACCGCTATTGTTAAGGAGTTTCATGTCTTATTTAGTGTAAACGGGAAAATCTGGCATTTTCCAGCCTATGACTGTGTTTTGCTACTTATGCTGTCACTTTTACCAGCTGCTAAGAAAAGAGCAGGTCGTCAGATCCCATTTTTCTTGATGATTCATTGATAGCAGTTAAAGCATATAGTGTAAGAAAAGGAATAAATAATCAGCCAGAATTGAACAACACACAATTTTATAAAACTTCCACTAAGTTATACATGATGACATCACAAAAGTATTTGCATACATTCTGTCAAAATAAAAGTTTATCAATTCAGTTTTCATGAATTTGTGGCAACACGGAAATTCAGTATTTTTTTTTTTTTTAAAGACTAATAAGTAATATATTTTGTGACAAATCAATTATTTTTTTCTGATGTGGAATATTTTTTTATGTATCAGTTCATTTGTATGAGTAGAATGAATAGTGAAATAAATTAAATCTTTTTTCTTTTACAAAGACAAATCCTTATCCATGGTTTGAGGATGATTCCCCACTTCTAAGTTTGGAACAGTCATTTTGAACTGGACTGCTACTGAACATGTTTTGAGCTTAAAACATGTTCATATTTAGAGTAGCTGTTTGAAGTTCAAAGTGAAACACTTTGGGAATAATTGGAACAAGTTACTCAAACTCAGACACTTGTTTTATATTCCAAATAATTTCTCTTTGGATAAGGGTGCCTTGAATTCTACCATGCATCAATGCAATCCTAAAGTTATACATTGATTTTACTGCACAGAATAGATAACAAATGCATAAGTAATTTTAATAACTATTTGTTATAGGAGAAAAAAATGAAAAAAAAACAAGACAAGAATACATTTTCACTAATTTCAGGTATCTGTGTCTAATATGAATTTCCTACACGCAAAGAATATGTTGGTTAATCACAGTTTTGTCAAATGGATTGTAATGAATGTTCTAAGCAGATATTTTTCATGCTGAATTAAAAAATGAAGTCAGATTTTTCCTATCAGACTTAGTTTTTGTTTGTGACTCCTATCTTCATTATTCTGTTAATTATATTACTGTGCTATATTTTAAGTATAGTAGCATATTTATAATGATCACTGAGCAAACTTTAGATGTTATTATTATTGCTTTCCATCATAAATAATGTCAAGACCAAGATGGAAGACATGACAGCTAGCATAGAAAATACATGTGCAGGTTGAGTCACGTTTAGACATGTTTACAAAGAAACCAGTCCCTGCCTGAAGAGACTGTTTGTCAGTTTATTTCCAGAGCTCAAAGTGTATACAGTGTGTGTGTGTATACATATGTATGTATGTTTGTGTACATACATAAATAGACATTAAACAGTGGTGGGATTCAAATATATGAACAACCGGTTCTCTGGATGCCGCTTCCGGAAGTCCGTTCTGGGCCTGGGCAACAAAAAATTAGCTACTTGTTCTGCTGAAGTGTGAACTGGCTGAAACCCACCACTGACATTAAATATTATATTGGTGGCAATAGTGTTGTGCTGATCAACATGCTATTATCATGCCATTAATCTGTACCTAATACTTTTATCTGCATTGCAAGTTAACATCTCAGAAATTAAATTTCACAGTGAGTGACCAAGATAAAAATTGGGCTCTCACATTTGATATAAGACAGCTATTACACTTCTAACAGAAAGGTTAAAGAACTAATTGTTTCCTATAATTGTCGGGAGCCAAAAAGCCATAATCAAATTGTTGGTATTTTTAGTGTTTTTTTCTGCATAACAACCACAATTATGGTGGCAAAACACAAAAAGTCACTTTGTAGAATGAGATGGGTGGCATATAAATTTAATAAATAAAATATAAATGAATGAATGAATGAATGAATAATGAATTCTTCTCCAAGAAGGTGGACTAGTGTTTTATAAAGATCTTTGTTTAGTTACAGAGACTTGGCCATGAACACAGTGTAAATAAATTGGGCTTATTTATTGACATATGGAAAATTAGATTGAAAATTAACCTAAATAACAGAAATAAATTACAGTCTGAACCATTAGTCCATGATACTGCCATTAAATCTTCATATGATATCATGAAACTACTTTGGGAAAAGATGTAGTATGAAAATAGAAATTGAATATCTGTGGAGATCGAAATGAACTTATACTTCTAGATTGCCTAAAATGTGATATACAAAGTACTATTGTTTTTGTATGAATGGGACATTAGGAACAGGAAAAATCATAACATTCAGAAAAAATGGCCAAAATGTACCTTCGTTGTTCCAGGATAAAATAATATGGAAAAATTTCACTTGCCAATCCTGAAAACATTTTCCTTCCTCCATTGCTCATTAAACTTAAGACTTATGAAAAACATGAATAAAATGATGGATAAAACAGAATTCATATACATAATTATACTTCATATTATAAATTTCTCAGGATTAGTGATGCTAATATTAAAAAGTATTTTTGTGGGTCCTTAGGTAAAAGAGTTGATAAAAATGACAAATTTAATGCAGAGTTGAGTGAAAGTGATATATTTGTATGGCAATCATTCAAAAGCCTCTGAAAAATTTTGTTTGAATTTATAAAGCAGAAAGCTATCACGAAACAGTTATCTTATTAAGTTGTATAAAGCTATAGAATGTAACATGTCATTGAAAGTTTTATTTCTTAGTGTTCTTCCATGACAGCCTCAGAACAGTCAGTGATGAACATGGTGAACAATTTCACCAGAATTTGTGAATCTTTATTTTTGCCATCCAGACTAATTCCAGGATGCATCTGATGCAACATGAGTTTTGTTCTTGTATTATCTGATTAATGCCCTTTTCCCATAATCTTCACCGCAGAGTTATCTCATTCCTGACCAAATTCTTAATTGTATTCTCCTATAATGTACTCTTTTAAAATGAATGACTTCCTAGAAACTCTGTAAATGTAACTCCCTTGATTTTTAACTGCCCATGAATTTTATATGAATGAGAGGTGAGAATTCTCACTATTGAGAAGATATAAAACCAACTGGTTCAATCCTCCAATTAACCCAATCTCCAGCTCCGTTATTTGAAATACCTTGCAGACAGCTCATACAAGAGTGATAATTAATACTGTAGTATAATATTCTTAAGTTTTTAATATTATAATGTCATACTCTTTAACATATATAATCAATTTAAAAGGTCATTTATCTACAATGAAATTCTTATTTGCAATGATGTGCACTGCTGTGTGTATTAATTTCTATTAACAATTTATTTCTCTTACAGTTTAAAAGCTAATATACAAATATTTGAAGTTTATTACTCATACATGAAAAGCATATGAATACTTGCCCTGTCTTTTTCTTTGCATCTTTGTTTAATACAGTTGTTTGGTATCTTGTATTTATTTCACTTAGAAATACTGGAATGCATAACAGCATACACAGTCTTGCTGTCAAATAGAGGTAGAATATCAATTAATCTATGTAGTTGCTGACTCTGCACTTTATTCTGGCTGAAAACATGGCATCAGTGACACTGATCTCAGAGTTACTTTGCAAATTGGCAAGAGCAACTGTCCGGCACAGTTTTACTGTCTAAGAATATAACTCCTGCATTGCTGTTATTTATTTGCTGTCATTGAAGAGTTATGTTCATTTCCTAATTGCAAGCATCCTGCACTAAGCTATTTGACTATTTTTATAAATATTTTTTTAGCTACAATGGAAATATATAAGGGTATTTTTACTAGAAAATTAATATTGCATTTCAGAGAATAAATGAAAAATGTATTTGGATTCTACACATTTTCAAATATTTTACTTTGTTGTCTTGTGAACATTTTTAATTGTCTCTTTTAAAAAATATTCTGAATTTGATTATATGTTGAAGATATAGACTTCAAGCTAAATGAATAAATAGCTGGTCATATTAAAATTACTATGGGACATGCAGCCTATAGGTAAGAAACAAATTTGCTTTTAGATACATAATTATAAAAAGTGGAAAGAACCAAATTTCCATTTGAAAGATAGTGAGCATTAAGTGTATGACTATATGAACTTGTGCATATAGCAAGTTTCATTTTATGGATTAGACCAGGGGTGTCAAACTCGCAACGTCACGTTACGTGTCGTGACGTATTGCGACTTTTTCCCCATTGCCGGAGCTGAGTGGGCGCGGTTTCAGCATGACGCATCTGGCCTGTGGGCTGGCAGTTTGACACCTCTGGATTAGACTATGATGGGAGAAATGTGTGCCTTATACCTTTAGAAGAAGCTGGTTGATTCTTACAGATTTTGTTTATAATGAATAATAATCCCAATTTTCTAGAAAGATGATTGGTGGCATATCAAGTCTGCTGTCATCCTTTTCTACTTATCATTGATAGACAGCTAAGTGACCATTATGGTTATTGAACATTGTCTGCACTAGCATATTACACCAGAATATAACTTGCAAAAAGACAGTAGCATTTTAAAAAGGATAAGGTCCGTTGTCAATATTAGTCACATATATGATGTAAAAATAACAAGACAAATATGTCTTGACCTATTCACCTAGACTCACAAACTTGGCATCTATATTCTATCCTGTTTAGAAAATAGCTGGAACCATCTTATGTGTTCTTCAAAACTAGTATGGAAATTTAAACTTCAAGGAACAGCTAATCTGTTTTCAGCATTTCTGGAAAGTTACATCTTCTATTTTTTTTCTTATTTATCTGAAGTAAATTGCTTCAGTGCCAGTGTTCTTGAATATTTGTTTAACTATTTATAATGTAGCAGTGAATCTACCATATTAATTTAAAAATTTAGATCCTCTGCCAAATTCCGAGTCATGAGTGGCAGCTCAAATATATAAATATTACAAAATTAGCTTAAAAGATATGCTTAGCAACACCTGCCTGATAGAAAAACATATAACTAATGGAGCCAAGAATAGCATTCCAAAATATTTATAGGTGTATAGTGCTTGATAGAATTCCCATTAATGTTCTTATTATATGTTTTTGTGGGAGTTTTGTGCTTTAGTTTATAGAATCTTATAGAACATTTGAAGTATTTTATCCAGAGTTGAAAAGGAAAGGGGTTAAAATGCATCAGTGCTTCATCTTTCTCTGAGTGGGAAAAGCTCCAAAAAGATATCCTCAGGAAAAGCTTCCAATTCTCATGGAGGTGTTAGAGTACAGACTGAATGGGAAGGAGTACTATTAAATCAAAGGTATCAATAGTAGGACAGGGCCATATTATATTACTAAGTAGTTACAAATTCCATTTGACACTTCCTACATTGGTTGTCCAGGCAGGTGAGGTAAAGTGATGGTTTTTTAAAGGAGAGGACAAAGTAAGGTCTCCTTAAAACAGAGGTCCCCAACCTTTTTGGCATCAGGGACCGATTCCATGGAGAAAGGTTTTTCTGTGGACCGGAGAGTGTGTGGTTTTGTGTGCTGCCTGCATCCCAAGGATGGGGCTTTGCTTGTTTGTGCAGACCGGTTGTTGGCATGCCGTGGCCCAGTACCGGTCCACAGACCGGGGGTTGGGGACCCCTGCCTTAAAATGTCCTGGGAATGTCCCCTCATGCAGTGAGGAACCTGGCCTAGACCTTACTCAAGAGCTGTGACTGGGTCCTGCTCACTGGTTGATTGGAAACAACTTTGATGGTGAGCCAATTGGACTGAGTCCATCACAAGAGCTGAAGGATTCTGGGGATGCTGTTTGGGAGAGCTTTGGGGCCTGAAGTGCCTATGAACTTGCTTTTAGGCTTAGAGCCTAAAAGTGGCAAGTGCATTTGAATGAATGTCAGTTACCCATTACCTAGAGTGAGAATCAAGTGTTGAGTTCCTCATGAACCAATCCTCTTCCTCTCTGGTTGCTGAGAGGGAGGCCAGGCCAAGATGGCACAGCCTGGATTTGTATCCCTATCATATTCTTAGTATGGCACATCTAATATATTGCTTTTGAAATCCATACTAACTATGATTTTATCACGCCATCTGAATCTCAGTTCCTCTAATTTTAGAAGTCGGCTGTTTTTCAGCAGCTCCCGCTCTTTTCATCCAAACTAAATAGTAAGCTGCAAAATACAATTTCAAATTCAGTAAACCCAATCCTCCTCTTATCTTTGTCTCTTGTAACGCCTAACTATGTATTTCCCCCTTGCCATACAAACTAAAATAGAGAAATACAAGAATGAAACAAAAACATAATTCTTATCAAGATATTCATCTTTACTGCAGAAATTCTCCCCAACAGTGACAATTTTAATTTCTCCCATGTTAACATATTTTTTAACTTCATTCCATGTCTTAACATAATCCAGGTCTTCCTTATTTTCAGCCAATAGCCAAATCATTATACCTCAACTTATTTATGGTTCTTCCTCCAATCTTCATTCCTAAATCAGACAGTTCCACGTCTAATTTCCACACAATCACTTCAGTATACAGATTGAACAAAAATAGTGATAAAATACATCTGTCTAACTCCCTAACTGATACTGAATCAGTCACCATAGAATGTTCTCACTGATGCCTCCTGATCAGGTGTACAATGATCTGTTAAGTCTGATCAGATGGGTTCAGACACCAAGATCATGCAATGCCACCCGTAGCTTATTGTGTTCTACACAGTCAAAAGCTTTTCCGTATATAGATGCTTTTGATATTCATGTGCCTTTTCCATAATCCATCTACTATTGGCAATGTGATGCAATGTGTTGAGTGCCACACCCATTTTCTAAATCCAGCTTGCACATTAGGTAACTCTTGACTGATGGCATTCTGTAGCCTCTGTTGAATGATCTTTAACAGAATCCTGCTTGCATGAGAAATCAATGCAATTGTGATATGGTTGGAACAGTCTCACCGTTTACCACTACACCACTTTATATTCCCAGTAACACTCCTATACAGACCTGGTGAAAAATATTGGTACCTTTCCATTTTTTAAAATCAAAAAATCCCAATTTGGTCTGAAATAAATTGAAATTGAAACACATAAACAGCATCCATTATTCTTTATTTTATAGCCCATGGAGCAGACACTTTGCTGCAAAGCCAATTCTCCAGCAGCAGTTCAGAACAGCAGCTAACATCAACAGAAGCTTTCAACTTTAAGGTGACTAAATAGTGACCAAAGATTGTGTTGTAAGCTCAGGTAACAAAAGAGAGCAGACTTATTTGTGGGACTGTTTAGGGATTATTTATAGGCATGGGCACAGATACTAACTATAGTATAATATATAGTATAATATAGCATAGACCTATTAATATTATTAAGGTAGATGTTATAAAAGTATGTTGGAGCCCTGGTGGTGCAAGTGGTTAGAATGCAGGCAAACTGCCCACAGCCTGGAGTTTGACCTTGATGGGGCTCAAGGTTGACTCACCCTTCCATCCTTCTGAGGTTGATAAAATGTATTTAGTGTGCCCAGGGTCTGTACCCATCCATAATCTGAAAGGTAAGCCCAATAGCAAGGACAGTCTCCTGAATTTGACTCGCAAAAGGGTTGCTTTCCTTGAACAAGTTTTTTAGCTCTACTCTCTTTTCATCTCTATCTCAGAATTACTTTGTTTGGCCTTCTGCAAAAGATATCAATGAGTATTAAGTGTTTATCTGTAAAAGGGTTGTTATCTCACAACTTGCAAGAATAAATAGAAGAGCTAGAATAATTTTGTGATACAAAGACACTTAAACAGAACCTATAGTGTGATTTTGCATTATTCATTCTAATACAATTACAAATGTTTAACCTTTAATATAACTTTTTGAGTGCTTGTTTATTTTATTAAAATAAATGTAAAATATTCCAAGCAGCATTATCGTTGATCACAGTAAACTATATCACTCATTATCTTTAAAATATGTAACGTTCATGGCTTTTAAAATGAAATATAGAGGTTTTTTTTTACTACTTACTACTTACTACTTATTTTTGCTTTTTAGTCCCAAAAACAGGGACTTTCCTAAAAATAGGAAAGTTTGGAATCTGCTCTGCAAAGATTTTGAATTTCTGCAAACTCTGTTAGAATCCAGGACAATCTTAAATGCATCCATTTTACATATCAAAATATTTTGCATTTAGTCTGTTTCTCAGTATTTCATCAAAATAAACTTTTATTGCTTTCATTTTTAATGACCATTATTTTTCATCCTATTTAAATTTCCATCCAATGGACATTGTATTTTTCAGTTAGAATTTCTGGAAAGTAGGTAATATCAACATGCTTAATAATAAGACAGAACAAAATAATGTTCTAAGACCTTTTGGGCACCAGGGACTGGTTCTGTGGAGAGAGGTTTTTCCGTGGACCGGATGGTGCATGATTTTGTGTGCTGCCTGCATCCCGCAGATGGGGCTTTGCTTGTTTGGGTGGACCGGTTGCTGGCATGCTGTGGCCTGGTACTAGTCCACGGACCGGGGTTTGGGGACCCCTGTTCTAAGACAGATATAGCTGAAGTAGCCAACACCCTACCACCTGGAACTTTGTCTATACCAGAGGTCCCCAGCCTCTGATCCGTGGACCGGCACTGGTCCGTGGCATGCCAGAAACTGGTCTGCGCAAACAAGCAAAGCCCCATCCGCCGGATGCAGGCAGTACAGGAAACCACACCCTTTCCGGTCCACGGAAAAACCTCTCTCCATGGAACCGGTTCCTGGTCCTCAAAAGGTTGGGGGCCTCTGGTCTATACAGCATTGCTATCAATTCAGATTGTTCAGTCTGAAGCTCATAAATAGTCTCTGTATGAAACATCAATGGAAAATAATAAACTAGCCTTCTCTCATTTGTTTTCAACAGTTTTCCTAAAGGAAGACTTAAACAAGGTATAGATAATCTTGGGGAAGAAAACTAGATTTTTTAGTTTCCTATTGATCAAAGCAAACATTCTTCTAGTTCTGAATTTGCCAAATGTTCCATAAAGTCTTGAAGCATTTAAGAGGAATAACAAGATCCAGTTAGATCTAAAATTAATCTTAAAACAAATTCCTACAAGTTTCTTTTAAGCCAAATATTATTCTAGTTCAGTGAAATCTCAGCAAGATTTATAAGTTTGTTATTCCGTAGGTATTGTAATATTTATTTATCTTATTATTGTTCATTCCTAAAATATAAAGTAGAGAACAGTAAATTCAAATACCTCTTTTAATGCCAGCTTCACAGTCAAGTTCATACAAGTGGCTTAGTGGTGGGATTCAGCCAGTTCGCACCACTTCGGCAGAATCGGTAGCTAATTTTTTGTTGCCCAGGCCCACAATGGACTTCCGGAAGCAGCATCCACACAGAGAAACGGTTGTTCACATATTTGAATCCCACCACTGAAGTGGCTGCTTTTTATGCTTGTGAAGCACAGCCTTTATAAAACTCTACAAGGACTTTTTATGAGTGATTATAACCACTATTGGAACTGGAATTTTGGTAGCTAACTTATATGGCCACATGAATAAAGCAAAATGTAACATGACTGCATTACCTAGCGACAACAATTCCAGCAATCCCCATTGCTATTGTTAAGCAAATTTTACTGGTCATTAGCTTCAGGCCCACCCCATGCCAAGCCATTAAGGATTGATCCCTTTCAGTCCCAAGCTTTAGTAACTTAAGCGATTGCTTCTAACTTCCCCCCATCTCTACCATTTCCGCCACCTTGTACCACTCTTGCATGGCTCTGGGGCTTCTTGCCAATGCTCCAGTAAACTGCAGCCATCCCAGCCCAGTCTCTACCCTGCACCCCGAGACCCCCACTATCTCATGTTCCACTGCCCCAGCTGACTTTCGTTGTTGTCTTGTTGCTCCCCCTTTTTCTTCACATGTAGAAAAAGGGGGGGAAAGCACAAAGCAGCTTATAGAACTGTTCTGTTTCAGCCGAAAAGACATCGAGGCGAGGCAGGAGTAACAAACACAACTCTTTATTGAGATCACGAACATAACAGAACACAAAATGGCACCAGGGCCTTTTATACTCCCTTGCAAGGGACCGCATCAGCCAATCTATGCAAGGCTAGTCTCCCGCCTTGCGCATGCGCACAAAGCTGGAGACAGCCTGTCTGGTCCCGGGCAACCACGTGGATTGCCCGGGCCTTCTGCAGCCTCCTGAGCCTGCTGAGTCATTCAGCAGTCCCAGGACATAACAAGAACCATGCTTCCCCCCCTTTTTTTTTACAGCACAAAGCAAGTTCTGTATGATCAGCTGGGGCAGTGAAGAGCAAGGTCCATAGGTTGGGAAAGAAAGACATGTGGGAACCTTTGCAGTGCCCCTGAAGTCATAAGTGCAGGTGGACTATCAAGCACCTAAATTGTGGGGATAAAATGGGAAGAGAGAGTGATATACAGTATACATACTGCCTTGTTTAAACCACTGATGCTTTTGTTTAGAGCCCTCTGGTCACAATCCATAGTATTTGCCTGCTATTATTTTTGTGCCACCTTATTCATTTGTATGTTTCTTTCCACATAGTCTTTTTTTCTTTACCCTTTTCCAGTGTTGCATTTTCCAGTCACCAAATTTTCAGGGACTCAAATCCACTTTTACTTTCCATTCATTATGACAGTTTGATGATCTTTAAGGAGAGATTATTTGGCTGTTCCTTCTGTTATTTACTACCACTGTATTTAAAGCTCAGCTGCTAAATGAAGAATAAAGTGTAATGACATTAATTAGTGTATACATGCATAGAAAAAATCTTTTAACTCTTAACTCTCTTATTTATGATTAGACAAGTAGTATAAAATTCAGGGAGAAAAACATTATACTAGGATAAAGTTACATTCTCTAGTATAAGAATTGTATCAGTAAAAGTCTGTTTGATTGAATAATATTGACAGAAAAACAGAAGCATGATATTTTATATCATAATGTGCTGTGTCATGTTTGTGTGTCATTTATATCATAATGTGCTGTGTCATGTTTGGAAAGAATGAAAAAAGCTCACTTAGATTATATCAATTATGCTCGTCTAAGTATCTTAAAATTAGGATGTAGCTGAAAAGCATTGTCAATGCACAGAGATACATAGATCAATAGTATATAAATTATTTAAATGCATTCATTTCCACTTAATAAGAACTTTGGTGGCAATGCTAGGAAGGCTGAACATTTAGGGAAAATTTGGATCAATGATCTGACACAATTTTAAGTATAGTAGCTCACTATAACTTTCCTAGTAAATATGAATGATTCAGAAGATGGAAAATTTTTGTGACATTGCTATTAAAAGTATTTGCACGTACTTACTAGGAAAATATGAATCAGTATACTTTGGGAAAGATGTGACCACAGGTACATCTATTCTAATTGCATTATTTGGTAACTGAAGACATTCACTTTTATATGGCATACTTCAAAATGTTTTCCACATTGTGTTATTTTTGCTTTTTTTGATATAGTTTCATATTGAATCCATAGAGAAGGATTCTGAGATAAAAAGATAATATGTCCAGGATTGGGGGGATGGGACTTAAATCTATAGAAATTAATGAAGAGAAAACATATTATTAATGTAGCGTTACCCCGAGAGGCCGCCAAAGCCCAGGGCCCACCCCAGCCCCGTTCCCCTTAGTCAAGCTCTGCAGCTGTGCTCTCTAGGTGTTAGTAGAGTGTCTCTTCCAACAGAGGCTCACACAAAGTGAGGAGGTGGCAGGCTCTTGTCTTCAGGGAGGGGCTTCCAGGAACAAAGATGACCAGCCCCTAGCCAATGCTGTGATGGTGTCTAGCAGCCCCAGGCTGTCATAGCAGCAACAGTCAATGATTCCTCAGCAACCTTTTTGGAAACAAGTGGGGAGGGGAAAAACCCCTGGCTCCAGGCAGTAGCAAAACACGAACAAAAGCAGTCAGCTTGCTGCAGTAACGACTCGCCCCCCTCAGGGCAACTCCCCACAATGTCTAAAACTGGCACAAGCAGCAATAGTCACAGTTCAGATGGCCTTCAGTCTTCACAGCAACAAGCAGCCTCTCGTCCTCTTCTGTGGCTTCTTGCAGTCTCTGACAGGCCAGTGTCAAATACCTCCCCCCTTATCCTTTATTATTAAAATCTGAGGTTAACAGCCCCAGCAACTTTCTTTCTCCACACACTCTCTCTTGGGATATCTCCCTTGCGAAAGAAAGCAATAAAATTCCACCCCCTCACTCTCTCTCACTCTCTCCTTTCCCCCCTCCTTCACCAGAAGGGATCAGCTTAAAACCTCCAACCCCTCTTTGTCTTCACCTGACGAACTGCAACAACCAACCCCCACACACCTTTCCTTCCTTCCTTTTCTATCTTTTTCCCTCGTCCACGCCTGCCGCACCCAAAACCAGCAGCAGCTGTCCCAATCTCTCTCCCCCCAGCCAGGCTCCTGCAGACACTTTCAGACAGCCCCGCTACATTAATAAAGAGAACAGCCCTTCAATAAAGATAGAACAGATATTAAGAGGTAGAACATATAATAAAGATTCCAATTTCTGAACTGACCAGATTTTTTTGTCATCACTACTTCCAACAACAAAATTGATTCTTCCGGTATAAATATAGGGATTTATTATAAATTATAAATATTATACTTTTCCTACCCCTTCTCTATTCCATTATTTTTAAAAACAATTGAGTAATTTCCAGCTATGTGGTTTCCCCCACCCACCTCCAGAAGAATTCTGAGGATCTTTTTTCTGATTGTCAACATGAATTTGATTTTACTCTTACACATTTCATCCACTCTTAAGCCAGATGGAAGCCAGCTGATTTCCCAATGATCTGTTTTTAGATAGTAGTATTTCTTGAGTTAACTCTGTCAATTCAGCTCTGGCCAGAGCTCTACACTTCTTGTGTTTCTTCTTTGCATGAGCAATAATTTCTGCCAGAGTAATCAACATAAGTCAGATTAATTCATGACAGCTCCTTTCGCCTATGATGTTGGCACCAATAATGTTTAGCTAACTGGTAATTTGCCATATTACATGGAAAGATCTGCATCACACAGTGATGGAAAGTATAGCCCCAAGAACATCCATAATATATCCAAAAGGAATTATATATTCATTAGTAAAATAGTTGGTAGCAAGTCTACACATAAAAGACTAGTATGAAAGTAAAAGTTCAGCTTCAAAGACTTCTCAGGGTATGTAGCTTAAAATCAGAGGAGTCTATAATGAGTTCAAACTCTGACTGCTTTTTATATTATCACTTCAGAGAATGTTTATTTTGTTTGAAGCAGTAGTGCTAAATTTAAGCTGCTATGAATGGCCAGTCAAATACATTGCTGTTCTCTTTAGTGCCTGTTTCATGACTTTTTTCCTATATTCTGTGGACAATCCTATATGAATGTTGAGGATGCAACAAGCTTTTTATATTTTTAAGATTTGTTACTATATCTCTCTGTGATTTGTCTGCTAATAGTGTAAACTGCAGTAGATATCCACCAAAAACATAAGCCTGAAAAGGCCAGGGAAAGAATAAGAAAAGCCGTCTTTGGCAGTTGCAAAACGTAATGAGGATAGTTTTTTTTTCTGAGTGAACCTTGCAGTTGAAGTAGACTGTGTTAATGAGATGGAGTTTCTTCACCTGGAGCCGATCTGTAATTAGATAAGAAATAGTGACAGCAGGAGCAGTGAGTAAGTGGCTGCCCTCCAATGACAACTATCGACTGAACAATAGGCTGTGCATGAAATGGTGATGTAGTCAATAAAAGCATCAGGTCTGGTTTGATAAAACCCTGCTGATTACTGCCTAATTGGCTGTTTGGAAAAGGAGCCACAAACGCTTCTGCCCTCTGCTTAGAGTTGATGAGAGCTGCTGTTTATACTTGATTTTATGTTTACTAGCAAATTTTCTCTGATAAGAATAATGTACAGAACCTGAGGAGGCCAAGAAAAGGAAACAAACTGTTACGTTTTCTTTCTTTCTTTTTAACTGGGAAATGATAGTTCCAATCAGCATTTTAGTGGGGAACAGTTTTTAACAATAATTTGGAAGAGAATACGTGTAGACCTCACAGAGATTAAATACAGATTTAAAACAACAGAAAAGAACATGATCTGGGCTGACATTGCTGGGGACTCTTGAAGATTTACTCAGATTTATTTTAGATAAGTCAAATAAAAGAAGTTATATCTTTATTATTTAGGTAAAAGAAAATGGCTGGGTGAATTATCCTATATACCAGGGGTCCTGGTCCGTGGACCAGTACCGGGCCGCAGCATGCCAGCAACTGGTCTGCACAAACAAGCAAAGCCCCATCTGTGGGATGCAGGCAGCACACAAAACCACGCCCCCTCTGGTCCGCGGAAAAACCTCTCTCCACGAAACTGGTCCCTGGTGCCCAAAACGTTGGGGACCTCTGCTATATACAACCTAAACTGTTCTTGTTAAGAATGAAAAGTTACAAATATTTATTTGTTATTTATGTCTGTTTGTCTACCTAGGCACCCATTTGTCAACCAACTCTGGGTGGCTTCCAATCAAAAATTAAAATATAGATAAAATCATATTAAATTATAAAACTCAACCAATTAAAACATTAAACCAACAAAAACCTGGTGCCGAACCAGTTTTAATGTGTGATTATCTAGCCTTCTCCCAACACTTAGAAGGAAAGCCAAGTCTTCAAAGCCTTATGGAAGGCTTAAAAGGTGGAGGCCTGCCAAACTTCATGAGGCAAGATATTTTATAGAACGGGCTGCCATGGAAAAGGCAGACTTCCTAGCTGCCATCAGATGAAAATATTAAGGGGAAGAGTATAGGAGCATGTCCACCCTATCTATTCTGCAAACATTTTAGAATTGTTCACCAATTTAGATGGCACTGAAATAACTGAAGACAACGAAGAAATGCATCTGACAATTGTATCACTAACCAAATTGAAAAACAAGTCTACCTAGCTTATTCAAAAGAACAAAAAGCTGTAATGCACACACAAAGAAATACAAAATGATGAAACAATCACAACCCTTCTGGCCAGCAATGAACAAATCATAGATACTCTACAGATGGACAGGTTAAAATAGACCTAAAAGCAGAAGAAATATTAGTCAGACTTATAACCTAATAAACATTAATCCAATATATAAACTAGACAACTAGATAAAAAAAGCACTTAGTACTCTTATCAAAAAAGGGACAAATCATAAATCAAGACTGAAAATCAACTGAGTTCTCCATGTTTTTGGGATAGCCAAAAAATACAAAAAAAAACCCTGATATTTGTTCAAAGCCCATCATATCAGATTTTAAGCTGACAGGTCCATCCTCACTGAATGGAAAGAAAGCAAATGTATAGGGCAATATGGTGTCGCCATGTTCCCTAGATGAAAGAGGATAAAGGAGACAGGAGAATAAGAGAACAAGGGAATAGCAGAAAGACATGGACTGGAAAAGACTGCCAATAATAATGGCAGGTGGATGAGAGTGAGGAAGAATAAAGAAGCTTGAATGAATGCATGAATGAATGAGTGAGCACTTAGGGGAAAAAGAATCCTCTGGCAAGGTACATATTTGAGGTGCAGTGTTCGAACAACAGAAGAAAAGGATTTAGGTGTGCTCATAGCAGATGTCTGCAAAATGGGTAAACAGTGTGGCCAAGCAGCTGTGAAGACAAACACAATTCTGGGATGCATCAGGAAAAAGGAGGTTCTAAACCCACTACATAGGGCTTCAGTCAGACCCTATTTAGAATACTGTGTCCAATTCTGGAGACTCCATTTAAAAAAAGATATTGATAAGATTGAGTGAGTTCAGAGACAGGCAACAAAAATGGTGCAAGATCTGAGGAACAAAACATATTAGGAGAGATTGAAGGAACTGAGTTTGTACGGCTTGGCAGGAACAGAAGGGAAAGGGAATATTATTGAAAACTTTGAATATATTAAGGGTGTGAATAAAGTTCTAGAAGGCAATATTTTCAATATTAAGCAAAAATGATGAGTAACGGACGTAACCTCAAACTGACAGGAGAGAAGTTCAAAAGTAATATTAGAAAGTATTACTTCACAGAAAGAGTAGTGGAAGCTTGGAACCAACTTCCATCAGAGGTAATTGGCAATCATCAATAACGGATTTTAAATATGCTTGGGATAAACACATGTCCAACATCCTACAAAAAAATAAATAAAAAAATTGCAAAATAAATAAATATATAAATTAAAAAGAAAATAACAAAAAAACACAAAGGGCAGACTCAGTGGGCTACTATGTCTTTTTCTACCATCAGTATTTATGTTTCTAAGCTGAATGCTCTTGGTTGCATCCAAATGCTTATTAGGAACATGGTGATAAAGGGAAATAATTAATTATGAAAATGATATATGAACTGAAAAGACATTTAAACATTTAGAGAAACATGGAAAACATGACACAAGGAGAGAATCAAAATCTTTATATTTCATAAATTAATATATGAGTTTTAAGGAAGTAGCTTCTGTATTTAAGGACATGGATTTTATTGACACTTTCTATCAAATATACAGTACCCAAAATACCTAAACTTCATAAATTTCATTTTTTTTCTAGCTGTGACTAATGCAAAAAGGGATTAGACATAGATCTGTATGCCCTCTTGTATTGAACTGTGAAATCTCAGAAGCCTGTTGAAGAGATCTAATCTTCAGTCAAACAACCTGATCTATTTCCTAAGGATAGGATTAGTAACATGTAGGCAAAGCAATTATATTTGCAAACACACTTCTGACATTTCCTTAGGCGATAAGTGTGAATGTAGTTTCCTTCTATAATGGAAAAGTATAAGACAAGTTTGTGACAAGAATTTTGACACTTGCCCTTTTAAGTAAAACAGTCCACATGCAATTGCATCACTTGCATAATTTGACATGAAAAAGAAAAGTATCTTGCAATGAGAGTGTACAGCATATGTGTGTGTGTTTGTGTGTGTGTATATACACAGAGAGATTCTAAATAGCTTACAAAATTATTTCATTTAATATCTTAATGTTATGAAAATATGAAAATCATGATGAAACATGAAAATATGAACACAATGAAAATATTTTTAAATCCTACATTTTTAGAAATCACAATTACGACATAGTCTGATGCTGTTTTTTTTCTACCCATTTCAGCTTACCTGTAAACCAGACTTCCATAGTTTATTAAAAAAATACGTTTTACCTCCATGAAATTTGGAACATAAAAAGTAGAGAAAATGAAGATGAGGGCCAAATTTATCCAAAATTCCCAATTATCATTGATTGCTACTTTTTAAAAATATTCATAAAACATTTTTTTAATTAAAATCAAGATAGTTCCAAGGTAGCTATTTTTAAAAAAAATCTTCCCTAAATAGTTAATAGAGGAAAAAGCCCCATTCTACTAAGAAGACCGAGGAGTGGTATCCTGGTAGTATTATGATCAGAATATAGCTGTGGAAGAGTTGTGTCTTCATAAAATTTGCAATTGCACATAATTCCAATTGAATCAACATATATTTTCATGACAAAACATAGAAAATATGAGCTATTGTGGCAGCAAAATCACTGTTGGCTAAAGGAAGGGCAGGATGGGTTATGTATTTAGCAGACTGATCCACTGACAATATGAGTTTGGGGGTACTATGAAAATGGTACTATGAAAGGGAAGGGTATGTATCTTAAGGGGAAAAATAATAGGAAAAAAATGCTATTATGCAGATTTCTAATTAAGTAGACTGAATGAAAAAAAGCATAATCTAACACATATCAGAGCAAGAAGGGCTTCTGTCTCAATTGTTACTGTATTTAGGGAAGACTTCCTGCTGGGCTTCATGTTTAAGTTAGGGTTCTGCCTATTAATAGTTTGTTACCAGAGAGCTCCACAGGGGTTGTGAGCACAATACAAAGACAGACCTGTTCTAGCTTTCTAATGGCTGATGAGTTGTCTTTTTTTAACAAAATCTTATGACAAATGGATTCCAGCTACTTCATTTCAGATGTTCAAATATCTATCACATTTGGATGTAATATGCTCTAGGTTAATGGCAGCTTGTTATAGCTTGGCTCAAAATTACATTGATGTTTAAAAAATAAGAAATTAAGATCTGCATCTCTCTCTCTCTCTCTCTCTCTCTCTCTCTCTCTCTCTCTCTCTCTCTCTCTGTGTGTGTGTGTTTGTGTGTGTGTTTGTGTGCCTGTTTTTGTGTGTGTGTGTGTGTAGGCTTCATGTATCAGAGCATTCCTCAGGGAAATCACTTTTTCCATGTGTTCAGCTCAATGTTTGTGTTTAATTATGCTCTCTAAATATTCAGGTATATTAATACTAAATTTGCATTTGATTATATCATATAATATTGTAACATTCATAAATATTTTTAACAAATAAAAGGGATCCAGCTACAAATGTTGAATGAAAAGACAGTTATAATACCCAAGATAAATAACAACAGTAGAAATGTGAGAGTACTATTCTATATAACTTAACTTTAAATGTTTTACCGTACATTCATACTCAAACGAAGAACCCTAGTGAAATATATGTAGTTATTTTGATTTGCAGTTTTTCAAGCTAATTATATGTTATATTGCTTGAAATCACAATTTTGCTGTTTTATATTTAAAAATTCATCCTGTTTTTAGGTTGTCTAAAATCAAAACAGGTGCTGTGCAATCTCAATGATTTGCATTGGACATATGCTTTGCAAACAGATGAAAACAATACTGCTAAGTAAAAAGCTATGTTTTAAATCTGTAGCAGTCAGGGCTGCTTTGAAAATATTGAATGAAGTAAAGTGAAAAATGATGTGATTTGTACAACTGAGTGCTTCACTTACAACAAAACTGTGATTTCTGGTTTGCTCAACCAGAAATATCTTAAGGATAATAGCTCTGAGTGCAAAGCACACAAAATCTGACCTACTCCCCCTCCCCTTTCAGCTTTTATGTCCTGGTTCATTTTCTAGAAAGATTTTTTTTTTATTTTCCTCTCTCATGAAATATAATAATTTCTGTTGAGGCCATCAGTTTGCAGCACAGCAATATTTTGTGCCACTCTTCTTGTCTTCACACATACATATACAAAGCATTCACTGTGGAATATATAGAGATATATAGAAAGAGAAATGACTGTTATTTTTGAAATATTGGAACCATTTGATCAAGTCATATATTCCAGGAAAAAAATAATACAGAAGATAAATGGCAGTTTCTGCATTTCTCAAGCATTTGCCACATACTTGTCAAGTTTATGTGAAGCCATTTTGCTTCAGGAGTATATGAAATATAAATCTTTAACTCATATGTTCCTCTCTTTTCAGGATATATAATTTTTATAGTGCAATTCCACCAGGAAGTATTGGCACTCTTTCATAAGTTGTTATGAGCGCTCAGAGTTGTGGCCTAAGATGGATGACCATAGAATTTTTTAAAATAAGTAAAATCAATAAAGTAATATTGGGGGGTTGAGATTTGCATTTACAGATTGCTGTCTCAAGAAGAAGGAAAAATAATATGATTGTGTTATCATTTCTAGACATTTACAGCCTTCAACATTTAAAGTTTATTCTGCCTTTAATTATTTCTTAGAAAATACATAGTTATTAGACAACCATCATCACCTAAAGACCATAGTATAATTATCTTAGAGACCACAGAAATGAATTTTCTCCCAAATTATTCTATGACAAATTGTTAAATGCTTTCATAACTTTCCACTATATTCCTATCAGACTGCAAGTATATTCCTGTAGATTTATAACCATTTGTTCAGTGGCCCTTAGAAGTTGCAATGGTGCTGAACCAAGGGACTTACAACCCTTGACTAAAATAGCAGTTGTTGCAATGCCCTCATGGTCATGTTCTTGCAATCCATTCACACTTAGGACCGGTTGTTAAATGCCCCCACAATCATGTGCATTTGAAATATTTGCTATCAATGGGGAAGCAGACAGGAAGGTTGGAAGTCACTGCAGTCTGTTGGGACTCTAGCCTGTGGGGGCTGACTGAAAAAGGTCTATGCCAAAATCCAAGCAGGGTTTTAAACAATAAAGAAAGTTCAACTTCAGAGCAGAGAGGCAAGTCTCTCCATGCCAAAATCTAAGTAGGATTTTCAGCCAAGAGGATTTGTAGTCCCAGAGTGGAATAGTTTATAGAAATCTCTTGACTCTAGGACTGAAAATCCAAGCAGTTCTGAGGCTCTTGCATTCCCTCCTCAACTTTTCCATGCATCTCCTGCCTCCCTTCCTCCTGGGGTTTTCAACTTCCTGATATTTTCCCCACTAACTCGATTGTGGGAAGCCAGCAGGAAGTTGCTTCACCTAATGACCAGGACTATCTGCATTGCCATCACTTTTGCATTAAAGTCACCCAGAATATAAACAATGTCTTTTTTGGACACTTATTTCAGAGTTTCTTGGACCATGGCATAAAAGCTCTCTATTTCAAGCTCTGTTGCAGCAGCATAGACTTGGATAACTGTGATGTTGAAGGGTTTGGCACAAATAATTGAGTTGTTGATAGTTGAGAAGCTTTCTATTGCTCTAGCAAGTTTCTTGCTTACAATAAATGCCACTCCATTTATCTTCCTGGTGTCATGTCCTGTATAATAGACAGTGAAATCCTTAGACTGAAAAAAGCCATTGTCCAACCAGTGTAGCTCACTGACATCAAGGAGCTCTTGTTAATCGGCTCTTGTTTGACAATATATAATTTAACCTGACTCATTCCCCTTGACATTCCATGTGGCTATCTGATCTATCTCTGTACAACACAGACATTTGCTTATGCCAGTAGCTGCCTCAGCAATTGGGTTTCCTGTTGTCCTATCATTGGACACCCTATCTGATATGTTTGAGATCCTTTCCATAGAATTTTCTTGTTGAATTTTATGTGGAGTAGGCCACCAAGTCTTTCTCCAACCCTTAACTCGTTTTTCAACAACTGCCCAGGGATAGCAACTGCTGCAATCCCTGTTAAGCCAGATGATGACCAATCCAGTATGGGTTTCTTTTTCTGTTGTCTTATCATGTTTAATGGATTTGTGAATACTCTTAGTCTGGCTCCTCTGTTAAGACTTATCTAGCTTGGGTGACCCTTCTGGTATACTTTCTGGTGGTATACATCCAGCATAGCTTTCAACCTTAACAGAACACAAAAGCCCCTCCCCTATGACATGGAGGTATCCACATGGAGTGGGATTATTGATTATGTGCCATCAAATTGTTTTCAACTGATGGTGACCACATAGGTTTTCTCTATGACGGTCTGTCCTTAACCTGGTCTTTCCGCTCTTCCAACATTATATCCATTGTTACTGTAACTGAGTCCATCCACCTTGTTCTATTCATCTATTTCTTTTCTTGCCTCCTATCTTTCCAGCATTAGATTCTTTCCCAGAGAACCATTGCATAATGTGTCCAAATAAGATAATTTGAGTTTGGTCATGAGTCTTTACCAAATGCCAAGTCATGAGTGATGTGTGATGATCCATTCGTTTATTTGTTTGCTTTTGGCTGTCCATAGTATTCTCAGGAGTTTTTTTCCCCAACACCAAAGTTTAGAACATCAATACTCATCCTATCCTGCTTCTTCAAAACCCTACTTTCACTTCCATAGGAAATGCCAGGACTATCACGACTCTGATCTTTGCAGGTATTAAGACATCACAGAATTCATTTTTTCCCCAAAGCCTTCATGACTGTCCTACTAAGGGCTAGTATATAGCACATTTCTTGACTGCTTGTTTCTTTACTGTTGGTAAAGTTGTAGTGGTAGTGTTGATAATATTGATCCTAAAGGCAGAAGATATTCACATATTCGGTACCTTCATTGCCAATTCTAAGGCTGGTTATTCTGCTAGTTATCATTAGTTTGGTCTTTTTGATACTTAGTTTTAGTACCTTTTTAACTGTGCTCTTTGATTTTTAGTATTACAGCTTCTAGTTCCTTTGCATTTTCATCTATCAGGGTAATGTCACCAGCCTGGTTTCTGTGATCAGTGCAAGTTACTGATATTTCTTCATTCTATTTTAAACCACACTCCTCTTCCAGTCCAGCTTCCCTTAAAATATATTCAGGATACAGGTTAAATAAATAAGATGAGAGTATACAGCCCTGTTGTACTCCTTTACAACCTGGAGGCAGTTTATTTCACATGTTCTGTCCATCCTGTGGCTTCCTGACTTGTATATAAGTTTCTCATGAAGTGCAAGTGGTAAAGACCTTGAGAAATGGGGGTAAAGAGATGCTGCTTAGGAAATGGTCAGATAAGAGAGAACATAGCTCACAGGTAAATACTGGGCAGACCAAGAGACTCAGAAGGATCTTCTCTAGTTTTGAGCACTATAAAGAAATCAGTGGAAGAATTGTACTTCCAGATGTGCAATATTCAAAAATGTAGCTTTACAATAAAGTAGTTCTTATCTGTTGTGTTTCCTATCTGGTCTACCTGGTAAGGCTGACAGAAGGACAATGAGATGTTCTGGAATTCCCATTTTTCTGAGGACATTCCATAGCTTGACGTGATTGACATAATCAAAGGACTTTCTATAATAATGAAGCACATAAATAACTCCTTTTTGGTATTCTTTGTCTTTCTAAATTACCCAGCATGCATCAGCAATAATGTTATTATTAGAATTATGTTATTAGAGGAATTAGCATAACAATAAAATACGCATGCTTGTTATGAAATCCTCTCATAAGAAGTATTAATAATATTTATCAGCAATCTATTCATTTTGTAATAAATAAATTGTGTAGTACAGAAAGATAGGAAAATAGAGTATGATTACCATACTTATTTGTACTTTTAAAGTAATTTGGAAAAAGTGCTCTGGACTCAGTGCAAGTGCAACTATCTCTTTTCATTAAAGTAGCATATAATTGCAATGTCACTTTTTTTCCTAGCTTAGTCAGAAGCTAGAATAAAGTTGAGCTGCTTTAATGAAGAGCAGAGAGATGCTGTACTCTTACAAATATCCAAAGAACTTCTTCCAGTTCATTTTCAAATGTACACAGCCATAATGATTTATTGAAACATATATGTTTCTCCTCCAGCTTTACATATTTTTTAAAAACCCTGAATTATATTCCATACTGGTTCTTAATAACCTGTAATATTGTAATGAAAAGTGATAAATAATACCTGTTTCATTTTTTAAAAAATAAATGTATAAATTTCATTGTGTGAGAAGCAGAAGAAGTGTGTTATTGCAGTCATATACATCTTACCCACCAGGCCTCATTAATTTGGAATTATAAAGAGAATACTATCTTTACACAGCAGAACAGGTATTGTTCTGATGAGATGATGGCAGCCCACCTCTTTGCAGTCCCATTGGGTGATAAATGTCCTAAGGCCCCAAAACTGACGACACATTTTTCATCATTAATCCAGCACATTGTGAATTGGTATAGTTGCATTGATTTCAACTAGGGGGGTATCATATGCTGTTAAAAAGGTGATGACTTGCTAAAAATGAAGGACTGAAACTAATCAAATGTATTAGAGCCTTTTCTGGCAGCTTGCTTAGATAGCTGTGGGGTACTAACATAATAAGACACTTGGCAGGCATATTTCAGTTTAGTATGGGAATGCCACATTTTAAATAGTTTAAAAAAAAAAAAAAAACCCACACACATTCAGGCAATAGATTTCTTTAAAATATTCCAATGCTCATTCTGTCATAGAGGAAAGTTATGATAATTTGAAAATGTAAATGGATTCCCTGTGCCTTTATTATGGCTACTGAAATATTGAAAAGATAAATGTATAGCCCCATTCACTCAATGGATTGAAGACCTGATCATGCTTGCCATCTATGTACGGATTGCCTATAGACATAGTATTTTATAGACAACTATAATGAAATGTGGAACTCATTTATACAAAATATAGTAGGTTAAATACAATAGGTTAAAAAAGAATAATAGTTATATAATATGTTAGCAATTAATAAATATTTACTTGAATAGTATTTACATTAGATAAGTATATATAGACGTTTAGTGTTATAGTAATTGTTACAATGATACATTTACTTTCTTTTCTTTTTTCTTTTTTTATTTTAAGCACTTTTTATGTATAGTTTTTGTACATATCTGCATTATAACTTTTCTCTTTTTCTGATTTTTTTTAATAAAAAGATAAAACATTGAATAAAGGATAATTTAAAGTAGTTTACAAGGAATTTCATTTGTAACATTGTTATTGAATTGATTAATTTGTCTCCTTCATTTCAGTAGATCCTTTTATTTTGGCAAGAAATATGTAACTCTTTGTATTCAGGTAGCATGTTTTCCTGACAATCCCTTTGATATTGTTAAATGTCTCTGTCTCTATCTCTGTCTGTCTGTCTGTCTGTCTGTCTGTCTGTCTCTCTCTCTCTCTCTCTCTCTCTCTCTCTGTGTGTGTTTAAAGAAAATATCTCATGTAAGTCTGAGCTACAAATGAAAACTGCCCTGATATTAATAGTTCTGATATCCTGCTCCCTGTTGATGTTAGATCTTCTTACTTGGGTATGATTGTTATTATAGTCCATATTTTGTATTATCTGATAGTTTAGCATGGACAGAATTATCTTAGAGCAGCATGCTAAATCTTACAAAGTCGCCATACAAGAATTTTTCAACTTACAACTGCATTTGGGACCAAAGTTGCAACCAGTAAGCCATTTGGTTGTAATGACTGTATGACTTAGCGACGGCAATCCGGGTTGTTGGGTTATTGTAATGAAAGACACACAGATCATTATGTAGGAAGCAGAGGAAGTCCCAGGTAAGCAGTGTACAGGGTACTTCAAGGGAATAGGGGACACCCTGGGAGGCCCGGTATAGCTCTGCGTGAGTCAGGGAAGGGGTGCTGTGATGCAGTAGGAGTGGTGTAAGCTCAGGAAGGACGGGGAATAAGGTCATGTGGTAATTGTGTGCTTGGGTGTAAGCACATGGAGCCTCCGTAAGGAGGGTTCTGGTGGATGTATGAATGTCCATGAGTACAGGAAGGCCAGAGAAAGAGGGTGATGTATGTGTGTGAGCTCAGAGAAGCTGCGTAAAGAGGGTATGGATTATGTGCATGTGTGCAAGTGTAAGGAAGCAGTTGAAGAAGGGCACGTGTGTGCAACTCAGACAGCCTAAGGAAAGAAAACGTGGAGTGTATGTATGTAAGTGCAGGTAGCCCAGGAAGGAGGGTATTGGTGAGTGTGTGCATGTGTGTGTGAGCAGGGAGGCCAGAAAGTAAGGTGTGGGGTGCATGCAACAAAAAGAGAAAGGAGACATAGCGTATGTAAGCAAAGAAAGGCTGGGGAATTAGGGAGACTTACCCAAATGAATTGTAACCTTCCCTGCCAGCTTCCCTGTTGAGTTTACTTGTGGGAAGCTGGAAGGAAAGATCTCAAATGGTGATCATATGCCCATGGGATGCTGCAACCCATCATAAATTTGAACTGGTTGCAAAGTGCTTGAATTTTGTTCACATTACCATGAGGCTGCACAGCATTTGAAACTTTGAGGATTAGTTTTAAGCTCCCTTAGTTCAGCACTATTGTAATTTTTAATGGTCTGCTGAACAGTCATAACTTGAGAACCACAGTACCTGTACACCATTTTAGAAGCATCTGTAGGAACAGATATCCATACTGAACCTGCATGTTTATTTTTTCATCATTTAAGTTTAGAGCTAGAGATTGAGAAATGGAGTACAAAGTTGAAAATGTCAGTCTTTTGAGATAGGTCAGGCCAGGAAACAGATATCATAAGAACAATTGAAATTGGGTATAGGGCTATAGGGTATAATAACAGAATATTGAAACCCTGGCAGAGCTTTTCTTTCTTCTCTTATGATAAACAGAATCAGTGAGGAGAAATTTTCTTTTTTTCCTCTTTCAGTGGTAAACATACACACACACACACACACACACACACACACACACACACGAACTCCCGGATCTTCTTTTACTTTCACTCTGACGATGTCGGCAGTTTGGCCGACGAAAGCTAAGTGACTTTATAACAAACAGGCTTGTTTATATTAAACAGTCTTGCTTATACTTCTATCCTGGTGTTCGACTTTCCTTTTGGTTTTGCTAACATGCACATACCCAGGATTCACATTTTTAACGTTATCAAAGACATATATATATATATATATATATTCTACATGACCTAAAATCAACACTGAAATATGTGATTAAAAATTCAGCATTTAATGGTATGTTTTTAAAATTGTGGTACATAAACAATACTTTCTTAAAATTATTTTACTAGACCAAAATTTAATGGAATTACATTCTAGTAGCTAGATCAGTATAACATATAATAAAATTTCAGAAACAACATGAGTATATTAAATAGGATTATTAAATGGAGAATTAAAGGAGAGAGCTATTAATCACTGAGGATACATCTGCCCACCCTGGTCTCTGACAAATTTGTGTCAGTAGGAGACCAATAATTGAGAAGCAAAAAGTAGTTCATAATATAATCATTTAGGTTCTTTCTCTTTTATGCATTTGCTTATTTGTATTGGTTTTACATTCCTGTCACTGTTTTTAGTCAGAGAAAATATGAGAGATATGAGGAGGTACAAATCCCTGGAGTTTTCTTGGCAAGGATTTACAGAAATGGTTTGCCTCCTTTCTAGGTTGAGAGAAAATGACTAACCTAAGGTCATCCAGTTGGTTTTGTGCTTAAGGCGGGAGTACAATTCATGATCTCCCGATTTCTAGCCTCTAAATACTACACCAAAGTGGCTTTTTCACTAATAATCATACAGTGTTATTCAGTGCCCCATGTGTGTTGGAGGTAAGCATTCAAAGTCTTCCTATGAGCTATGATTATGAAATGAACCTCACTACTATGGAACCTAGCCAATCTGGTTGATATTGAAAAGTGAAGCAGGATTTGGTTCAGTTGCATGTGAAACCAACAGAGTTGGACTTATGAAAAGCACTTCAAATATTGTTAGTTACTGTTCATCAGGCATCTTTTTTTCTCTAACAAAAGAAAAGTATAACATATTTTGTTTTGGATGCTTTTTTGATAAATGGTTTAAATGAAAAAGATCTTGTGTGCTATAACACACCAAATTATACTGTACTTGTTCCTTCTATGTTTTTATTTTTAAATCTCTTACTATTAATATGATGTTATTACTGAAATAACTATCTCCATTTGGTACTTTCTTTTAGCTTATTTCAAGTTCTCATTGATTACAAGTCATGGTGCTCTTGGAGGAATTGACCAGAAATTGTTGCAGAATGCTTTTTTGTAAAATAAATTGTCTTGATCTACACTTAAAAATTTTGAGTGCAAAACAAGTGGGACTCACCACAGGCATTGTATATGTTTTTCTGTGACTGTATGTATGGGGGACATCTCTTAAGAGGAAAGTGAACATAGAGGAACAAGTTCCTAATATGTAATTTCTTCATCATTTTTTTCAATGTCTCTTTATGCAGTGCCACAATATTGGCCATACTGATACTTTATGTGTGATTCAAACTTATTCATACCAAAAAAGTATGAAAGACTGTTCCATGAACCTTCTACATCATGCATAGTATTCTTTAATTTTGTTAGCATTAAGGAGCTAGCTAATTCATTTGTGACTTTTATTCTCTCATTTTCTCATTAGAATTAATGAATTTTAATTTAAAACTGTTGCTTGAGCTTTAATGGTGTCAAAACCTTTTCTCTCTCATTCTTTTCCAAGCCATTTAAATAGCATTGCTCATTTAAAACCTGTTATGTTCAAGCAATTTTAATTCTTATTCTTCTCTTTTTTTTTTTTTGCCTTTATTCATTCTTCCAATTTTTTGATATTGTTTAGCCATACATTATCAGTCAATCTTATGTATTAATTAAAGTGCTCTGTGGGTCATTTTAGGATTACAAAATAATTTACCAAAGAGATCTAGAATGAAAGATATGAAATGTGTTTCTAAATCAATTATGAGTCCATTCACTGCTAGCATCTTGCGTGTAATAGTGTGTAACCACTTGAATCTAGTGGTTAAGGCACCAGACTTGAAACCAAAAACTGTGAGTTCTCATCCTGCCTTAGCCATGAAAATCTCTTTGTGATCTTGAACCAATCACTCTTTCTTAGCCCAACTCATCACAGGGGGTTTTGGTTGTGAAGAAAATAAGGGGAAGGAGTATTAGGTATGTTTGCTGCCCTGATTCATTTATAAAAAATAAAAAAAAATTAAACCTATCTTTCTATCTATCTCTTATCCATCCCATCCCCCCTCCCTCCACCATCCATCCATCCATCATCCATCCTAGATTTCATCAGCTACCTAATAGTGTACTAAAATTTATTTTAAAAAATACTGAAAGTGAATTAATGCTTAAGTACAGAGCATTGTTTGAAAAACTATAAACATTTATCCTCAATTTCTCTTTTCTGACTAATAATATGTAACAAAAATTGTAATATTCTGATGCTTCTTTAATGCTTTTTCCATTTAACAACAAAACACAAGAATGCAAATCAGATATAGTGGCAATTTTTATGTCTGCAGTATAAAGGTAAAAAGGTTACTGAACTATGAAAATTATTCTCATTTTTTAAATGCATATTATATTGTACCAAATACAACAGACATTAAAAATAAGCATGTTATAAAAACATGAAAGCAATAGAACACGAGCCACAGTGTCAGCTTTGGGATGGAAAATATGTGACCATCTTAGATGGTAAGTTATATCTTAGCTTGTTTTATACATGCATAATCTTTTGCACATGATTATTCTACTTAGTAACTGGTAGCTGAATATGAGAAAAAGTTTCGTTACAAAATACTGAGATGATGTATATAGTGACAAAAACTGTGAGATGGATTCATCACGTTTCTTATTTCTTGACATCAAATGATAACAATGTAGATATGAATTAGCATTTCATTAGAAATACTTTGATCCTAAATCTTACATTAAAGATTAAGGACAATTATATATATCTGTCTACTGTTTCATCACAAATCTTTCTTATTTGTTCATCATGTCAAAAAAACAAAAATGAAAAAACCCCACATCCACCTTATAATCTATAATAACAGCAAAGAACGTACACTTTGAAGACCATTTCTATCTGGTGACTAATTTTAGAACAATCCAATGAATGAATATGAGCTTTTCCTTTCATTTATTTATTATAACAGTTTTCTTGGGTGTATCTCAACAAATGCAATGATTCCTGGAATGCTTAAGTCTTCTTCCATACAGAAGCTCGTGAGATATAATGAATAATTCACAGATTGTGCACAGTGTTTCAAAACCTCTTATTTTAAAGAGAAGTACATAAACACTACTCTAATCAAGGAGAATATTCCACATTCTGGATAGAGAGAAGCTCCCAAAGAATGGGCATGAGTCCGAAAGCTTGAAAGAATAAACCTCTGGTCCCAGTGACCAACTCAGATTGGATCTTGTAGAATATTTCATCTATGGTGTACTGATTCCCTCCAACAGATCAAATCTAAGAGATAATCCCTTCCTTCTGATTTTTCTTGGAATTATAATGATTTAGTGTTGTTATCATTGGTCCTGTTATTATGTAAATGAGAGCCTATCGAAAAGAATATTTTGGGAAAGGCCTTTTAACATTTAGTCACTCTTTTAGATGCTTTTGAATAATGTTTATTTTATTCATATTTATGTAATTCTGCCTTTTTGTCTTAATTTTCAATTAAGTGGATACATTTTGGACTATTTAACCACTACCTGTCAGTTTTCAACTAGCTAGCTTTTCTTCCCTGCTCCTTGTTCCTGCATTTCTCCCTCCCTTTTGGATCTTTCATTAAATTCCTCCTTTTCTATGGGAAAACATTTGCCCATCTCACAAATAATCAGATATGTACCAATCTGAAGATACTGAATCTTTTCTTCAGTCTAGTGATATCCAGGACATATGCTTCCTCCATAGTTGTACCTGTCCTTTGGTACACCATCCCACCCAAGGTTTGGCTGACCCTGACTGCTCAGAAAGGTTTGTAGACCTGTTTTTCCAGGGATGGTAGCCAGGAAGGTAATTGAGCCAACACTGCTGGTGAATATTGTTTTCATCAGCCACTTTGTGTTATTTTCCCGTGAAGGTATTTTTTTTACATTGTATTTTTATATTTCCATAGGTTTGTTTTTTCTTTTCTTTTTAAGATTAAAGAATGTGAGGCTAAAAACGGAATATCTTTAAGGGAAAATATTGCACTAATACCTGCTCATTGGATAACATCCTGTCAAAAGCACACACATATATACATATACAAACTAACCAGTCAAAAAAAAAATCCTCAAAGGAAATTCCATGAGAACATGGCAATTCCAAAGCAAGGAATTGCAAAACTGAATAATATATCAAGAAAGGAATTCCCAAGGTAATCAGAACTTGAAAAAAATCCGGATTTTATCAATGATAGCAACCTGAATTAAGCCCATTGCTTTAAGTTGTTGATCTCAGATTACAAGATAACATAATGACTTATTGACATAAAAATGGTAATGGAAGTGGGTGGTAATTAACCAAGCTCTAACTATGATCAGTCACTGCTTATAAATGCCTCAATGCTTATGAATTGTATTGATTACAGCTGCCAAAAAAGCTAACACAGTGCTAGGCTGCATTAAGAGAAGGATAGAATCAAGATCACGTGAAGTGTTAATACCACTTTAAAATGTCTTGGTAAGGCCACACTTGGAATACTGCATCCAGTTTTGGTCACCACGATGTAAAGAAGATGTTGAGACTCTAGAAAGAGTACAGAGAAGAGCAACAAAGATGATTAGGGGATTGGAGGCTAAAATATATAAGGAACGGTTGCTGGAATTGGGTATGTCTAGTTTAATGAAGAGAAGGACTAGGGGTGACATGATAGCAGTGTTCCAATATCTCAGGAGTTGCCACAAAGAAGAGGGAATCAAGCTATTCTTCAAAGGACCTGAAGGCAGGACAAGAAGCAATGGATGGAAACTAATCAAAGAGAGAAGCAACCTAGAACTAAGGAGAAATTTCCTGACAGTTAGAACAATTAACCAGTGGAACAACCTGCCTCCAGAAGCTGTGAATTCTCCAACACTGGAAGTTTTTAAGAAGAGACTGGACAATCATCTGTCTCACGGGTGTCAAACTCGTGACGTCATGTGACGTGTCGCGATATATCACGACCTTATATCTGAAGAAATTGGTACTTTAGCAAATATTTCATTCAGAATAAAATGAAAATTAGTTGAATGTTCTAAATCATAGAGAAGCAATCTGAGCTTTTTCAGAAAGTAAAGAGTTATTGTATATGTTTTAAAACTATTCTATATGATATATAGATTTTTAACTCAAAATATATATATTTCTATTTATTCCAAAATGACAGTTTAAAATGGTGAAATTGATAGCTAAAAATAAAGTGAAACATTCTTATGCATTTTGCATCTTAACAAGCCTGCTGTCTCATTGGAATGCACTGCCTTTTTGTGCTACAGTTTATTTTTGGAATTTAATAAGGCACCTGTCATATCTGCCTCAAGGCTAAAGAATATAAAGGAGGAGAAATCCGAAGTACTGTCATGTTTGAATGACATGGGGCCAATTTTAATTTTTTATGGGAGGTGACTGAAATTAACAGGCCTTAGTGGCAAAGAAGCATTGCTCTGCCATCTGCTTTAAATAACCTAAGTTGATGAGCCAGTAATGACGTTGCCTGGTGACATTCAGTGGATAAATTGTTATTTTTTTTATTGGTGAAACTTTTGGGGTTTGTTCTTTGAGTAGTATTCAGTTGTTTTATGTACTGGTTTTTAAAATATAATGCCACAAAACAGTTATAGTGAAATGCCAGGTCTAGAGATCATAAAAATAATTTGAATAAAATGTTAATAACAAAAATATAATGATTCCACCCTAGTATTTGCTGATAAAGGATTTTAAAAAAAATTTCATTGCAGTTTCTTCTAAACATAATTAAATCCACACTTTAAAAAAAAAACAGTTGCCATGTTTGAACATAATGACCAGTGTTTGTTTCATTTAAAACAGGAAATAAAGTTTTCATAAGCTCCTTCACAAGCATAAAAAGCAGTTTGGGAATATGGCATTTGAATTGAAACTTGAATTATGGAGATTAATTCATCGATGAAACAATAAACCATATCTTGTCCATTCTAAAGCAGGAATAGTCCATTCAGAGGAGGGCCGTCGAAGATTCTCCCCGCAAGAGCTCCTAACGCCTATCATGAGCTTATTTCTTTCTTGCATAAACCTTTTCTCCTTTTTTAAAAAAAAACAAATGCCAATTATGAGAAATAATATATACACATGAATAAAACATTTCATTTTTTACCTAATTTAGCTTTTAAAGCCATACTCTAAGTGTATTTCATATTTATCACTCCAGTAATGACAATGTGCTTTCCTTAAAAAATTGTATACTGATGAAATAATATACAATATTTAAATGTAAAGGAGCAATGTTGTCAGAGAAGAAAGCTCATAACAGATCCATTTGAAAAAGATCCACAGATCTTTTACAGAACCATTTGTAAAAGTTATCTCCACCTATCAATATAATAATAATCCTACTTCATTTTTACCTCAAGTTATAAACTTTATAGAGAAGTACCTATTCTCAAATCATTCATGGGAAACACTCATCTTTAGCAAGCAAAAACCAAGCTTCTGGTACCAGAAATTATTGCTTGTGCCTTCTCTTGACTATTAGCAAACAACGAACCATTTAAAGATTCATTTTTTTCTTTTTTTAACCTTTTATTTTTTCTAATTGGAAATCTTTTAATAGAAAAAATATTTAATCTTTTAAGTCTAAAAATTATATTCCTGATAAATCTTTTAATATTAAAATATTAAACTTGTAAAGGTAGAGTAAAAATATTGCTAATGCCCTGCTTGTTCAGGTGTTGGTGGTTATATGGTTTATGACGTTTTGCAGGGCACTGAGGATCTGCCAGTGGTCTAAAGTAAAATAAAATAACCATATGGCTGTTTGCAGCCATGTTATTTTAACCAATCATGCATTAACATAGCAGATGGTTATGCTTTGCTTTAAAACACTATTTGTCTTACAGGCAACTTATCCAGTATCCAGTATCTGGAAAGGTGGCCTTTTTTCACACAAGAAAGAAATATTTATGGTAATAGTATCTAAGCTGTCAAAAAGAAGAGTCAAAGCAGACAAAACAGGAAAAAATAGTGCAGTTCAATATTTTTCATGAAGCCGCATTGAGAAATTCAAGCATGCTTGAACAAAGAAAATCTATTTTCTGCACTATAGATTTCTCCAACATTACAGCATTTACTTGACTCTCCAATTGATCATATTATCTGAACCTCATTTTGTTCAATTCCAAAGAAGGAATTTATAAATTAGATAACTATTTTAAATGTCCCAGCTACTGATTATGAATGACAATCTATGACATACAATATGACTTACCTTAATGATTCACTTAATAATTACAACTTGGTAGAAATTTTCTTTATTCTTTTATTTTGTAAACATTTGATGAGAGAAATACTACATTGCTGTTTGTATATGAAAGGCAGATGAAAAAAAGATGCATAAACACACACAGATTGAAACGAAGAATTGACCTAGACAGTTCTTAGGGAACATGATAGGTCAGTGAAGTTTTGAAACAAACTGTCCTTATGAAAGAATGATATTGACAAAAACATGAACAATCAATTAGAGGAAATAAACTGTAATACACTTCATACACAGCACTAACCATAAACAATGAATTGCAAGTCACAATTACTGGCACGAGTAAATCAAAACTGAACAAATCACATAGTTTAGCACAATATATAAATATAGCTAATATTCCTTTTGAAATGATAGACTAGAAAAGCTTAATGCAAAGATTCTGGATATATTCATTTGCATTATTCAAATAGTGCACAAAGTTTTTAAATATTTATGGTCATATTTGTCTAGCTGCCCATCTCACTTCTATAATATATTGAAAGCCAAAATACATTAACCCCCCCACAAAGTAATGTAAAAACAATATAAAACAATATAAAAATAAATAGGATAGATGAATAGATAGACAGACAGACAGACAGACAGACAGATTCCTCAGATATTTGAAAAGTAACATTAAAGGAAATGTGAATTTACTAGCAATTACTAACTTTTCTGTTTATTAAAAAAAAACTATTGGGCTTGTCCACTTCTGCCTGCTATCAGGTGTTTACATATGTACATCAGATGTAGTGTTATAATCCAAAACTTAATGCCTGAATTTGTGAACACTACAGCACTGTCATGCTTTAATTCACTATTTTTTAAATTATGTTTTTATGTCTATTTCACTTTACAGTAACCACAACAGATTAATGACAATGCTGTTTTTTTCTTATGACAAGAATATCATGATTAATTTTAATTGACATGTTTTGGGGGTCCAACTATAAATCATTTTTTAAAACTACTAATTATGTAAAGTAATATTTTTCAAATTGGATTCAAGTCATTTGCTATAGTTCTTACTCTATTTGGTCTATTGTTTCATTTTAATATAAAATTTTTGAGTGGAAAATATCTCTCCTATTCTAAACACTGCTAAAAACAAACTGTCTAGATTATATAATGTTAATAGTTTCCGGCAATGAACATACAATGTATTTGTCACTTGCCATTTAATTTGGCAGTATTAGCTTCCACTAGTTGGGTGAAAAATTTGCTCCATTTGACCTGATCTAGACAAACTAGCACCAGAACCAGCATTTATGGCTACAAATGTGGTGGGCATAGCAGCTGCAAGACATAAATGCCAAGTTTCAGAGTTTATATTACAACTGTACCATCTGGGTCTCTGGCTAGTTCCTTTTATTGTCTCTTGGCTGCCTTCTAGCTAGCTTTTTTGGACAGCACAAGAGCGTATGAGATATTTACTGGGTCAGATCATTTATGGGAACCTCTTGCCATTTGTGATTCCACTTGTTTCCATTGAAGTGAACTGAAATGAAGATACTTCTGGGTTTTTTTTGTTTTTAAGTGTATGACTTGAATGAAATGAAACAAGTGTTTTTAATTCATTAAAAAGCACCTTCCTGTTTAATAGACAAAGTATTAGAATTGCTGCTTATTTATACATCATATAAAATTATCTGGGCTAATGTCTATATATAATAATAACTTGAAAAGGTTTAGCATGATACCTTTTTTACATCATACCGTTATGGAAATTCATGTTTACAATACATACCGATAGATATTTTATCGTTTCCTTACGGTTAAGAAATATTATCCAAACCTCAGATAATGAGTAAGAAACAGTGGGCAAAAGAAATTAGAAGCATGCGAGAAGAAAAAAAGATCCATCACTTTGTTTTGAGAACTATGTCCATCAAACATCTCTATATTCTAAAAGTCCTCAGTATGCTTTGTACTTGTCACTCAGTTGGATATTTGATCCACATCCATTCAGCATCATTCATTCCTGAATTTATCTCTTCTTGTTTTACCATATACACCTCTTACAAACTCATTCTTGCTGTGTTAAAATTGCTTTCCTTCCTTCCTATTTTTGTATAATAAAGTGGATAGAAGCACACATGTTTACTTTTTCTTCAATAAATATTCATTTTCCTTATGAACTACATAATACACTTTTCTACCAGCTTGAAATTTCTGCTATCCCATATAGTATAAAGTTTATACTTAGATAGATATATTTATTAATTAGCTCTAGTTTTTCACAATTATGTAGTACTTGCAATTTTCCACTCCTTTTTCTCTTTCTAACACAACTATTTTGGTTTTTAGTAAATTAATTTTTGAGAGATATATTCTACATTTTATCATACAGTTTATCCAATATTTAATGCAAATCATTCAGATTCTAAGGCAACTACTCAGTATAATTGGCATACAAAAATCTATATTTTAAACCATAAACTCCAATTTCACCACAAGCTTTATATATTTATACATTTCTTTCTGTTCATTGTTCAAGTTATTGTCATATTTACACAAAATGCTTCATAATTCATATACAGTACTTTCTCTAAATCAACAATGTGCAAAAAATTATCATATTCACATATTTGCTCAGTTGAAGAGCAAAAATACAAACTACCCTATATACTATAAAACTACATTGTAGTATGAATTTATCTCATGGTTACTTTTCTTAACCTTACAGTCAAATTCTGACAGATATTCCCAGCTGTACTCTATAAACTAACTGTAGCTTTTGCATTTGTGCATGCTAACTTTTCCCCCATGTATGGAAAATGTAATGGAGTTCTCTTAGTCATCAGGTGTAGATGCAGTCTTTGCTTACATGTTAATGAAATTAATAGCCACTTGTTAGCAAACCATTTTCTCCATGTTAATCTGTAATTTTAGATATATGGGAATAACTTGAAATTTCTCTAGTATTTTGGGGGGATTCAAACAGAGAACATTTTATTTGTAGTAGACCCTTGCTACTTTTTGTGTAGGAGATGACCAGACTGAGCCTGAGAGAGGGGTCAAGTGCATCTTCAGTCCCTTTGCACCCTCAGGAGATCTAAGATCTGAATTTCATTGACTCTTATCTACCACCAATTTGCTTTGATTGTTAATAATTCAGATTCTTGTAGAGAGTCTTAGCATGTAATAAACCTGTTTTCATTTGAACTGACTTGGCTGCTGATTTCCTGTGCTTGTCATTGTGGATTTCATGGAGAACTATATTTTTGGGGGGAATTCTTTTCTCATATATGTATGTCTCATTCAAAAGCTCACTATGGTTATTAAATATAATTCTCAGGAATTGGAGTTTAGCATCAGCTAAAGAGGTTACCCATCCATGGTAGTATTTCTGAGCTTATCCCACAGAATCGTTGTAGGTATAGAATCAAAAGCAATTTTAAAATTTAAGAATGCCACATATAAAGTTGATTTTAAATTATGTACATACTTCCAGAAAAAATTGCTGTTGCAACAAAGAGGTATGATAAGATGGTATAGTACCAAAAATGGGAGCAATGTTCTCTAAAGTTAGCTTATTCATCCCTAATTGTTTTTTTTTCTCAGTTTCCATCTGAGCCGGAAGCTAAATATTTTCATATAAACTTAGAGGTTTATAGTTAGCTGGGTTTTCCTTATTCTCTTTGTTGTAAACAATACTACTATTGTTATCTCCCAGGCGTAGGGATCTGCCTTATTTGGTCAATAAATATAAATAGAAAGGCCAACAAGGGTGCCCACCAGTTTTGGTTTAATTACTTTAGGTAAGACAGAATCATTATTTGAAGCATTTCCAGTTTTAAACAACTGTATGTTTTCCACTTCTAAATAATTGAAGCAGCTATCCAACATGCTGAAGTAATAATCGCACTGCAATTGTGCAATGGAAGAAAGTGCTCAATTATAGACCTAGGGATAGAGGTATCTAAAGTGTATTGTTCTATCCCTCCACAAATTGAATTGTCGGTTTTATTATCCACAGATGATATGAAATTATATCCCTTAAGATGATATGAAATAATAACTCTTGCTTTGGTTTTATTTTACTTACCAAATTCTTGGGATATTCTAGAGCTTCCTAACATTGTGTAATATTGTAAGTTTCTATTGTTAGAACTTGAATACATAACATGCCTAAAAACATCTACTAGAATTGGTGTAATCACATCCACAGCAATTAGCTCATAACTAAAGCTCCATATTATCTGATTCTTAAAGATCTTGGCAAAGGGATCCCTTATTAATTAAATTAATAATAGTAATAAAATCATTCCTAATGTAAGATCCTTCTGTCAAACTCAGTATTGAATGGTCAGCTAGTCTTTCTGCTTTTTTTTATCAGAATGTACAGATGTTTTTATGTAAAAAAATTAAATTGTTGCATGTTGGAAGTTAGAGATTATCGAATCAGCTAGAGGTACTGCTAATGCACAAAGTGCTAGCCATGCTTGCCTAAGCATATCCAAATGTTTAATTAGGTTCTCCTACTCACATCTTGGTAGTGCTCCAAAAGAATCGACTAGCTTTGCTCTTTCTTCTAAATGCTTCTTACCTCACTTCGTACATGAATGTTTATTTAAGCAGTCTCCTTTTAAATACAGAGGCCCCTATGGGTGATTGTATCTGATGTATCATATTTAGGCTTTAAAGAACTTACTGTTGTAGGTGGCAAATTTAGCAGAGTGGCCACTGGTCTTTCACAAAAGCTTAAATTGGAAAGACTGCAAAAGTATGAGGGAAGCATTTCATCTTAAATAGCATACAAGGATGGGTGGGGTGGTTTTGTTTCTTTTCAGATTCTACCTGGCAGCCATTCACATTTCAACAAAGATCATTAAATACACAGTACAATACACAGTGGAGTTATCTCTAAAAAAAGATGATAGGTTGTTTTGTTCTCTATGGACCATTATTAATGTGTTGTTAGATACAATTTGCAAAACAATCTGATTTGACTGTAGGTAAAGTTTGGATTCATTCTCCCTGTCTACAGCAACCTGATGGATATACTTTTCTCTTCAGGGCTTTTCTGTCTGTTTAATGAGGAGAAGGGGCAGCCTCTCTCTAAGCAGATACCTAATATTTTCCACATGGAAAATAAATTTCAACAATGTCTACCAGTTGATCTGGATGGACTGCTGTGAATACACAAAATACTATAAATAAAGAGTTATCTCTTCCCTTTAATTCTTACAACTATTCAGAGATAGAAATAACTGCTTGTGCAAGTGTAGACATTCTCTGGATAGAAAATTAATCATGTTCCTGCTTTTTAAGTCCACGTTCCCTTGGTTTTCCAAAGAAACTGGAGCGGCCTCACATAAGAATAAACTCTTCTTGAGAGCCAGAAAGAAATGGATTCTGATTGTACAAGACCAAGCCTTAAGAACAAACACATATAAAGCCACAATTGAGAAGACAACAATAGATAACAAATGCCACCTCTGCAAAGAAATTGAAGTAACAGTGGACTACCTGATTAGCTGCTGAAAGATCACACAAACTGACTACAAACAACTATATGACAAAGTAGCAACAATGGTGCACTGGAATATGCGATGGTGGTGAATATCTGTTCACCGAGCTTGTGGGTTGGTTTCTGAATGTTTTATTAACAGGCTAGGTAACATCTTCAGCGGAATTTAGGCAATGTTAGTATTGGTGTTCTTCTTATAAGGGTTACTGACCACACAAAGCCCTTATAAGCAGAAGAATACCAACACCAATACCAATATCAACACTGACATTCCCTAAATTCTGCTCAAGATGTTGTCTAGCCTGGTAACAAAACATTCGGAAACCCACAAGCACTAAAATACCATTTATTTGCAATCAAGAACTAATGTGACCATAAAATAGACAAAGTAATAGAAAAATGAAGAACTGCTCTGGGATGTTAGAATTCAGACAGATGCACACCTGCCACATAACATCCCAGACTTAACAATTGTTGACAAATGGGATATTGGAAAGAAGGATATCCTATGAAATTTGTTTCTTGCTGTTAAGCACTATGTGGCAGACCATTGAACAGACTCAAATATACATTTTTTGTTAAAAAAGAAAAGATAATAATACCAATCTGTTTCCAGGGGATTGGTATAAAAGTATAGGAAGTGGCAAATTGGTAGCAGAAATGAAAAAGAAAACTTTCTTAAAGGTCTTCTACCATCTATCAAATATATTGAGAAGGGAGAGGGGATGAGTCTGGACCACCACATAATTAAATAGTTTCAAAATAAAATAACTATAATCCTGCAAGCTCTAGGAGACACGTTTATAGTCTTTATTAGAGCTATTTGCTATAATCAGCCTTTGCACTGTAGGTTTTGAGAAACCTTCTCTCAGTTCCATCATAGCAAACCTGCTTAGTCTTCCAGATACAAAAGCCATGTTCTTTTGGAATATGAAGCAACTCTTTCTGGGGAAAGCAGTTGGGTTCCCTCCTCCCCCTCCCCTGTTTATAGGAATCTAATGGCATGACAGCTGTATGCTAGGATAGGCATCTTTTTCCTGCCCAGGAAAATAAAGCTAGGTAGACGCATGAATGATAAATAGTTGGACTTGAGAAACTGCAGTTATAGGACTACCAACAAAGGCAGCAAACCCTCAAGCAAATATTGATTATATTTCACTTACTAAAACAAATATGGACTCGCAAATAAAAAGAACGATGTATTTATATGGTAAGCAAAAGAAGAAAGATTTTTTCCCCAAAAAAGTACTTGACTGTTAGATAGATTAGCCCATTAGTTGGGAAGCCATCCTTGACTGGATTAGCAGATGACTAGGTGTATTGATAACAGTGATCTGATAAAGATAATTGGCCAAATGTCTCTTCGAGGTATACTCAACACAGCCAGGTGTTCAGCAATAATAGGCTCCATTAAGGTTCAGATTCCTTTCCTTAATTCTTAGAGTATGTTATTTTGTTAAAATAAGATTCACAGAATAAAATTCTTCCAACAATACGTATCTTTCAATTCCTATAATTCAGAGCCAACATTTAACTAGCTGTTTCCAGAATTAGAATGAAAGATAGAAAGGTATTCCTTTTAGAAACCTAAACCTTAAAATTCAATCAGTTATTGTAACTGTTCTTTGTTCTTGTTATTAATTTCAAAGAAATAATAAAGCAAAACATATGGAAAGCAGAGACATTAATGAAATAATATATCACATCAAGATAATATAAGATTTACAATACCACCATATGCTGATGCTTTAAAGCACTTAGAGTGCTGTAAAAGCACTATGAAGCGGTATATAAGTCTAAGTGCTATTGCTATTGCTATATCCTGTGCAAGAGTCAAACATACTCTGCCCCTGGGCCTGCTGGAAAATATGTATATAGTGTAACTTTAGAAAAGGTGTTAATCTGCCCTAGTTAAGGCAAATTACAAATATTGTGAATATTGGGCCTGTACATTGTCTCATTAAGCACATCACTCAGCCTTTAACTATTCTGGATAATCTCTCATCTTTCCTACTGACATTGCTTTAATTATGTCAGTGCTTCAAGACTGAGTTCTTCTAAGTATGACTTTAAAACCTGGGTCTTTGCAATAATTATTTCAGACTGATAAATATAATATGGAAGTTCCTCCTCTTGTTTTGAAAAATAATTGCCTAAACTTTATTCTATTTTACTATTTTAGAGTTTATAGGAAACATACTAAAGTGTCAGAATAATTTAAATTTTCTTTACACTTTTGAATTACATGACTCTTAAAGCATTATTTATGTATTTTTATTGAACATTTTAATTACAATAACAAATTACCAGTCGATTAGCACAGGTGACCCCCAGGGCTGTGTGCTCTCTCCATTGCTCTTCTCTCTATATATCAATGACTGCATCTCTAAGGATCCCTCTGCTAAAATAAGTTTGCAGATGATACAAGAGTCTTTGGTCTCATTCGAGACGGTGATGAGTCTGCATATTAAACCGAAAGTTGAACAACTGGCCCTTTGGTGCAGCTGGAACAATCTGCCTATCCCAAGTCTTTGAGAAGGACTTGATAGGTAGATAAAAATGCCAAATTCAATCTAAACATCTGGTTGACTGCATGACCAATCATGATAATAATAATAATTACATATTTATTCTTCAAGATCAATGCACTGTGAAAATGTGTGTTCTGAACATTCAAGAAATACTTCTTAATTCTTTTTTTAACAATGACCCAACCTTGAGAAGCCTATATTTGCTTAAAAGCTGCGAATGTCCTTATTACAGACTTTACAATAGATGCTGTTTCTTTTTCCATAGTAGCCTTGAAAAGAAAGAAGGAATTACAACAATATAATACTATCTGTTTTGTGGAATAGTTAAAAGCAAAGGTTTTTTTTCCTTCTCCTTTTCTTTCTTTTTTTCAGCTGCTATATATATAAGAAAGTAATTTAATACAAAAGAATAAAAATATTACTACTTTATATACTAGCAAGAAACAAATGAAACGAAAAGTAATTAAAAACATATTACCTGACATACAAAATAAAAAGTAAGTTTGGGGTCCTTCTATCAGGTTTTTTGATATCAGAGAATATATTTTAAATGTCTTATTAATTTAATGTATGATAATCGTTTGTGGCTTTTGAGAAACATTTTACCTCTAATTAGTATACAGGAAGTAGCAATAACACTTATATATACCGCTTCACAGTGCTTTACAGCCCTCTTTAAGCAGTTTAGAGAGTCAGCATAGGTTTTTTAAAGAACATATTTGTATTTTGGTGCAGACAGTAAGTTAATTTGCAGTTCTTTCGTTTTGTACAGTTTGTCTCTATTTGGGAATTAGTTTTTATACTAGCTTATATTAGATTATATTAAAATGTCCCTTGACATTTGTACTACCTAGATGCAACCAGTGCATAGGTTTTCTTGGAGCTGCAATACAAGAAGGGGTTGGTGGTTGTGAGAGGAGCGTTTAGAGATGCTCCTGGATACTTCCATATAAAATTTGCAGAATTATTGTGAATGTATTTGTTGAGAGGTCAATGAACTGCTTCATGTGGCTATGGAAATTGCTTAAGTAGGATAACTAGCTGAATACCTTGCCAGAAACTGTTCATAAGTACAGTTAGTGAAGCCTCTGGGATGCTTCTTCAGATGTGTTATAATGTACAGCTATTTTTAATTCACACTATGTATAAAATAGAAACTGTGTGAGTCTATGTATGTATATACATACAAAATAGAAATCTGATTCTACTATTTAGCATGAAATCATTGCCAGAAACTATCTTTGATATACATACAAAAGAGCTACTAATGTATAAATAACATAAAAATGTTGCCATGTATTTCCAAACTTGTGCATGCATTGACAAGGATTTAATAGAATCTTTCTGAACAAACATCCATAGAATCACACTTCAAAAAGCTAAAATGCATGAACTTACTAATAAATTAAAGGCGATCAATAGAAATTTAACTCTGTCAAGAAAAGGTACTATGGTAGATGGTTCCTATGCTTAAGAGTGGGTGTTCAACTTGTTAAAAAAGATTTTAAATTCCATTTAATGAGCAAAGCCCAGAGCTTGGTAGTTTTTCTTAATCCATCTCAACGACGTGAACACCTTTTACCAAATTAAGATGACTTGCCAGGGATGGGTATTCCTATTCTGGAAATAAGTTTTCATATGTTCTTTTGAAAAGAAAAGAATGATTATTATCAATAAATATGTTTCTAACACTTTAAGTAACTTTGAAATGTTCCATCACTCTTTATGCCTAAATTTATATGCCCAAACAGTATAACTAAGAATATGGGCCTATAAAACCAGATTTTCAAAATCAAGCAAAATACTAATTATATAATTCAAGTTATTCTTTTTTTCCACACAATCATTCTGCATGTAGTCTGAGAAATCACTATGAGGCACAGAAAACAGCAGTATTTTATAGAAAGAAAAAAATGCACAAAATGTTCTTGATAATAGGGAATGACATTTTCATTGGATTTAAATACAGTTTTTTCTCTTTTCCCAAATTATTGTTATACTGTCAATACCAGAAATAAAGTTTCTGATATTTTATACTACTTCTGGATTTTCTTTAACAGAAAATTAATATATCTAAGAAGATGCAAGTCACTATGCAAGGAAAATAAGTAAATACAAATAAAATAAAGCTGTTCTAAGAGGGATGATTCTTCTTGCTCCTGCATTAGTGTTTGTGGCACAGGAAAGTAGTAATTTATTGATGTAGATGGCTATGTAAAGTGCTTGCAATTTGTGAGGGGGCTTGACCCTTGACTGATGGGCCATATGTTGCAAAATCCCAGAGGCATAATTTGACTGAATTCTCTTCCTCTCCCTGTCCATATACCTATGGTCCTTGTTCTGTTACCAGATATTGAACTATAGACTTTCTAACTCCTCCAATAAATCTCTGAGTAATGGCTCAAAAGGCCATGAATTTAACTGTTTCTTTACAGAACATACTTGTTTTTCCCATCTACTAAAATAGATGATCAATATTATTTATATCTGTTATAATTTAATTAGTATAAAACTAGTCTGTTATATTTATGAATATGTTCTGTAGCAAAATATAATGCAAACAAATCTATGGTCTATAAAATGTAAATTGTCACCGTAGGAAAAAATAAGCCTATGTTTAATGATTTCCTGTATGATTAATCAGTATGAAAACATATTAAAGAAAAATTAACTAATGGGGGGAAAGAAGAAAAAAATCTGAAATACAGATAAAGAAGAAAAAAAGATGAAACAATTTTTCATCTTCACTGCAGGAGTTATAAACAAATTTATTAACCCTCCTCCCACTATAAGATTACATTGCATGTTGCCCTTTATCTCATATCTAATCGCTTTTAATGCACAAATCCAAAAGCCCATGACTCATTTTTTCCCATTTTCAGCAAAAAAAAAAAAAAAATTAGTTTTAGTTGTATTCCTGGTCAAACAGATCAATTCTGCCATATTCACAGTTCATTCCCGTGTTAGCAAAGACTATGCTTGTAGCTCCCAACATTATAGTCTCTTCATTACTATCTTGTATTTGTTGTCCTGATACTTTCTTTTGGTCCACTTGCATCTCCTCTAATTCCAATATTTGGATAAGAATTTCTTTGAGTAAAATTACTTCTGAATTCTTTATCATTAACTTAGTTGGTGTTGTAGAACCTGGTCTCTTGTCTTCTTCTTGACAAAATACACAAGTATATCCCTTGGTACACTTCTTATTTTTCTATATATCATATTAATTCTGTACATTCTGCCCACTTTATATCTTTTTCATCCCATTCTAAATGGGGATCTTGGAGTCCTAGTGGACAATCACTTAAATATGAGCCAGCAGTGTGCTACAGCTGCCAAAAAAGCCAACACAGTGCTAGGCTGCATTAACAGAGGGATAGAATCAGATCATGTGAAGTTAATACCACTTTACAATGCCTTGGTAAGACCACACTTGGAATACTGCATCCAGTTTTGGTCACCACAATGTAAAAAAGATGTTGAGACTCTAGAAAGAGTACAGAGAAGAAGAACAAAGCTGATGATGATGATATATTTTAGTAAGGTTTCAAAACTTTCTCTCTAATATCTTCATTAGGTTCCCCCTCAAAAAATACCCCTTTAAATACTAAAACTATTTAAAATGCTATGGTTCTTAAAATTTGATAGTCCCATTGATAAAATGCTCTGTTTTATCCTGTTTTCTCTTCTGCATGTGGCCAAGATGGTAAGAAAATCTGTTCTACCATAAACTTGACTGCTTCCTTTGCTTAGGCTCAGGAATTCTGGGAGTTGAAGTCCACGAGTCATAAAAGAGCCAAGGTTGCCTACCCCTGGCTTAGTCTCTTCTCAGAGTATGATTATAATTTGTTATATTGGTTTTATTTTTTATTTTTTTGGTTTTGATACCACAATTGCTTGTGGTAAAAATAACTTCCATTAGCATCCTGTGTGTCAGTAGCCTCTGGTTAAAATTTGGGATACACCAGACCAGATAAAAAAAATTTGAATCAAGAACCCAATCTTCTCTAAGGAACAGATTTCCAAATTTAGCAAGAATTAGATTTGGCTACATATGTGAGTAGAACTTCATGGACTGGTGATATTTGCCTGTTGCTTTAAGTGAAGGGCGATAATGAAAGAAAGAATCTGAGTTGAATCTGTGCAACATTCTGAATGAATGTGTCCTGGAGGGAAGGAAATTATTCCGTCCAGTGATATGAATAGATATTAGTTCTTTATATACTGTGTTTCCCCAAAAATAAAACCTATCCCCAAAATAAGACCTAGCTTGATTTCTACACATTGCGCCCAATACCCCCAAAATAAGCCCTAGTTTTGGGGCGAGGCGTACGGGTAAAAATCAAGCTAGCGCAGGGGTGGGGGGTGGAGCTGCACCACGCACCCACTTACCTTAGGCCCCTGTATTCAGGCCTCCCATGCCCCGACACCTCTCATACTGCTGACCAAGTTCTGCAGCTACTTGTGGCCACATGCCATGTGGTGCATCATGCCACTGCTGCTGCTGCTTGTGGCAGGAGGCCACGTAGCACATTGCGCTACTGCCACCGCTCGCAGCAACAGGCCACGAGGCTTGTCACACTGATCGCATTGCTGCTGCCACTGCTCACAGCTGCAGGCTGCAAGGCTCGTCGCGCCACTGCCGCTGCTCACAGCAGGATGGTGCATGATCCATCGTGCTTATCACGCCAGTGCTGCTGCTCGTGGCTGGAGGCCGCATGGCTCATCATGTAGATCATGTCGGTGGTGCTGCTCACAGCAGCAGCGCGATCGGCACGAGTCACGCGGTCTCCTGTTGTGAGTGGCGGCAGCAGCGTGCGTGGCACAACGAGCCATGCGGCCTGCCACGAGCAGCAGCAGTGGCGCAATTGGTATGAGCCACGCGGCCTCCTGCTATGAGTGGCGGCCGCGTGAGGCTGCAAGCAGCTGCAGAAGAATTCAGGCAGCGGTGCAACAGGTGTCGGGGCATGGGAGGCCTGGCTGCAGCAGTCCTAAGGTAAGCAGGTAAGACATCCCCCGAAAATAAGACCTGGTGCCTCTTTTTGGAGGAAAAAAAAATATATAAGACCAGGTCTTATTTTCGGGGAAATATGATAAGTAGTCCTCAACTTAGGATCACCATTGAGCCCAAAGCTTATGTTGCTAAAAAATATGTTAGGTTTTGCCCCATTTTATGACTTTTCTTGCCCCATTTATTATGTGAATCACTGCAGTTGTTAAATTAGTAACACTGTTGTTAAGTGAATCTGACTTTCCCATTGACTTTGCTTGTCAGAAGGTCACCAAAGGTGATCACATGACCCTGGGACACTGCAAATGTCATAAATATGAACCAGTTGCCAAGCATCCAAATTTTGATCACCTGACCATGAGGATGCTGCAATGATCATAAGTGTAACAAATGGTCCTAAGTCACTTTTTTCAGTGCCGTTGTAACTTTGAACAGTCACTAAATGAACTTAGTTTAGTATGAAACACAATATTGTATAACAACATTCCTTATTATGCAACAGGACTTTTAAAAAGTATCTTACATCCCATTACATTTCCAAAAGTTATATATTAGAAATATTTCAATTTGATATAAAGTATTGGAGCAAAATTTGACATGTGGCTGGTTGGGAGAAGCAAAGTTTTTATAGCAATATACTTCACTTCAAATTATTTATTACAATCATAGAGAAGTATAGAAACATGAGAAAAAAGTGTATAAAACATTACAAAATAAATTTGATTGACAGTATCCCTCCAGAGAATCAGTTGCCAGGTGAAGACTCTTTGTGCATGACGAGTATTCTGCACCAGGGCATTTTGGTCCTTCTCAATTATGAATAAGGGCTAGAACCAGATTTATGATCACTATTAAATATAACTGCTGATTAGAATATCTATTATACACTATTTACAAATCAAATGTGGGCAAACTATTGATGTGCACTTAAGATTTTGGAAGGGATATCAAAAGTTTTTGGAGTTATTTAAAAAATATACATTAATATGATTATTGTAGGGCTTAAACTACAGTTTTAATGTGTTCTCAAAACAGCAAAACAAAACAAAACAACACTGATATGTGGCAATTGTTATCGGAGTGAAAACAACCCTGAGATTTGGCAATCATTGTCAGAGCAGGATTTAAAGTTACAAAAAGGGGCTTAGGGCCTACTTAGGTTGCTGGAGTCCCAAGTTGCCTGCATCTGTTCTAAATTACCTATTTATAATTCATGATTGTATTGGAGGGGGGAAAAGTAGCAAGGTCATTTGTAGTTTTCTTATAGCCATATAGACATTATTTTCAATACACAAGAAAAAAATAGCAACCAGTGACTTAGATAAAGAGCAGTCAGATATGTCTCTTGGGGACAAGCAAACCATGTGAAGTGAGAACTATTGTAGTAAGAGATTGCTACTCCAGAAATGGTTACCACATACATTATAGATTTTACAGAGCTGCCAGCTCAGTCAACTTACAAATGTCAAACATGATTTAAAAGGTTATTACACTATCAAGATGAAGGAAGAGGATGAATTTCATCACCTAAATATTTCTTTCATCTTTTAATATATTATTCATTTGCTGAGTTCAATATAGTCCATAGCCTCCTTTTATTTTTCTCATATTGGAAGAATCAATTGTGTTAGACAATTTGATCATCTCTGCTTTGATCATCTCAGTGTGATAAATATAACAACTTAATCTATGAAGTTCAATAGTGAAGTTGTTGCTTCTGTAGAGTTAATGTATAGCTTATAGAAATGTAAGTTTCTGTGTATGTGTGTGTTTGTATGTGTATATACGCACATCATCATCATTATAATAGCACTATGCACCATGTAAGAGAACAGGCATCTTCCTCATGAAGTTTATGATTCTGGAATAGAACAATAAAAAGGAACAGTAAAGAAAAAGAGAATGGAAATTACATATATTAAGATTTGATAACATAGTTAATAAAAAGGGTTATGGGGTGAAACCTAATTTCATTTTTAAAAAAAAGGTGGGCCTGAAGAGGAATATTATAGAAACTGTAAGGAGGCATTCTGAAAAAATAGTTCTAAATTTATAAGGCACTGTATTTCTTGAAAGAAAATTAAATGGAGATAAAACCTGAAAAGTATGCACATTTAAACCTATATCAAGGTAAGATACTGTATGTTCCAAGCCAAGTTATGAAAGAATAAATAATTCTGATGAAATTCTTGTACTCCTTATGGTCATGGACCATTATGGAAAAGAATGTTTTGATTCTGATTCTGGACAACTACCAGAATTTAATGACATGATTTATGATCATGAAGTAATTAAATATTTTTTTCATTTAAATATTAAATACTGGCTTTCTTGACATAAATATAAAAAATCCTTAAAATTATTGGTGGATAAAGATTGTATGGCTTGATTTAGTTTCTTTCTCATTGACTCTTATATACTATAATAATGTGTTACAATGGTTTCAATACCAATGAATCTGAGCACAATAAATTTAGATTCAGAGATTCCTGTGAATTGACAGTGGCTTTTATGTAGGATATAAAGGTTAAACATTTCATTTCTGCTACATATGGTAACTTTTACCCATTTTTCCTTATCACTTTACCTTGAAATATGAAATTCATTCATAAACTATGAAGATTAAAGTATGAGGCAAAAGCATTCTGCAGTAACACTGAATTATTCCAGATTCAGTATCTTTGTAATGTTCTGCACCCCATTGATAAAATTTCTTTATAAATAGGAAAGTTTATCATGCAAACTAAAATTAAAGAAACCAACAAGTATACAATAAAAAAGATGTAACAAATCGTATGGTATGACAATTAATATATTAATATATTTTAATATTAATTAAATTCTTCTGCAACAAGGATTTCAAGAGGAGATAAATTCAGGCAAACAACTATTATTTTATTAATTTATATGCTGCTTATCTTGCTATTCATTTTATGCTAATCATGGAGTAGATGCATCCATGTTTCACTCTAGGAATGCACTATTACTTATTAAGGTAATTAAAGATTTGTGATAAATTCTACACAATCAGTTTTTTCTTGGAACTAAACATATAAAAATTATGCCACACATTAACAACATGCTTTTTGTATATGTACAATAATATTGGAAGAAAAAGTACTGCAACTGGAGAACAGTTATGTCAAGAGTAAAATGAGCATGCTAAAGAATGCTAATATACAAACTAATGTAGGATTGTCCTGAAAAACTGTAAAGTAAATATTTTAAAATCCAAGATAACGTATTCCTTTCTTACACGAACCTCTAGTACTAAATATGAAATTAGATCAACACTCCAACACCAAGTTATAAGGTTAGAGGAATTGATATAAAATCTATGGACATATGGCAAGCAACAGGAGAATTATAAAAGTTCTAACTGAATTATCCCAGCTATCTGGAGAAGAACAGAGTGGACACAGATTGGAATAGTTCAGTCTACGTGTATGCCCAGTCTTTTAAACTGTAGAAAGTCCTTATGAAAATGGGAATCCCAAAATATTTAATTGTCCTCAACAATGGAAAAATCTGTAGACAGAACAGGACAGATTATTCAAGTTGAATATATATTGAGGGAGACTGGATTGAAAGAATATGAATGTGATTTTTAAATTCTCCAGCATGAGGATGGAGAATCCACAAATGGGTTAACTTCATCCTCCTGCCCAATGAGACTAAGTCAAACGATTGCCACGCCTCCTGCTGGGACGGATCCTGACCCAGTTTACGACTTAGTCTCTAGCCCATCAGGACGCTTTTCGTTTGGCTCCTCATTGCTACAGGCAGGTTGTATCCCCATTTGTGGATTTTCTGTCCTTGCTGTATTTGCAGCATTTTTTTTATTGTTAGTTTTCTGAGCTGTCAAGTCTATCTGACAGTCAGCCGGAAAAGCCGCGATCGTCTCCTGACGATCAGCTGGGCAGCGGGCTCCGCAGGGGGCCGCCGCTTGCCTGCAGCGCGGCCGAAGCCCATGTAATTTACTTTCTTGATTAATAAATTTCAAGCTTCCTTGAAGTGCTGCGAGCCTGACAGAGCCGGTGCGATCGTCTCCCGACGATCAGCTGAGCCGCGGGCTCTGCAGGGGGCCGCCGCGGCTTCTCAGCGTGGCCGAAGTTTTAAAACAAAAAAAGTTTTTCTCGCTGCCTGGAGCGCGCCGCTGCGAGCTCGGTACAGAGCTCTGAGGCTTCTGGGGACTGCTCCTTTTCTTCTTTCTTTTGCTGAGGCGTTTGGAAGCAGCTGGGCCTTACAGGCGTGCCGCGGATTTGGCGGGCTCATCGCGGCCACCATTTTGGCCACCGCAACAGTTTCCTGGCCCTTTGAAAAGCTCCTTTAGAGAGCAATTCTCCTTCTGCTGCTTTTAGTCGGCTTGCGAAGCAAGTGTAGGTCAGACCTACAGCTTCTGGAGCATTGGCCCAGGCGGAACCAAACGGATCATTTCCTTGGCAACTGGGCCTACCTTGCAAGGCTCCAATTGCCCCGGCCGCCATTTTGAATTGCCTCATCATTACAACTGCCTCCATTTTCTGCCTCAGGCAGGCCAAGCAATTTGCCTCAGGAACAATTGTCGGAGCAGTGACCAGCCTCGCTGGTAGCTCCCGGGTGTGCGCGTGGCCAAACGCTGGTCCAGTGGCCACCACTAACAATTGCCGCCATTTTCTGCCTCAGGCAGGCCAAGCAATTTGCCTCAGCTATATGTACTTGTCTGATGGCACTATTCTGATAGTTAAAATTGCAAATAATATATCAGTTGTGGTAATGTAGTAATGAAAGTCGATACAAAGCTAGAGTCTAAAGAATACGTATAAAGAAATCAAAGTAAGGCATTTGATAAAGTAGATCACAACCTACTACTTGATAAGATAGAAAAATGTGGGTTAGACAGTATCACCACCAGATGGATTCGTAGCTGGCTGACCAGCCGTACTCAGTGTGTAGTCCTCAATGGAACCGCATCTACATGTAGGGAAGTGTGTATTGGGGTGCCCCAGGGCTCTGTTCTGGGTCCAGTGCTCTTCAACATCTTCATCAATGATTCGGATGAGGGGATAGATGAGGAACTCATAAAATTTGCATGCAACACCAAGCTGGCAGGAATAGCCAACACTCCAGAAGACAGGCTTAAGATACAGAAGGATCTTGACAGACTTGAACATTGGGCACTATCTAACAAAATGAAATTCAATGGTGAAAAAAGTAAGGTTCTACATTTAGGCAAGAAAAACCAAATGTACAGGTATAGTTTAGGAGGTACCTTGCTCAATAGCACCAACTGTGAGAGGGATCTCGGAGTCCTAGTGGACAATCACTTAGATATGAGCCAGCAGTGCGCTGCAGCTGCCAAAAAAGCCAACACAGTGTTAGGCTGCATTAACAGAGGGATAGAATCAAGATCACGTGAAGTATTAATACCACTTTACAATGCCTTGGTAAGGCCACACTTGGAATACTGCATCCAGTTTTGGTCACCACGATGTAAAAAAGATGTTGAGACTCTAGAAAGAGCAACAGCAACAAAGTTGATTAGGGGACTGGAGGCTAAAACACAAGGAATGGTTGCTGGAATTGGGTATGTCTAGTTTAATGAAGAGAAGGACGAGGGGGGACATGATAGCAGTGTTCCAATATCTCAGGGGTTGCCACAAAGAAGAGGGAGTCAAGCTATTCTCCAAAGCACCTGAAGGCAGGACAAGAAGCAATGGATGGAAACTAACCAAAGAGAGAAGCAACCTAGAACTAAGGAGAAACTTCCTGACAGTTAGAACAATTAATCAGTGGAACAACCTGCCTCCAGAAGCTGTGAATGCTCCAACACTGGAAGTCTTTAAGAAGAGATTGGACAGCCATTTGTCTGAAATTATATAGGGTTACCTGCCTAAGCAGGGGGTTGGACTAGATGACCTCCAAGGTCCCTTCCAACTTTGTTATTATTATTATTAGTATTAGTATTATTAGTATTATAATGTTAATGACGAGATACTGCATTCTTTGAATTGACAATTGATATTCAGGTTATTAATGGTGCCTGCTTTTTATGATCAGCTTTACATTTGATATCTACAGACTAGCACTTGGTAGGGTGACAGTGAAAGCCTTTGAAAACATATTCAAATAGCATGTCACAGCTACAAAGATCAAGAACGTGCAGATGATGCTGTGAAAAACTGTGTAGAAAGCATATTGATATATCTTTGGTGTTGGAGAAGACTCCTGAGAATAGTGAGGAAAATAAACAAGATCATGAAAAAAAATCAATCCGTAATTCTTATTCAATGACAAATGACCAGTCCTAAATTGTATGATAGACAGTGAATCAGTAACACTACAGCAAGTAGCAATTATGTAACATTTTATGTGGATTTTGTGTGTGTGTGTGTGTGTGTTCCTCAATCTTGGGTCCTCTTGCAGAGGCCTGGGGGCTCTGCACAGGATCTTACCTGTTCCTACCAATGCACTCTTCTGGACAGAGAGCTCTGAAGTTGTTCCTGAGGCTTGTTGGAGCCATTCTCATTGAACTGCATGTGCACACACTCCATTTGCTGCTCGCGCAAATGGAGTTGCATGTACACTTGCCCACCGCTTGTGCAGAACCACCCCGTCTTCCCCCCCTCCGTTGGTCCGCAAAGCCGGAAAGATTGGGGAATTCTGGAGTATAGGATATAATGTGCAGTTGATTGATTTCAAATTGCGATAGCAGTTTCCCCTTCACTATGTTGAAGCATTGGGTAACTACTTGTTTCTCAATTAGTGTTAATGAGGTCTTCTGTCCATCCATAGTTCCCTTATATGCTTCATAAATCCCCTCTCATCTGCTGTTGTAGTAGCATTCCATCAGTTCAAGGTTCTCTTGTCTCATCCATGTATTGTTTGTTCCAAATTATGTAAAATTTCTTTTGTGTATGTATATGCATATGTATGCATCTATGCATACACACACACACACAGAGAGAGGGATGCCCACAGAGATACATACATACACACACACAGGACTACTGAATTTTAAATTTAAAATATTGAGAATAATTAATAATTAAAAAACTAATTGGATTCAGTAGCAGATTTGACTATTGAGTTTCTTAAATAGTGTTGAATGTTTTCAGGACAAAAGCTATAAAATACAAATATTTTATTTGGCCAGAAAATTTTAATCCAATAGCTATAATAATTGATGAACATGTGATAGCAAATATAGCAAATTTAATCTAGACATGACGTCTGTATAAGATGAATATCTTTAGGGTTACATGTTAGCTCCAGGAGGATACCAGAGGGACTAGCCGTCTTGGACCTTAGTCCCACTGTAGTCAAAGGCTTGTTAAAAGCTTCGGTTCTTGGATTTTTATAGGTATTTTGCTTTGAGATTTCACTTTTTTCAGTGCTCATTAGTTCTGGTGGCCTTTCTAAACTTCCCCTTTGGGGAAGAAAGTGACTGTGACAGATGGTGAAGGAATAGAATTGCATTGGAATACTGTCTCTCTTCTTGTTTGTTCTCTCTACTTTCCTGGATAAATTCCAATATCAGAGATATACATCTTTTCTAAGCAAGTTTATTTGCTACTATATTTTTACTTTTTAAATCTTAAAATACCTGTTTTTAAAGAGTACTATATCAAACTGCTTTTTCATATAACATTATTTCATAATATAATATAATTTTGCTTGGAAATATATCTCAATTTCTGATTGTTTATTTATAATAGACTTTAAAAATGGCTTACAGAGCCCATTATATGGAATTTGCAAACCAATCAAGTAACAATATAACATTAAGGCCTTTTTTAGGTTAGAAATTGAAGACTATTTTCTATTTTTTTGTTTGTTAAAATTATTTCCTTTTAAAATAATTACTAATTATATAAAGACCAGAGAATTAGCCATAATTCCATAATTAATAACAGGAGAAGACAAGGAAAATATCACATTGAATTCTTCTGTTCATATACCTACTTCTAAGCGAACGTTTGATATTAGAAAAATTGCTACCTCTGCTGAAGGATTCCAAACTTTACCCATTTATAATAATTTTAAACCAGCCATAGACTCTCTCTGAAAAGTTACATGGGGGAAGCAGAATAGCTGATGGGAAAATGTTTTATTATCAACGATGTGTTTATAGCTATAGTTATAAAAGAAAGGATGGAAGAAAGAGTGGGGAATTATCCTTAGAGAGTTTGAATGGAATCCTGAAAGGGCAGAAAGTTTTGGACCAGCAAGGAGTGGGAAAAAAAGATTTGAAGTAGCAATATGCTGGTCTAGGCTGAGCAGCAGTCAAGCGGAGGCAGCTAGCTAGAACTGATCAACTATAAATTAGGCAGAGAAAAAAATTGCGCAGAAAAACAAATTCTTGTCTACATATTGTAGAACGGGCTTAAATATAATCATGAAGAGAGCAGGTCTATTGCAGTCTGATACTCGAGAATTAAGATGACCAGGATATTCAGTCCAGGAATTGGAAGCCACAAACCTATTTGCTGGACAAGGAGGCAAGACAAGAGAGGAATAAGAGGTCAGTAGCACATAGTTCTGAGAATAGAGAATTGTTTCCAGTAGGAAGAGAGATCTTTTTGTTGTTGTTAGTTGCGAAGTCGTGTCCGACCCATCGCGACCCCATGGACAACGTTCCTCCAGGCCTTCCTGTCCTCTACCATCTTCTGGAGTCCATTTAAGCTCACGCCTACTGCTTCAGTGACTCCATCCAGCCACCTCATTCTCTGTCGTCCCCTTCTTCTATTGCCCTCAATCTTTCCCAGCATTAGGCTCTTCTCCAGTGAGTCCTTCCTTCTCATTAGGTGGCCAAAGTACTTGAGTTTCAACTTCAGTATCTGGCCTTCTAAGGAGCAGTCAGGGTTGATCTCCTCTAGGACTGACCGATTTAATCGCCTTGCAGTCCAAGGGACTCGCAGGAGTCTTCTCCAGCACTATAGTTCAAAGGCCTCAATTCTTTTGCGTTCAGCCTTTCTTACGGTCCAACTTTCACAGCCATACATTGCAACTGGGAAAACCATGGCCTTGACTATACATACTTTTGTTGGCAGGGTGATGTCTCTGCCTTTTAGTATGCTGTCTAAATTTGCCATAGCTTTCCTCCCCAGGAGCAAGCGTCTTTTAATTTCTTGGCTGCAGTCCCCATCTGTGGTGATCTTAGAGCCCAGGAAGATAAAATCTGTCACTACCTCCATTTCTTCCCCATCTATTTGCCAGGAATTGAGAGGGCCGGATGCCATGATTTTGGTTTTCTTAATGTTGAGTTTCAAGCCAACTTTTGCACTCTCCTTCTTCACCCGCATCAAGAGGCTCTTTAGTTCCTCTTCACTTTCTGCCATTAGAGTGGTATCATCTGCATATCTTAGGTTGTTGATATTTCTCCTGGCAATCTTAATTCCAACTTTTGATTCATCTAGCCCTGCCTTTCTCATGATGTGCTCTGCATATAAGTTAAATAGGCAGGGCGACAGAATACAGCCTTGCCGGACTCCTTTCCAATTTTGAACCAATCAGTGGTTCCGTGTCCAGTTCTCACTGTTGCTTCTTGACCGCATATAGGTTTCTCAAGAGACAAATAAGATGGTCTGGTACTCCCATCTCTTAAGAACTTGCCACAATTTGTTGTGATCCACACAATCAAAGGCTTTAGCATAGTCAATGAAGCAGAAGTAGATGTTTTTCTGGAACTCCCTAGCTTTCTCCATGATCCAGCGTATGTTGGCAATTTGATCTCTAGTTCCTCTGCCTCTTCGAAATCCTGCCTGTACTTCTGGAGTTCTCGATCCACATACTGCTGGAGTCTAGCTTGTAGGATTTTAAGCATAACTTTACTTGCATGTGAAATGAGTGCAATGGTGCGATAGTTTGAACATTCTTTGGAATTGGAATGTAATCTGACCTTTTCCAATCCTGTGGCCACTGTTGAGTTTTCCAAATTTGCTGGCAAATTGAGTGTAGCACTTTTACTGCATCGTCTTTTAAGATTTTGAATAGCTCAGCTGGAATACTGTCACCTCCACTAGCTTTGTTGTTGCTCAGCTTTCCTAAGGCCCATTCACTTCACATTCTATGTCTGGCTCGAGGTCAGTGACCACCCCATCGTGGTTATCAGGGATGCTAAGCTCGTTCTTGTATAGTTCTGTGTAATTTTGCCCACCTCTTCTTAATCTCTTCTGCCTCTGTTAGGTCCCTGCCACTTTGGTCCTTTATCATGCCCATCTTTGCATGAAACGTTCCCTTCATATCTCCAATTTTCTTGAAGAGATCTCTGGTTCTCCCTATTCTATTGTTCTCTTCTATTTCTTTGCACTGTTCATTTAAGAAGGCATTCTTATCTCTTCTAGCTATTCTCTGGAATTTTGCATTCAATTGGGTGTATCTTTCTCTTTCTCCCTTGCCTTTCGCTTCCCTTCTTTCCTCAGCTATTTGCAAAGCTTCCTCAGACAGCCATTTTGCTTTCTTGCATTTCTTTTTCTTTGGGATGGTTTTAGTTGCTACCTCTTGTACAATGTTGCAAACCTCCGTCCATAGTTCTTCAGGCACTCTGTCTATCAGATCAATTCCGTAAAATCTATTTGCGCCTCTACTGTATATTCATCAGGGATATGATTTAGTTCATACTGAGTGCCTAGTGTTTTTCCTACTTTCTCAATTTAAGCCTAATTTTGCAACGAGACGCTCATTGATCTGAGGCCACAGTTCAAATCCTGCGTCTGGTTTTACTGACTGTATAGAGCTTCCAATCTTCTTTAGGTAGCAGACACATAGTCCATCTGATGTTCTGTGTTGACCATTGGTGATGTCCATGATGTAGAGACGTCTCCTTTGGGTTGATGGAAAAGAGTGTTTGCTATGGACCATCTTATTCTCTGACACAATTCTATCAGCCTGTGCCCTGCCTTTCATTTGGTACACAAGCAAAAAAAAAAAACTTGATGTTATTCAGTTTATCTTTTGGCTTCCTACTTAGCATTCCAATCCCCCATTGATGATAAGGACATCATTTTTTGGTTTGATTCTTGTATAAGTGCTGAGGCGTTAATCGAACGGTCAATTTCATCCTATTCCGCACCAGTGGTTAGGGGCATAGACTTGGCCTACTGTGATATTGAATGGCTTGCCTTGGATTCGCACTGAGATCATTCTGTCATTTTGGGGATTGTATCCCAGTATTGCTTTTCCTACTCTTTTATTGACTATGAAGGCTACTCCATTTCTTCTGAGGGATTCTTGCCCACAGTAGTATACCTGATGGTCCTCTGAATTAAATTCACCCATTCCTGTCCATTTTAGTTCGCTGATTCCTAAGATGTCGATGTTCATTCTTGTCATCTCTTGTTTGACCACGTCCAGTTTGCCTTGATTCATGGATCTTACGTTTCAGGTTCCTATGGAGAAAAAATCTTTACAGCATTAGACTTTCCTTTCACCACCAGATGCATCCACAGCTGAGCGTCCTTTCAGCTTTGACCCGGTCGCTTCACTCTTTCTGGCGCTACTAGTACTAGCCTTCTGCTCTTCCCCAGTAGCATATTGGACACCTTCCGACCTGAGGGGCTCATCTTCCAGCGTCATATCTTTTTGCCTTTTAGTACTGTCCATGGGGTTTTCATGGCAAAGATACTGGAGTGGGTTGCCATTTCCTTCTCCAGTGGATCACATTTTGTCAGAACTCTCTGCTATGACCTGTCCGTCTTGGGTGGCCCTGCACGGCATAGCTCATAACTTCATTGAGTTACGCAAGCCCCTTCGCCACGACAAGGCAGTAATCCATGAAGGAGAGGAGAGATCTAGAGCCCTAATATTATAGTGAAAGTTCTCTGATATAAACAATATTATTTGCTTAATCAAGGAACTTAACAATCCTTCTTCTTGAAGAACTGCACTGATTTCTGTTATTTGATCCTCTTTAAATGGAAGCGTGATTTAGGGTTTAGATTTAGGTTTAACACTCTCAAAGGTCAGATACTAACTCATTGCTATCTGAATTATCAACCTACTGATGAAGTGACTCATCTCTCTCAGGTGCTGCCTCCTAAACTGCAAGACTGAGAGTTTGCTAGGTCTTCTGGTCAGCCTCAGAAGCGGGGGGGGGGGGATACAGAGAATATTTGAATTGAAAGCTAGCAAAAACAAAGCTTTTACAATGCAAAGATAGTTTTCAGTTAAGTGGACAACTGAGCAGCTTCTCTGTTCTTCCCTCAGAAAAAGAGGAAGAAAAGATTGTAAAAATCCTAGACTTATGGACCTTTGGCTGGTTTTGGTTTTCCCTCTTGTTAAGGGAAGTCCTCCTTGATTTGCTCCTTTAGCACTGAATGTAATAATTTACAGAGATTACTGGAGTTAAGATTTGTAGAAAGATCAGTTAAATAAAACTTTAGTAAAGAATAACACACTTTCATTTCTATTCCATGGGTTTTAAGGAAGGCGAAGGATTTACCATATCTTTTCCTTTTCTTCTGGGGCTGGCTTAAATGAATTTTCATCCATACTTAGACTAGCTGGAAAGTTGCTTATTTTAAATGACTCAGCCTATTAATGGATACTTTTGAGCGTGTCAGGTTGCTTTTAATGAGCTGAGTTGCTTTGGTAGGCTATAATATTTATTATATTCCATAATGAATGAAAACTTGAACTACACTAGAATGGAATCTGAGAGGGAGCTTAAAGAAAATAATAGGTGCTTTAAAAGTTTCTTTTTATATTGCTAGAAATTTATATTAATCTTAGTCCTGTCTTTAACCTTTATATAAATTTTGGATTAATTAGCTAGCTTATGTTATTTTTCAAACCTGTGTTTGATTTCTTCTTTACTTTATGAATAATGAATTTGCAAGGTACAATTATATATTTTTAATAAAAATATTGTATGACAAGTTATAAAGAACAGAAAAATGTTTCTTTGTTGCTATTTGTACATTGGAATATGATAATACTGGACACCAATATTTACTAAAATATTGGATTTTCTTAATGGATTGAAGTAGGCAAGCAGGCTGTAATTCATGAGCACATACTTTTCTTTCCCTTCTATTAAGACCTATATGTGGACTATCCCTCTTATCTTTTTTTATGTTTACATTCCAACCCTAATAAACAAAGGAATGGAAGACACCTTATCCACTTTTAGGTTACTGTTTATTGGCCATCAATCAGCCTACATTAAAGAGTAATATATCCTGATTCTAGATAATATTAATCAATTTAAACTAATGGTAAACTGAAATTTCATTTGCATTATTTTGCTTTCCTTCAATCTAATTGAAAGTAAATTACTTTTCTTTTACAAAGAAGATGAAATTTGTAATGATTTTCTCTTGGGTAAAATACAATACTTTTGCATGTAGCTGAGTAATGAGGTAACTAAAGGAGGTGTGTAACTGCCCAAATTTTTCATTATTATAATCACTTATATGATTTTTGAGGTCTCTGTGGATATTTAGTACATTTAAATTATAAAGAAAAAGCATATTGGGACTATTCCAATCCTATTTTCAAATTAGGTATGATATTAGATTTAGATTAGTTTTTTTTTTATTTCTGGATCAAAAAAAATAAATTGGTGGATTTTTAGAAACTTTCACACATTAATTATTTGTGAACATTTTGTAGCTTTCTAATCAGCATTGAAAGATTTGTATAACACTTCCCATGGTGTGTTAAAGAGGTGTGAAAGGCTACTAAATAGTTATTTTTAAAAAAAAACTGAAAAAGCCTAATTCTCAGGCAACAATATATATTTTTCTGAATTCTGTCATTTTGTATACTACTTATTAGGGCAGAGAAAGGTAGGAAGTTGACAACCTCCTGCATACGTTGATTGGATTGACATTTGCTTAGTTGTAACAAGCTGCCATATTTTTGGTACCATGGGATCTTTGGACTTGATTTAAGAGCACTGACACTAACTGCCTATTATTTCATGTTTTCAAACTGCCAGATCTGCAAGGGATGTCAGTATAAAATTACTGGATTGCTTTATATGCAGGGGGAAATGACCTTATTGACAAGAATAAACTAATATTCAAATTTAAGCTTTTATACAGTATTTATATAGATGAGGGACCAACTTGTCAATGTTGAAAATTGATCTAATAGCTCTAACAGAAAAACAACAATATAAAGTCTGTTTAATTAACTATGTGTGCATTCTCAAATAATACTTGTCTATTTAACATTCTATTTGTGTTTAAAGCAGGCTGTGTATGATATGCATTAATTTAAGGAATAGGTGGATAAAAATAAAGTAATAAATAAAAACAACAGCAATTCTAAAAGGCCTTATATTTAAATTAAGTTTATGAGTGTAATATTCAACTTGTCAAGCCTATGAATCCTTAAAATAGCATTTATTTAGTCAAATATTATTCCAGAATTGGTAGTCTTCTAAGTTAGCAGCTCTTCTGTCATGCATAGATTTTGTCTGAGTCCTTCATCCTGACTTTGATAGTCTCTAGACACCGGATCAGCAGTCCTGCCATATCTCCAATTTAACCTAGAGTGGAGATACTTCAACCTTATCAACATATTGATGATACTTTATCCTGAACTGGCTGGTTACCTCCACCAGAGATTTAATGTAGATCTTAATTAAGATGGGAGAGAAAACTAAGCCTAGAATATTCTACACTGGAATATTTGAGGGTTGACTCTCCTTTCCACAATCAGCAAACAGAATTGCCCACTTAGATAAGAGCATAACCACTACAATACAGTGGCTCCCATTCCTAATCTTTGCTAGTGTTCCAGAATGATACTATCAACTCTCCAAAGTAGACCAAAAGCAAAGATGCACATGCAAATACCATTTTTATTGTAAGGTTATAGTAACAGTATCTCAAAGTCTCAATGTGTTTTCTCCAGCCCTCCCTTGATATTCATAAGAACTAGCAAGGGTCATGTCTGAGATGCTTTCTCAAATTACATTTTTCCCCAGACTCAGGTTTTCTTTATTTGATTATCGTCTTGGTTGCGGTTCTTCCTCTTGTTCTCAAGGTTATTCCTTCTTCCATTACATATAGCCTGGCAAACAGTATTAAAGGCTTCTGAGAAATCTAGAAGGTCAATGATAATTGAACTCTTCCCTCCAAGTCCTACCACAGGTCATCCACAAAAGCAATGAATGAAGTTTTTGTACCATGGGCTTGATTGTCAAAAGTCTAGTTGCTTCTGTTTCTTTCAGAGTATTCAATAATTATTGCCTAATAATTGTTTTTAGCAACCTTCCCGAAAAATACTTATTAGGGAGTATTTATTGAAAGATAGATGAAAGATAGATTCTTAAGGAAGAGGACAACCAAACTGTTTTTCGAGGCCTCTGGCATTTTTCTGTCCCATAATGAAGTGTTGATTATATCATCATCATCATCATCATCTGCTCCATTCTTCCCTAAGATTCTGAAAGTATAGCTGACTGACACTCTGTGGTGCAGTAATGGGGGCCAAGTAGTTACACTTACAATTTTCAAATTTGGTTGATGTTTGTGTTTGGTTATGCTTATTGCTCATATGTGTTTTGTTATGCTTATTCCCCATCATAAAAAGGAACATTATTCCTTATTCTGCAATAATCATTTTAGGCATCTTTACCTGCTTCATATCTTGAGCTATTCGGAATGCTAAGCTTCCCTAAGATTGCTAGAGGCTGCTTGTTAGCAATCATATCTAGTGCACATTGTCTCTATATTCTAGAGATGAACTATGCATCTCAGAAAACTAGCTTCCAGATCAGTTGGAAATTCTGCAAGTGCTATCTGAAACCTGTCAAGCCCATCAGACAACTAAGTGTAAGATAGGTTTTCTCTCTCTCTCACACACACACACACACACACAGAGAGAGAGAGAGAGAGAGAGACTACAAGCTATCAGCTTAGAACATCTTAACCAGCCTTCTTCTCTGGACAGGAGCTCTGTCTAACTCCAGGATCCCATGACCTTCATTTCCTTTCACAACATACTCATATGTAACCATGGACTAATAACTCCAATAATAATCTGCACGTTTCCACTGAACAATGCACACATTATTTCCTCCTCAACATCAGAAATGGAGGATGGTTTTTGCTCACTTAATGATGCAAACAGTATAAGGAAATGTGGCCATTGGTCAATATACCTAAGCCGTTTTCCTTCGTTTCTGCATGTGCAAAAAAAAGCCAAAAAAGAAAAAAGACAATGGGAAAGATACAAATATAGGACCCATTAAAATATCATGTGGGGGAATGAAATTATAAATAAAGAAAAACAATAGCAAACAAACCTTATAAATTTAGGGGATGAAGGATCAAAATTATACGTTGTCTTTCATATAAAATAAAGGTAGCACCTCCCACCAATATGTCAGTGGGTAGGATTGTAGATATACCCATATTCACATCAGCATATGCATTTATGTTAACAGCTAGGAAGAGAAAACCTGGATAATTTTTCAGATGCCTTTTATAATATTGAACAAATTACATAAACAGGATTACCACTGATACTATTCTATGTTTAAAGTTTTGCTCTCCGTATCAGTATCAAGAGTGCAAACAATTCCTCGCCGTTCAGGGATATTTGGTATAGCAATTATTGTACCTACAATATTTGTTTGATAACTGCATAATATCTTAACGTTCTTCTTCAGCTTTCCCAGTGGACCTTATAATAGATATTGCCTTGTGACCTCTTTAATTCTATGATGTGTGGGATTATTATGGTTTGTTTCTCTTTCTTCCTTCAAGCCCATCAACACAGGTCATCGGGGTTCTGATTTCTCTAACTCTGTCTCAGTATATACCAGTTGAAAGCATTTAGCTGAGATTAAAGCAGATTCAATGAAATAATCCCTATGAGTGAACAGCTTCAAAACAGCTCAGACACAGCTCTTTGGGGGATGAGCCAACTCAACACAAGCTAATTCCCCCTTCATCTCCCTTGTGGTGCATTAGGCACACTGTTCATGTGCTATTTTTGTTGGGTTTTTTTTTTTGTATTCCAATATGTTTATGTTTATAAACTGACAAAAGGTAATGTCTTCCATAGGAATCTAGAATGCTTCTTTTCTAACCATTTAAATGTTAATTTTTTTTAATAAATGCATTAAAACATTATTAAAACAATACAAAATATATAGCATTAAAAATGAGTTTTGAAGTTACAGATATTGATGACCTTGAGAAAAAGGAGAAAAGGTACTACAAAATTGATAATTTTAATTTTTAGCAAAATGATATAAAATATATTTTGAGAGTTACTGATAAGTTACGAGATATATTGCTGTAAAAATAAGAACTGACTATAGAAAGAAAAGTAGAGATGATTCAAATGTGAATGCGTGCTCTGGTCTTTTGAAATTCATGTTTGTTTCAGCATGTGGAAAGTGGATATGACATTATATGAACATGTAACCTAAAGCTTGGATTGTATATTAATTACAGCTTTGTTAAATTGAAGATAGGCATATTTAAACATAATTTATTCTGGGTGTCAGTCAAGTGTGTATTTTGCATAGCTGCATTGTTACAGTAAATCATAGGATATCTGTGAGGAGGTTCTTTTAACTTAACTTTAACTTATTCCTGTTATGGTCTTCCTCCCCACATATACCTTTCTTTTTCTTTTCCTTTCTTGAGCAGTTTTCCCCCCCACAGTGATGAACCATGTCCATAGGATTTAAGAGGCATTCTATCACTGAATGCCTAAACATTAGACAGACAGAAAGACAGACAGACAGCATCTTTCATGAACAGGTAGTCCTTTTAAACTTCTCACCACAATAGCCAGGGAACTACATTTTCCTTCAGATAAATTGCTAAATGTAAATAAACTTTGCTCTGTTTCTGCAAGTTTCTCAGTTCTATTAGTTTCAATATACATTTCTCCTTTTCCGTTATTTAAAAAGTACTGTATTAACAGAATGACTTTAACTTGACACCTAAACAGAGTTTCACTACCCACACACCTTACTCTTTGAAAATGTTGGTAATACTGAACCTGATGGTATACAGTGGAATCCTCACCCTTTTTATTTCTTTGGGAGTCAATTATTAAGGCATGCTCATTATAAATACCAATATTCATAGTAGAAAAGCAGTCTCTCTAATGTATGTTGTATAAATGGCGTTTGTTGAGTCTCTTAAGAATTTTTTCCCAAAAGATTTATAGAAAAATGAAGTTTATATAATTTTATTTTTTCCATTGATTGGTCCTCTATAGTTTGAAAAGGAAGCTTACAGAAGGAATATTAGCTATCAAGATTGTAGTGAAAAAGTAAAAATGCTATTATTTTCTGAAAACGCAGTGTAAAATTTAGAAAGCATTGTTTTTCTGTAATTCCAGCTGACAAAATCTTACTTCTCCCCGTTTCATACAAGATTTAGTTGCTCTTGCATAGCTGTCAAATTCACAGAAAGACATAACCTGATTTTTAGCATTTGTTGCTGGATGAAGTTTGCACAGGGATTATAGCAATGCTATTTTTGACTTACTATTGTACATTTGGGTTACAAACGATAGTGCAGATTCTGTACGGATCCAATAACAAAATTGTTTGTAGAGTATCCAGCTATTGCCTAGTGAACTTAAGTTCCCTTTGTGTCTGGTTCTGCTAGTGTGTCTGGCTTGTGGCCTGACTAGACCTTATTGCAGTATAATTAGCCTCCCAAAAGCCTCCTCAGCTTTTTGCTAAGCCTCCTGGGCCTTTTCTTCATGGTAGAAATACCAAAGGTAGGAGAAAACTAATTTTAATTTTTTTCTCCCTTTCCTCCTCTTTCTGACTTGCTCTATTATCTAGAAACACAGGCTAATGAGCTTTCTGATGCAATGTAACCTCAGGGAATTTCCTTCACTCAGACTTCCCAAGTACTGCTTGACTAAACCATTTCTTCTTTTCCAGGCTTGGGCTGGGATATACCACTATCAGGTCACCTGAGAATTACTTCCCAAGCAGCTTTCTGTTCTTCCCTCTACTGCTACTCAGAACCTCTTTGAATGTCCTACACAAATAAAAGCTCACATGTACTTACATATACTGCCCTCTACAGTTCTTTCTCCTCTGACATTGTTTCTTTTTTCTCATCCATTCTGACTTTTCTTCTTCTGACAGTCTGAAAGCAACAAATCAGCACCGTGTGTCAAACAAGCAAGTCCTTTGGTGAGGTAGCTGTCCCTTTTTTTTGTCTTCTTTTCCTCAGTGGAACTCTTTCAGCTATCATGGAAATGAATTGAAAGAATACATGTATTTTTGCCTCCATGACTATCCTTTCACATTTTCTAAGTTTGTGTTGAATCTGGAAACATGTTTGACCATTACTGCTTATATGTACTACCAAATTTCTGGAGATTACATGTACATTTATATTGCTATCTTATATCTATGTTAAAATAAAGCTTTTTTTTTAATTCAGCAATAAATGATAACAGAGTAGTCAATTGTAATTGTTTTGAATTTGGTGGGCAGGAAGGATAATATTGGTGGTCCACTCAATTCTCTACCACTGCTGAAAATAAAATGCTTCTCCCATTTTTTCCTTAAAAATATTTACATATTATTTCTTCATTTCTGTCTTTTATTATGTTTATTTACATAATGAATGTGGTTAGTACTGCTTATTACTTATGCTTATTACCAGTGCTTTTTTTGTAAGAAAAAAGGTGCCAGAACTCAGTCTCCCCCCAGACCATTCCTTGATCGGCAACCTTTCGCTCCCCTCCCGAGCTGGACTGCCATGCTAAGGTGGATGGGTGGGGATGAAACTATTACAACGACTCAGGTACTGATGAAACAAGAATAATACTGTGTGTCTAAACATATTTATGCAACAGCGTCCCTTCTCAAACAACACTACAACTCCCGGCAGACTTTGCTGGTTATTTACACCCATTGAGCCGAGAGGGAAGACGGAGGTGGATGGGGTTACCGCTGTTGCCATAGCTGTGAGTGACGTATAGGATCGGGGGCAGTTCTACGACAGGCCGTGAGTCAGTCGGGGGGTGGTTGGGGCTGATGTGCTGCCGAGGGCTGGTCTAACAGAGCGGTCAGTGTCGGGCCTTTGGCCTATGCAGCCAACTAACCTGATTGATGGTTTGAGGGCGGGAGGAGAATGCAGGGATCACCTTTCGCTGCCACATCTACCTCAGCACCTCGGGAGCAACCACAGCATTTTCTAGAGACCCTCCTTCCCTTCCCTGTTTTCCTTACTTCCTCCGGGCTGGAGTTCTCGGTCGGTCGCTCTCCTCGCACGAGGTCCAGCCATGTCCGGGCAACTGGGGAAGTTGTTCGGGATTGGGCCGGGGGAGAAAGGCGGCAGGAAGGGGCCTTCTCCCCAGGAGGCCATCCAGAGGCTTAAAGAGACCGAGGACATGCTAAGTAAAAAACAGGAGTTGCTAACCTGCTTTCCAGCTCTGGCGTGTTTCTCTTCTGCTGCAGGGAAACGGAGTTTGTGGGACTAAAAAAAGTTCAGTCAGACCTTCCAACTCCTTGTGAGATCTTTTTTTTTCCCCGCAAGAAGTTGGAAGGTCTGACTGAACTTTTTTTAGTTCCACAAATTCCATTGAAAAAAGGTGCCGGAATGCCGTTCCGTGCATTCTATGACAAAAAAAGCTCTGCTTATTACTGTAAAAAAGGTTATGGACAATGGAGATTTTTTCTCATTAAGTAATTATTTCAGGAAATCCTGCTAAGATGACTTGTGAAAGGCACTTATTAAAGACCGAACTTTGTTACTGTTAGTTGATCATGTTTGACCACATACATACTTTGTTTGCAGGAAAGTGCTTGTTTCAGGATCTATTAATAACTGTATATCATCCAGCTATCGCTTCAAAATTAATTTGTTTTGTATATTACATAGTTGCTGCATAATAGTAAGAAAATATTCACTCTACTGATTGAGTCATATAACTATCATCCATTTTTTAAAAGAATTTCACTATTGGAATTCATGCACCATCTTTATGTATTTAGAATCCTGTATAATTTGAATGAAAATTTAGAGTAGTATTTAGTACTTCTGTTCAGCAAGGATATTTCAAGATATTATTATAATAAGTCTAAGTAATCATATATTAATGGCTATGTGGTAAAGAATCAGTCAAAACTATGTGAAAGAATGGTATTAAACAAAATCTATTTTTAGTGCTAAGCTGTCTTTTATTAATAATCATAATAGTATTTTAATAGCTACATAACTTTCAGATACTTTGGGTAATGTTAATTTTCATATCATATGCTAAACAAAACATAGCTTTGATGTTGAGTTTGATACAAATCTATTTTATCGTGAAGAGAAACATTTTAGACATTTGCTTAATATTCTGTCCATAATGAAGGATTTTTTTCTTTTGAATGTACATTTGCCTAATATCTTCCTACCATTTGAGCCATTCTTTTTAATATTGAAAAACTTGGCCTTCCTATCATATTTTATATGACATTACAATAGACTGTAATTCTGCAGTTAAGTAGTTTAATATCTAATGATGTTGAAACTCTAAGTCTGTGAAGATTATTTTACCAAATATTAAGTTTATTAAACAATAGATTAGTGTTATGTACACTACATGGAGCTACTGCTGAAGGACACTTGAAAGCTTCAGCTTGTGCAAATGTGGCAATGTGGGAAGTTATATATAAATCTAAGTCAGTGCACATTACACTTCTGCTCTGTGAACCACATTGGTTACCATTTATTTCTGGATTCCATTGAAGATGCTGGGAATAACCTATAATGTCCTACATGGCATGGGGATGGGTTACTTGAGTGATTGCTTCTCTCCGCTTACATTTATCCATCCCATTAGGTCCAGTAGGAAGGGCATGTTTTATGTCCTGTCTACAAAGGAATGTCTGATGGAATCCATAAGGAGAGCCTTTGCTACTATGGCACCCATCCTTAGGAACATCATTCCCTCTGAGGTCAGATTGGCCCAACCTTGTTGGCCTTCTGGAAGGGCTGAAAACCTTGCCATCTGGCCTGGGGATCATGTAATATGGGTATGCAAAGTGGATGCATTGCTAGAGATATTGAATGTATTGTTTTTCTTTCTTTTTTAAATGATTTTAGTGTTTTAATAATTTTTGTTCTTAGGTTTTTAGTCATTATGCTGTATTGGTTTTTTTAAAACTTTGTATGCTTCCCAGAGTCACATTTGTGAGATGGGCAGTTTTATAAAGTACCACATAAATAAATACAATTATTTAGTAAAATGGGCTTTGCAGACATACACTTGAGGTATGATAAAAAGAATAGTGGTAATCTGTGCTTAACTTGGTCCTTCAGGTCTTCCAACAGTACACCCTTTGATACTGTAACTGAGTGCATCCATTTCCATATCCATCTTCTTCTCTCCCCTTTTATCTCTTCCAGCATCAGAGCCTTCTCCACAGAGTTAGCTTTTCACATATTGTGTCTTAAGTAACCTGGTTGCATGTTCCTCAAGTGAAAACTCTGGATTGGTTGTTTTATGGTCCATTTGTTTCCTTTTTTGACTATTCATTGTATTCTCAGGAGTAATCTCTGCTCCAACATGAAATTAATAAATGTCAATAGTCTGTCTATCTGGCTTTTTCAAACTCTAACCATAAAATGTCAAAGAATACCTTTGCCTGCACTAATCTTTGTGATCATAGAAACATGACAACATTTTCACAGCTACTTTGACATGTTCTAGTCTGTGTTGTATTTCTAGATTGCCTGTTCCTTTACTGTTCATGGTTGATTCTAAAATGCAGGAGCTGGTTCTTCCACCTATTGTCATTAGTTTGGTCTTCTTTATGTTTAATTACAGCCCTAGGTGTTTTTCATAATGTTCCTTAACCTTTGTTAGAGCTTGCAGCTTTTGCATTTTCAGCTATAAGTCATCAACATAGTGCAGGCTATTGATGTTTCTTTCTCCAGTTTTAAAACCATGCTCATCTTTTTAAATCAAGTTTTACTTAATAAATATTCAGCATAAAGACTGAATAAATAAGGGAAGCATATATAGCCTTTTCTGACTCCTTTGCCAATTTGGAACCAATCTTTTCACTATGTTCTGTCCATGTTGTTGTTTCCTGACCTATTTATAAGTTTCTCATTGGGACAATAAATTCTGGTGGGATCCCCATTTTTCTAAATATATTTTACAGGGTGATATAATCAACACAATCAAAGTCCTGTTCTATAGGTGTAGCTTAGGCTCTTACTCTTGAACAATTCTTTAATACCAACTGAAAGTTACTAAATAAATAGAATATATGATTTTCACCCTTGTCTTTCCTGTTAAACTTTAAATTTGTATTTATATTTAATTTAAATCTAAGATTAATCTCATCAGAAATTGGGCATGCGCACATGCACACAGATACACACACACACACACACACACACAGTATTGTTATGTGTTGAAATGTTTTTTATAGAATTTAAAGGCTGTTTATAAAGTACCTAGTGTGCCAAGATACTAGTGAGAATAAGAAGTAGCTGAATAAATCCTGCAACTTTGGTTTTCTGGTAGTGAAATTAGCACTGCAAGAAAGTATACTGCAAAACTGCGGGAGAACAGCTTTAAATGTAAAGAACTATGCAATTTAAATTTCAGGGACTGTTATTAAAAAGTCTCACACATTACACTGGACCAAACTTTTACCTTGTGTTGTTTACTCTATTTTTCAATTAATATTTTTCCTAACCTCCATTTAGTAAATGATAAAAGATATATGGAGATAGAAGTGACTAACGGTCTTAAATGTATGAATAACATTCAAGTTAGAGGGCAATTTCAGTTTTTAGTATGATGCCTTCAGGAGACACTTTAATGAGTTGATGTGAAGCTTTTATACTTTATTACAAATGACAGTTTGAGGACACTTGTAGCTGAGAGATGAAAGAATACTATAACTACAGTATTCTCCTTCATGGTTATTATTTTCCCAAACATTTATGCATCTGCTGGCATTTGCATATGAATATAATTAAAAACAACTTTATTTCATCAACAGTGGGCACAATGGAACCTTTGGGGGGTGAGGCAGTATGAATAGTTTTATTTAAGAGTAAGTGAAGTTCTTCAGTTTGTGAGATTTCCATAAACAAATCTGAAATATTCAGTATTCTTATCATTGCTTAATTTCTGTGTTAGTCTACCAAACTCAGTGTCTACAGTAGAGTCCAGGAGAGGTCAATTAAAGGCACATGCATGGCAGTCAACATGCAAAAGTTGTGAATTACGTTTGACACAGAAGTTCATAGTAATACATGTTATTCTTTCTTATTTGTGATTTACAGCAGATGCCTTTGTTTGCCATTTGTTTATATTGAAAAAAAATAAATTTATTTGATTTTCAAAGTTATGTTCACAAATAAATTTGTATTAAAGTACAGGATTTTATTAGGGGTATATATGTAAACATGTATATTTCTGTATGCATGTTCAGTATTTTTATTTTTTGTATTACACAGTTATTATTAAGCCATACTAATACTGGATGGAAAGGAAAACAAAACTGTGATATAGACATTTTTTTAAAAAAAATGCGTACTTTATATTCATAATGTACAGCTTAGACAGTTACATGAATTTTTATTTTGGAAATGAAATTATGACATTAATATTTCCTGTTTACATTTCTTTCCCTATGTCTTCCATGGATTCTCAATATGAATGTGTTGGAATAACATTTATGACCAATATCATCTTTTTATATATGAAATAGGTAAGTAACTATTTTATTATCAAGGTGTTATGGTAGAACACTCGCTTAATTAGAAATTTCTAACAAATTGTCCAGCTTAAGGGTAGGTATATAATTATAAATACAATAATTTTTCAGATAACTTTTTCCTCCCTCTTAACTATAAGGGGCTCAGAAACTTTTGCTTTTATTTTACTACTTCTACAGTTTATTTTGAAATATAAACAAATAAATTACATGTACTTACTAGTATAATTATTTGACATGAGTCAATCATAGGTTTTAAAGCTGTTGTTTTTTAGGAACACATAGTTTAAAAATTTAATAAATATAAATTAAAATAGGACTTTCTGATCTTCTGATGGTTGGCAGAAGATAGTTTGGAAGCATGAATTGTAATGAAATCTTTACTGGTCTTACCAAGATAATATTTCTTACTTATAATGCTGATGATGCTAGTTAAAATGATATTTTGTGATAAAGGGCCTAAAGAGAGTTGGTCAGAGGTATGGAATCATAACTAATCCACAAAGAGTGAATATAAGTGGCTGAGTTAATAATAACACAATAATATTATTGCTGTTGATGTTACATAAAGCTGAACTATATAGTTTAGTCAGAAATGTTGGCAGAATGTTCGATCTTGAAGAATATGTATATGTGTTTATACATACATAAACACACACACACAAACATACGTACATACACAAACATATACATATATTTAACTATCCAAACACTAAGTTACCAATAATTTTCAGTATGACAAATCAGAAGACCCTGAGGCAAATGTTTTTAAGTCCACTGAAGTTCATCTCCAAGCTTTTTTTAAATTAAAAATAACATTAAAATCATATTGTTGCCTTACTAAATCAAAGAAAATTTTTAACTTGATTAGTTAAAAGTATTTCTAGTTTTAATGATCTGGGGCCTCTTCTGGGAATTTTCAATCTCTTTCTTTCTTTCTCATTTTCTTTCTTATTAATTTAGCCTTCTATCCTATCTTCCTATACTTCTTTTTTTAAAGACTGAGTAATTAATACATTATTAGATCATTTCAGTTTTTTCTTGTGTATACATTGAATTAAGCCACTACAAATTTTAATGAGATTTACAGCATTACATTATCGAGTAAGACTGCAAGATGTATAAAGAGTTAAACACAGTAGAAGAAATCCTTTAATGTGACTGTGAAACTGGTCTCATTTATTTGTTTGATATGAGTCTAAGCCTTTCCTGAAAGTAACGTGACAAACCTGACCTCAGTCTCAGGGGAGATGAACCTTAGTTTTCTGCTCTGATGGCTGTTCAGTTGCACTGATTCAGTCTTCAGGGTTAAATTGAGCAGCTCTGTAATGAAGAAAGCTTTTTATCATTCAAGAATGACATTTGTGCAATGGATTTAGAGGAAAAAAGGAAGCAGGACAGATTTAACATTTAATTAATAAAACTGTGATACATCTAGTGCATTCAGGAGTTTTGTCACATCTATAGTCACTTTCTGATATACATTCTTTAAAGTTGATTTAAGCGTATTATAAATTCATAAAAGGAATATATTGGTAGTAAACAGCTCATAATAGGTAATAAGAAAATACTTGTGGCTGCTTTTTAATTTTGCTGCATTGCTAATAAAATAAATAGAAATCCAGGGTAATGATTTAGATAATTGTTATTTGACTGAAAAGGTAAAATATGGATAAACACTGCCTCTACATTCAAATTTTTTCTTTGTTTTATATATATATAATGTAATTTTTCCATTGGCCTTCTTTTCTAATTTTATTGTTTATATTCAGTAAAAGTATTATGCTAAAATTCGTGTCATTTAAATAGAACTCAAAATGCCACAAAGAAATTAATGCATACATTTTACAGTTTTTTTTTAAAAAAAGAAGCCATCCCATGCCCTGCAGAGACATGCTTTCATCACTTAGTTATAAAATGAACTTTGTTAAATAATTTGCATTTTTAAAAAATATTTTAATTTTATGAGCCCTATTTATAATCTATTGTTCTCCTCTTTGAGCATGCACTATGATCAACTGCTCATAAGTGACAGCAACCCTGTGTCTTTAAAGGCTATCGCCTCGCTTTGATAAAGAGCATGGGAATTTATGAAAAGATGCCCCACACACACTTTGCTTAATTTCCCTTAGGCACCAGTAAGAATAGGAACTAAAAATCCTCAGTGTGAACACTATCACTTGAATGTTTATTTATCCATCTTCTTTCTTCCATTCTTCTCCCATTTTTCTAAACCAAGGGATTTGTTTTTCTGTCCTAGAAGTTTGGTGTGCCAAGTATCTGATAAGATGTTGATGTGTTTCTTTCAGTTCCAAGTAATGGCATCTTGAACACTCTTCCATAGATACTGGTTCTAATTCTAATGCAACTTTCTTTTAAATTTTACAGTACTTAACAGTAACAGCAATTCAACAATGGTGTCAATTATCTAAAGAGGTTTAGTATCCTTCTATATTCTGTGTGCTCAAACAGACTTTAGATATCCACTTTGTCCATAGATTTTTTTTTTCAAGTATGCAGCTTTTGACATAGCTTTTAGTACTGTTTTGACTTGGCATTTTCTTAACTGATGCCTGACAGACATATGGGAGTACAATTCCTAACATCCCTTACCACAGCAATCAATTGTTCTTCTAAAGTTAGGGTTGCAAAAAAAAAAAAATCTTGTGTGTTTAATATATAGATGGAGACAATGAGAAATAGAAAAATATTCAGTTACTCTATTTTATGCTATACATAAGGGAACTATGTTTTCCACTGTTGGAACATAAAGGAAATTGAAAGCTTTGGGCATCATTAAAGCCTTGAAAGTATGAATGCATTACTTCTTTCCATTAGCTCAGGACTGTAAAATCCCTGTGAGGTCAGAGAAACAAAAACGTGCTGCTGTGTTAATATTCATTAAGTTGTTAGTAGCTTCCTGTTTATGAGATTCTCAGAAATATTGTCACCGAGGTTATTCCTCTTTTAGAAACTGGCTAAGAATACACATCTAAATGTCTTTGATTTTATTTCATTTCTTACGCTGCATAACATTTTTATAGAATGATGTATAATATTATTTTGATGCCTTTACCAAAAGAACAATGTACAGAGGTTTTTTTCTTTCCTCATTTTTGAAAGGTGATAGAACTCAGAGTGACATATAATTCTACTCATGCCATGTAGTAGCCGTGACAAATACACTGCAATGACAAGTCATCTAGATTGATTTAGGTTCACTTTGATATGAAGGATTCAGAAAAGCTGCCTGTTTTTTGGATTGCCATCTGTTTTCACCAGGAATAGAATACTTGGTGGGGATAGAGGAAATCAGCATTTACACAATGTTTCACTACACAGTAAAGAAGCAATAAATGTGAAATGTATCCAGAATTCATATTATCTGTATCTGTCTATCTCTATGAGAAATACTGCTCAATTGTGTGCCAAATGTTTAACGAATTCTATCCCATTCTCAAAACTCACAGATACATACTTATACCTATACATATACATATACCTATACACACACACACACACACACACATATATATGTGTGTGTGTGTGTGTGTGTTTTTGAGGTTTTCATGGGTGTTTGTATGTAGGTCTTTGGTAATTCGGGTTTTCTCCCGCGTAAAATTGGAAATGTCTTGGCGACGTTTCGACGAAGTCTCATTCGTCATCTTCAGGCTGGTGTCTCTTCGGCCTCGTGCTTCTAGAAGCACGAGGCCGAAGAGACACCAGCCTGAAGATGACGAATGAGACTTCGTCGAAACGTCGCCAAGACACTTCCAATTTTACACGGGAGAACACCCGAATTACCAAAGACCTACATACAAACACCCGTGAAAACCTCAGAAAACACACACACACACACACACACACCACACACACATATATATATATATATATATAATATATATATATATATATATATATATATATATATATAATATATATATATATAGAGAGAGAGAGAGAGAGAGAGAGAGAGAGAGAGAGAGAGAGAGAAGCTAGATTGGTTAGAGCACCACATTTTTACATTAAGGCATGTGGTTCAAATCCTGACTGGTAACCTATCTTAGCAATAGGAATCTTGAGCAAAGACCTTTTAACGCTTTACCTCCTATTTCAAATATGAGAGTGACAAACTAGGAAAGTCGTTCCAGCTCAGATATCACTTAGATTAACAAGATGGATGTGAGATGTTGGGGAATCGGGACAATCTGACAATAAGTGGGCTACTAGAAAAAGACATGCCCTCAGAGTCTGACTCAGTTGCATTGAAGGCTGGTCCAGGCCCTCACTTGCCCCAGCAATTCCTCTTGGGATCTCTGAATTTCACCAAAATGTACAACTCAGAAGCAAACCACAAGAGACAGAATTCACCAGCAAGGTTTGACCACATCTATCCATACTCAGCAGAGAGAGTATTTAAGTCCCCATAGGAACAATCGGCCTCTTGCTAGAAGCAGTTTTCCAGCATTTGGCTTATTTTTGGTGACACTTGGAATCTAGTTATTTACAGCCTGGCTTGTTGATTAACCATGACCTCCTCTTTCTTTCTCTGCAATTGTAAACCTTTGGTTTGCTTTTGGATTTGCTCTGTTCAGTTAAGTCTGATCTACAATTAATTGTTGTTTCTTGTGGTTTTGCTATTGGGATTTGCAGAAGCAAGTCTCCCTGTGCCAAGGAACTGTGTCTGGCTTTTGAAGGGGTCCTGAAAATATCTAGGACATGAAAGCCTAGATGAGTCAAAAGGCCCTGGAATTGATGTAATGCTACCACCACATTAGACCTAACGAGAGGGGATATATGAAATATGTGAGGGAACTATGGATTGGAAAAAGACCTGCATCCATTCTAACTGAGAAACAGTTAGTTACCCAACTAGTAACCAAATTTCAACATAGTGAAAAGGATGTTATTTTCACAACTTGAGTTAGTCTAACACATTATATTTTAGACTTCAGAAGACCCAGAAGAACAGTTGGTTGTGCAGCCTATACCTGAAACTGCTACCCCTTCCCCCAATTACAGAGCATAGCAGCTGATATGGGAGATAGTATAAACAATTGTAGTATAAACTAGCTACAGTCAATCCTTGAGATTGGTTACAAAGGCTTGTGGAGAAATATCATAAAATATGCTAGAAGATGCCAATAGAACCCTCCTCCTGTGTCTGCTGCTGCTCAGGCATTCTCTCAGCAATTCAACTTGGGTGCCATTTTATTGATGTTCATGGATGCTTTGGATTTCATACCATCAACAGATAGCTAAGGTAGCAGACATTTGGAAATCTACCACTGGCTGGAAAAAGCTCAATAATAAAGGACTTTATATAGCAGCACAAGATTAGGCTCTAAGCACTAGTTCCATAGAAACAAAAGTCTACACAGGGCCCACTGCATGCTGCTAGGTTGTAAGTGCAGATGCACTGATAAGTGTTCAGATTTGATCACATGAACAGGGAGGCATAACAACAGTCAGAATTTCAGGCATGAGTTATAAATATCTTCATTCAGCAACATTGTAATTTCTGACCCACAGTGGCTCAATGGCTTAAAGACACTGAAGAAGGTCTGTACTCCAGCAGTTCAAGTCCTAGCACCACATGACAGGGTGAGCTTCCATCATTTATCTCACTTCTGCCTACCTAGCAGTTCAAAAGCATTCTACATGCTAGATAAATAGGTACCACTTCAGTGAAAAAAATAATAGTGCTTCATGCAGAAGTATGAACCCAACTGGTACTGGATCTGTCCAAATGTGATGCCTGAATTCTAGGAGATATTGGTGGAGGGAAAAAGCCCCAAATGACACTGCAGAACACCATTATGCATTCTGATTGCAGAACTAGTTCGTCCCCCGTAATGCATTTCTGGATAGCATGCAAGCATGAACCAAATGGACTAGCAATCTTATGCAACCAAATAACTACTCTGTAGGCTCCTGGCTAATGTACCATCGCCATATGCTAAATAAAAAATAATAATAATTGTAATTTCTAAGTTGCTGAACAAATGATTGTAAGTCAAGGTCCACACACACACACAATCACATACATATATACACACACACTAAACTATTTGTGTCCCTCTGGATCATTCTTCTTTTCATATATATAGGCTTATGTTATTTCCTCCTACCCTGATGACTGTTGCAAGAGCCCTCATGAAGACTGTCTTGCTCCTACTCCCCCTCCTCTTCGCCTGATCTGTGCCAAAAGCCTAGGAAATGTAGTCAAAAGGAACGGTGAAAACCCCAGACAACTGCTGATTGATTATCAGGATTTAGAATTGTCTACTACCTATTTGCTACAGTGACCTTATGTATCTGCCTCGTTTTTAGAGAAACTTAGTTTTTAATTTATCTTGCCCCTTTTATTTTTTTAAGGATCAACATACAATTCTGTCACACAAAAAATCACAGACATCATTGTTTCTTAACTGTAGATGAAGGTTTTCATGGCTTTAGCTTCTTTGTACTGAGGAAGAATCTATGTGAAGATAAAAAAGAATATTGATAATTTGCAAACTGCAAACTGGAGAAAACATTCTCATGGGTCCTTTTGCAAAAGTACTAGTATAAATTAACAATAAGAAATGCAGTTTCAAGTTTCAGAACTTTTTAATAGTGATGATACAGTTGTCCATGCCATAAATGCTTATAAGGATAAATTACTACATCTTTATGTCATTTTAGAATAAAGAAGATCCTGTTAATTATGTGAATTTTAAAATTTAACAGCAAAGGAAACAAATTGTAGAATTATAAACTGTAAGAGTTGGAAATAATCAGAGAAATTGTGGTTGAAGTTGCTGTTTAGTCTTGTATTACTATCTACAGCGTCCATAATAGATGGCCATCTAACCTCTCTTTAAACACTTAAGTCAAGGACAGTCAATCAGCTTTCAAGGAAGTCTATTTTGTTGTTAGGAAGTTTTCTCTGATGTACAACTATAATATGTTTGCTTGTAATTTAATTTTTTTCCATTATCTTTTAAAGAATTTTGAACAGTTTTGCCCAGTGTCCACAGGATGACATTTGGACACTCTTGAGTTTGTCAGCCATTCCTAAAATATGCCCTGAACTCAATGCAATAGTCTAAACATGGTCTGACCAGTAAGAATAGCAAAGGCTGATGATAATCTTTATTATGACTTGAGACTTCTGTTGGTAAAGCTTAGAATTGTCTGCTTTTTAAATAGCTGTATCACACTGTTCGCTTTCATTCAACTTGTGATCCACCAGTAACAAAGGTTGTTTTAGAATTTAATTGTTTTTCACTACCTTACACGTACGTCTTTGATTTTTCTACACTAATGTAGGTCTTTGTATTTATCTTGAAATTCCTGTTATTAATTTTTGCCAAATGTCATAGAAAACTATGCCTTTTGAGAAGAACAGAAGGTCAGGCACAGTTATATTAAAGCATAAATTGATTTATTGACAATTATGATTATCCGGAGGCAGAAAAGGACAACCTAAAGAGAGGTGAGGTTACAGACCCTCTTTATAGATATTTGCAAATCAAGCATTTCATTTGTATGCTGCAGCAGATTTCATATTGTACATACGGTAAAATTGTATTGGTCAGTTTCCTCTAGCAGTGTTCATATTATAATTACAGATTGGATTGTATAAGTGACCTGTGAATATAGATTAAATTGAAGAAACTTAATAAAACAGTAGGGTTTTGCATCAAAGGTACCTTCCAATAGAAACTGAACCTCTACTGTATCTTAATATAACCATACCTAGGATTACCAGATTTCTGACAGGACACAAGCAATTAAAAATGAGCCAAATTGGTGGGGGGGGGGAGAAGGAAACTATTTAACTTTCTTAGCATATATGACAAAAATTACAGTGAAAAACTGCAAAGTGAAAATACTTAGGCCTACATTTATATGAAATTATTTTTTCCGGTTTCAGAGTTTTTCAATTGTGGGAATTTGAGAGAGCTGGTTAGGAGGTAAAAGCCTTCAGTATGTAACTGATTAAGCTCTTGTCAGTTTTAGGCAGCAGTGCCTGTTTGAGAGTACAGATCTACTAATTAAGATCACAGATCTGAGCTTGTTAATTTGCAGTTAGCATTGATTAGGGAAGCTGTGTAATATGGGGAAAAGCTATTGAGTAAGATATACTAAAAATATTTGGATTTTAAGTTTATACATAAGTTTATGCATTAAATATGTAATTGTACAACATTTGATTTTAAGGCTATGCCTCCCAGACCGAGGTCATTAGAACAAAAAGGACATGTCCTCCTGTTGCTGGACATCTTTTAACCTAAGCATACTACTTGTGCTGATACTTATTGGCCCAAGGCCATAAATATTCCACATTATCTTATCTGGTATTGACTCTTCCCCCTTCAACTTTAGACACCTGCTATCTCTTTTCAGCATGTCAAGATTCTCATCTATTTTTGTGTCAATACATGTTTGATAATCTTGTTTGTAATGCCTTATCCAAGTATTTACAGATATATAAATATCCCAAAATCTTGCAGCAATCCTTCTTTCCAATCTAGAAGTATAATGAATAAACAGAATGTTTCTTGACATGTTACATTAATTTATATGTCCAAATCTCTCTCACTATCATAACATAGCTTTTTACAGCAAAAGCCAGGCACATTATAAGTGCTTATTTTATATCATATTTCCAACAGAAGCAAGGTTTCCCAAATGTCAGACTTTAAATTAGGTATCTAATTGAAATCACTGTGAGATGAGATTATATAAAATGTATCCCTTTTTGGTTCTGCTATGGAACAGATATATTGGTGGTTTCAAGAGAAAAGAGTTCAACAGTTCAACATATACCAGCAAAATAGACCTTCCTGTCTCTTAATGTCTTCCTTTCATTTATACTGTAGTGCTGTGAAGTCAGTTGGAAGTGATCGCAGAATTTTGAAGACTTTCTTTTTCTAGAAAGAAATAGTAGATAAACTTTACAAAATTACACAGATTGATAAGAGCAATTAAACCTGTAGAAAATGAGAGAATTGTTGAATATGGTTCATTTTTTATTTATTTTTTCAGGCACATGAAATCAATTATATTCAAACAGAGAAAAATATTCTAAAAATTTAAACTCACATCTGTTCATTGGACTCTTTAAAATTTAATTAAAGATGCTACATGAATATTTGACTGCAGAAAAAATACATTTAATTCATTTTTAGAAACATCTATAGAATATTATCTTTCGTTTCTGGGCATCTTTCTTTACTAACCTTCTTGAATATCTGTTTTGTTCTCTATTCTTTATAAATCAACATTGATTTCTATTTTTGTCTTTTTTCATGTTTCTATTCATAGTTTTAGTTTTCCTCTTTTATCATTCTGTTGCTGAGTCTTTCCCACCCTATCTCATACATACAAGTACACATAATTATCCTTCTTTCCACTAAATTCATGACAAGCAGTACGAAATTCTGAATAATTCAAATACTGAAGAGAGCTATGATGAAGACTGTGTAGAATATCTGCCAATAATTATATCATCTTCAATGGTACAAAATAAAGGCAAAAAATATAATATTTATTTCTTCTGTTTATATGGCTATACATCTCACAAAGCAGCTCTGGGGTGCATACAACATTTCAATATATGTAGTAGCTGAAGAGTCCTCAAAGACCTTTTGTGATAGACTTGCAAGTGTTTGAATAATAAGATTGTTTTTATGCAGGCCAAATACAAACACTATTTTTATATTGTTTATACCAAGGGATATCTTTTGTTCTGATTATACGGGATCAGTTTCAGTTTATGAGGTCTGAAGATATACTTTAGTTGTCAATCTCAGAGGTCCCCAACCTGTGGGCTGCGACCCACTACCAGGCAGCGGCCGCTTGGCCACCAAGCCACGTGAAGGGATGGCCAGTGCACGCGCATGTGTGTGTAAACTCGCCCTCCCCACACTCATGCTAGCGCCGCCCCGAGCATCCCGTCAGAGCTAGCACCACCCTGCCCCAAACATCCTGTGGCGCTAGTGCCGCCCCACCCCAGAATGTCCCAACGGCACTAGTGCCACCCATAGCGTCCCGCAGCACTAGCGCCGCCCATTTGCAGCACGCACGCCGGCACAGCCTTGTTTGCACATGCGCATGCGCTTGCTTGCAGCCTTTTGCATGCGGGCCTATGCTCGCATGCGGCCCATTTGTGTGTGTGCATATGCGGGTTATTTTTGCACAGGCATGTGGCCCATTTGCGCATGCGCACATAGAGGTGCCTGCCTCCCTTTCCGGGCCGCCAAACCAAAAAGGTTGGAGACCTCTGGTCTAGCCTATAAAATTTTCTCTACATCTGTGCTTATCTTGCCTTATTCAGTTCATTTGAGGTGGATCTAGAGAGCGTTAAACATATATTTGCAAGATGAAGTGATGTTATCAGCCTGAAAGAAAGCATTAGTCTACCCAGGATCCAGAAGATTTTGCCAGTTACCTTCCTTTCACAAATATTCCAAAATGTTCCTTTTTAGAATATTTGCTTTAGAACAAGATGCTTAAAATAATATTTGTTTTAGAACACACCAGTTATCTTGGCCATTTTTATTTGGATTCAGAATTAGCTACAATTATTTTGATGAACAGAATCATCCAAGGTATAGAAAAATTTGGAAATAAAAAGATGGCATGCAAGTCTATTGATCCTGTTTAAGTTCTTACAAGTTTTTTGCTATTGTTGGCTAGAGTATTTTCATGAACTGTCTGTGCAGGGGACTGGACTAAAAGTAATGATTATACTACTAATTGCACTGCCTTTTTAAAATTCTGCCTATTTGTTTGGCTTTTGTTCCATTCAAGTGGTAGTATTAACCATCGCACAGACAAAAAAGGATACCATTAACTAACTTTCTGTAACAAACAAATCAAACTATTACAGGTTCAGATATAAAAATCTATTTGTATAATTCTATAAACCTACATGGTATACAAATTCCTTTCTACATATTAGTTGTAATACTTGTAGGTCTGGAGAAATCTCTGAGATTTTTGAAAATTGCTACCAATGTAGAGAACTAGTATGCATCTTTATTAAGGGGCTAAAAGCTGCACTTGGCCTGTTGAGTAATAGTCTTGGTTATGAACTGCAAAAGATAGTGATAATTAAATTTTAATATAGTAATTCTCTGTGTATTATTTCATAATCTTAGATTGTAAATTACAATGTAACAACAGGTTTTGGAGATCTCTAGAGGTCTCACCAAAAGCCTTTTAAAGCATATTTTGAACCTCAGCCTAAGTACCTTTTAAGTAGGTAGTGATCATTTATTTACAGCAGTAATGTGATGTAATAGAATGTAGTTGCATATGTGAAATATACTAAGGTTTAAGGCAGAAATAAGCAGTGGTAAATTAATGAATCCAAACTGCACTGAAGCTAATTTTACTTGCTATTTTTCTGACACTTTCACTAATAATTTTTATCCTCAGTAATCACCTTTATGAATCATTGTCCAGTAAATATTAATTAGAATTACAGTATATCTTACAAAAACAAAGTGATTCAAATATTAGTATTTTACTAGATTACTACTTACTACTAGTTTACTAGATTACTAGTTACTATTATAGCAACTAATTAAAAGCTTTCTAAATTATGTGGATTATTTTATTAAACAGAAATTCTGTATGTATGATACATTAGGATTGAGAAGTCTAAAAATTATTTGGAACTTTGAAAATTATATGTGTTTGTGTGTGTGTGTGTGTGTGTATTACATTGTATCTTCGATTTCTACACAGATACAGTATAAACATTTAAGTATACCTAACCTTTATGTGAAAAAACTTATTTAACTTTCAATTTTATATCAACTTAATGTGCTTCTAACTCCACCTGTTTAGTATCATAATCTTACTTATCTATATAAGCAACATGAATTATAAAAAATGGTATCTGTCTTCAGTATAACAATAACATTTCTTGACTTGAAACAATTTTGCCTTTTTCTCTTCATTTGTTTACATATGAGGTCTTTGTAACAGTATAAAGTAGCTTCCCTGTTAAAGGCAATCTAGCTGTAATTCTGATTCAAGTATTGTTTTGTTATAAACACAAAAACAAATACAAATGAATATTCTTTTCTGATTTAATGTTCACTAAAATAGTCATAATTCACAAAACTAAAATTTAAACTAGGCTTAAAGAAACAATTGAGGTTGAGAGAGCTTCCATGGATGTTTCTTGGTCAAAGTGGAATGTATCAGCACCTTCCTTGAATAGAAGAAGTCCTTATTTTTTTCTTTTCTGAAGAAGAATTGTGTTTTTCTTGCTGCCACTAAAGGGAGACCTCCTTTGGGACCTTGTTAGATGCTTTCATGTGAAGACCATTTGACCCAGCTCTGATTAGAGAGTAAGTGTGGAAGGCTAGAGTGGTTGGGGGATGCCTTTGGCTAGTGTTCTCCCCCTTCTTCAGCAGAATAAAACTCTCAGTGGAATATATTAGGGCTAATAACAGGGTAAAAAATGTCAGTTGAAAGAAATGGGATAAATAGTGCTCCTTAGACACAGATATGAATACTGGTTAAGCTTCTTTTCTTTATACAAAGAAAGCTATATTACATATTTCATTGTACTATAATCATTTAGTGTAGTACAGCTATCATTAAAATAAGTATGACACAAAATATTAGTAAATTTCAAAGTTTGGGATAGTAAACAATTTTGTTTCCTAAAATAATTAATTAATACACTAGTGTTTTGCTCTGACAGACTGTGGAAGGATATTTTAATCATTGTTAAAGGAATAATGAAGGTCTGCTTGACATTAAATTATGGAAAGAAAAGAAGTGGGATTAGCACATATCTGTCTTCCCACATTATACTGTATTCTGAACGAGTTCTTATGTTTATGGAGACATGTTAATTAAAATCTAAAGGTGGAGATTTTTATTCTCAACAGAACTGCAATCCCAAGTAGGACATATTTAGCTATGCATTAATCAGCTGGTTCAGAAGGTGTTCTGGAAAGCCATAGATTTATTTATCTGTGTTCCTAAACCTTAATAACTAAATGACAAGAAATCGGGGGGGGGGGTGGAGAATCCAGTAAAATCTTACATACTGAAAAAGGCAATATTTGTGGCAAAAATAAACTACTTTTTTTAATCACTACTTTAAATGAAGGGAAAAGAGTAGCCAGCTTTTTTCTCATATTATCTCACACATTCCATTTTGTCATTTCAAAAATGCATTGTACTGCATTGTACTGCTATGCTTGGAAATACACAGAAAACATTTATCTTGTAGAAGCAGCAGCCTTAACAAACAGATCTGGAGTAAAACTGGACAGACTGATATGCTTCACCTCACACTGCCTTCCCTTATTTTGAAACCTACAGTGGTGCTTAAAAGTTTGTAAACCTTCTGAATTTTCTATATTTGTTCAGAAATAAGGGCTGAAATTATGATCCATTCTCCACAGACGTCCTAAAACCACATAAAGGGAACCTAATTAACTAAATGAGTTAAAAACTTTATATTTGTTCCTTTATTTATTTCCTTAGTAAACATTAATCTAAGTTAAAATTCTGAAGAAAAATTGAATTATCTTCAAATCCTGAACATATTGTTGCATATTAACAGATGAAGCACAAGAATTATAATATATAATAAATACTACAAAGTGATATTCTTTTGGTAGTTTATCAAACAGAAAATTCTTACTGTATTGTTTTAGTTTTGCAATGATTCTTGTTGCATAGGTACTGCTTTCTTGATATTATTGAATATCACTTTGCTACAGTGACCTGATTTTTACCATCTGTATTTACACAAAATAATTACATACAAAACACAACATATCTTAACTGAATTTGTTTCATTCAGCATTCAACATTTTGAAAACTTATTTACTTTATACAATTTCAGAGACATCCATAATTTTTATAACATTTCTATCCTATCTGAATGATCTCAGGCTTCTATTATGTTGTGTTCATAGGTATTTAGGATAGTTATTTCAGATTTTCCATATTTAATTTGTTACTTAAAAAACAATGTTTTAATGACAATTATCTAAAATGCAATTTTAATAAGAAATATTGTACATTTTATAGTATTATAAAGCATATAAACATATAAATACATAGACACACATAAAACACCACTACAGTCCTTTGTTTTCTCTATGTGCTTTAAGATTAATGCACAGCATTTGAAATTTACAATTTATACTACAGGGTATTCAATATTTTCATAAATATTTAAGCACATTTAGATAGTATTATGTCAATGTATCTGGGTGCATCCTCTATATATCCTCAGGCCAAATACATTCTAGCATCTATGTTGTCTCGGATAATCTATTAAATCTGAGACACAGCAGGGTTCATTGATAGCTCATTGCCATGTTGCAGAGCAGATCACCAGCTCTTTCTAAATTGCATTTCAAATAGAATTCTATTTCTGAATAATTCAAAAGGAGTCTAAAAAATCAAATCCCTGAATTATAGAAACTGATACTTATCCACAAAAAGAAAAGAAATTTCCATGCTCTATAATTAGTGATTTAGGATTGGATATTTTGGATAATTTAACTTTTTTCTCCTGGTGCACTTTTCCAATACCCTAAAGGTATTGTTTGCTATTTCAAAGGCTAACAGGAAAGACTAATTTTTGTCAGAACAATGAATGTAGAGAAAGGTTACATCATATTAATCCAAAAGGAAGACCTGGAATTTAATTCTCTTCCAACCCAAAAACAACAGACACAAAAGATATAGTTCAAAATCCTGAGCAATATCTAATTTCCCTTATTTATCAAGCTAGGGTTTGCCAACTGTAGCTGAAACTATTCATAAATATTCCTTCACTGTTTTCCTATAAGTGTATTCTGCTGACACTCTATCTATCTGTCTGTCTGTCTATCATCCATCTATCTGATTGTACCTACTTACCAAAAAAGGGACATGCAGGAATAGGATCCTAAAATCACCTGTAAAATAAGGTATTTCCTTTACACAATTTATCAGCTCTATGTATACCAACTATCCTTTTTCACATGCATCAAAACCAGTGGGCCAACCAAACATTCTACCTTCTTCCAGATGATGATGCAAATGAAATAGGATAAAGATGGAGTATTAACCACCCTTGGGATGGTGAGTGAAAAGAAAAAGGAAATAAAGTTGGATAAAATGAAATAATTAGACAGAACAAAAGAAAAGATAGAGTGAAGCCTTGTAAATTATTATAAAAAGAGTCTACAACATCTCCATACTAATTTTCACAGGCATCTGTAATTTGTAAAACAGATGATTGCCATTCTCTGTAAACTCAGAAAGATGACTTCTGCTGCTTGCTGCTCTTGTCAATTTATTGTAATTATTTGCAGAAAAAAATCTTCAAATTTATTCTTAAAGTTATATGTTTATATGTTAAAAATCACGCAGAAATTTTCTTTGCTATATTATTGAGGTTGAATTAAAATAATGAAATAAGGTAACTTGAAAAATAGTTATTGATTTGAATAAATGTGGCATATTATTTGTGCAGAGACTTAGGTGCCATTGAATTGAGTTCAGCTTCTAGTAAGTGCATATACAAGAGTTTTCCATTAAAATCCTCTACAGCAACATCTTGTAGCTCTTTCAAGGACAGTCCTATAATTTCTCTGTATTTATCAATTCATGTTATCTATTGTCTTTCTCTCTTACTTCTCTCAACTTAGCCAGGTACAGGTTTTTTCCCCCCTCTGGATTAATCATCCACTCTACATGCCCAAAATATATAAATTCTGCTTCCTGATCATTGCCTCAAGGGACAAATTACTCTATTTCATCTAGAATAATGACCTGGTTCTTAGGCCTACATGTAATTACATCACTATTTAAATAAGATCCTTAGTGTCCATGTGCACCAGTAGACCAATACCTTTAATTTTTAGTATGATAAGGCTAAAGATGTGTGGTTTGCTAAATCCCTGAGGAAGAGCAACTTCTGTACCCTTGTGGTTAAAAAGCAAGAGAAAAGCTTGCTGGAGGATTTTGTTCTTTTGAATTTCCTTGGGAGATGACAAAGGAAAAAGGGAATCTGAACCTTTTCTCCTCTTCCCCCTACAAAGAAAACCCAAAGGGTGAAATTTTCCAGAGTATAGGGAAGAATCTAATCCATCTGGAGTTCTACGTACAGTGACTTTAATTTACTTTTATATGTAATCAAATTATATATAATCCAGTTTTTCTCAAGTCAATAGAGTGGCCTATTGACTATTCTTTTGCCCACTTCTTTTTTGAAGCTTCATTTATTTAAAATTTATTCATGTTTTCATTTCTGGTGGCATATTCATAGTAAATTTACAATCTGGCAGCTTGTTGGATGTAAACTACTCAGAGTAACTACCAAATATTTAAGACATTAAATATTCCTTTTTGTTTGGTCCTATAAGAGAAAGAAAGTGATGCCAACAAGTTGAAGTTGAAGGCAAAGATTGCTGAATCACACTGGACTAACCTAGTTGATAACATGTTACAGTAAAAAAGTCTTTAATATACTTTGTAATCATTTCCAAATCCTTAATTTAAAGGAATGTATTGTTGCTTAATGTTTTTCTGCATACCACTTGTAGGAAACAATTATTCATACATATACAGTATGATAGCCATGAAGGATCTTGAATTACACAACACAAAGAATAGGCAGACTAAAACTACTTGCTGATCCTGGGGAGGATGAGACAGATAAAAAGACCAGATTGTTCTCTTTTCATTTTAAGAAGGGAGTCAATAGAATAGAATAGAATAGAATAGAATAGAATAGAATAGAATAGAATAGAATAGAATAGAATAGAATAGAATAGAGCTGGAAGGGGACCTTGGAGGTCTTCTAGTCCAGTCCCCTGCTCAAGGAGGAGAACCTATACCATCTCAGACAGGTGACTGTCTAGTCTCTTCTTAAAAATCTCCAGTGATGGAGCGCCCACGATTTCTGGAGGCAAGCTGTTCCACTGGTTTATTGTGCTCACTGTCAGAAAGTTCCTCCTTAATTCCAGGTTGCTTCTCTCTTTGATCAGTTTCCAGCCATTGTTTCTTGTCCTTCCCTCTGGTGCTCTGGTGAACAATGTGACCCGCTCTTCCTTGTGGCAGCCCCTCAGATACTGGAATACTGCTATCATCTCTCCCCTATTTCTTCTTTTCTTTAGACTAGCCCAGGGGTAGGCAACCTTGGCTCTTTTATGACTCGTGAATTCTGGGAGTTGAAGTCCACGAGTCATAAAAGAGCCAAGGTTGCCTACCCCTGGACTAGCCAAACCCAAGTCCCGCAGTCGTTCTTTGTATGTTTTAGTTTCCAGGCCTTTGATCATCTTAGTTGCTCTTCTCTGAATTTTTTCCAAACTCTCAACATCTTTTTTGTGATATGGTGACCAAAATTGGCTGCAGTATTCCAAGTGTGGTCTTACTAGGGTTTTAAAAAGCGGTACTAATACTTTGCGTGATCTTGATTCTATGCCACTGTTTATACAACCCAGGATTGTATTAGCTTTTTTGGTTGCTGCTGCACACTGCTGGCTCATAGTCAAGTGATCGTCTACTAAGATTCCAAGGTCCCTCTCACAGTTACTGTTTTTAAGCCAGGTCTCACCCAATCTGTACTTATACCTTTGATTTTTCCTGCCTAAATGTAAAGCTTTGTTTTTCTCCACATTGAAACTCATTTTGTTGGATAGGGCCCATTGTTCAAGTTTGTCTAGATCTTTTTGGATCCTGAGTTTGTCTTCTGGGGTGTTGGCTACTCCTGTCAGTTTGGTATCATCTGCAAATTTCTATGAGTTCCCCTTCAATTCCCTCATCTAAGTCATTTATGAAGATATTGAAGAGTACTGGGCCTAAGACGGCATAATAAATGGTTTACATGTTTCCTAGCATTGTGTTCTTGAAAATGTCCTAAGATTTTTAAAAAAGGAAATTTATTTATTCAATAGAAATTTAATAATAATCAGAAAATTACTTTTGAAACTGATGTCTTCTAACAAATTTTCAACTGTAGGGCCAACTTTTAAGAGGATCTTAATCACACACAAAAAAGTTATGCTAGACAGCACTGTTCACCTCACCTCATTCCATCCCTGCCATCATCAGGATAAATTAATTCAATAGTAAATATTTAATAATATTCAATCAGAAAAGAGCTAATTTGGAACGATTGAATTTAAGACTTATCAATGGGCAGTTGTAGAATTGGCTGAGAAATTATTTAAAGTGGACTGGATTAATAACTCATATCAATATCAGTTCAAGAATAAACAGTAGTAAATTTAAATAAATGTAGCAGAGTTATAAATGTGACAAGCAATAGCAAAATAGTGCTGGATGCTCATAGCAGACATTTTATTCAGGAAAAAATATTCCCTTAAGGTCCAAAATAATCATTAAAACCAGTGTACCTCTTCTTTGACATCTGTTAGAACAGAATGTGACCATTTTAAATCCCCAAAACATAATTGCATAATGAAAAACTGTAGTAAATGAGGCAAAATTGTTTGGGGAATGTGTAAACAACCAATCAGATACCATTATTTTCCAGTACTGTTGTAATATTTTCAAGGAAAGGTTAAGAAAACACCTTTGTTTGAATGTACTTCTGTTTTTCTAATATGTCTAATCATCTCTAGAACTGGTTATAAAATGTAAACATATTTTTTAAAATTGCAGAACTTTATGCTTTAATTTATTAAAGTGTTAGTATTAACACTTCTAAAGTTTCAATACTTTATGACCACATGAATGCACAAAGGACTAATTGTGTTTGATATTATATTAATATACATATGGGATTAAAATATGCACTCTGTAACATATTGAACTTGAATCCTGATATTTTAGGATTGATGTGCTTATTTGGGCTTTTGAGAATGTATAGTAAGTGCTTTCACAAATTTCTCACTGGAGAAATTCCCTATTCACAAAAAAGTGCTTTATCCAAAATCAGATTGATAAATCGTTCGCTTAAAAGATGTTGGTAGCTATCATTTTGCATTGCAGTATGTTGTCTTTGCAGTTGTTTGATTTATTTTCATTGAAATTATCTAATAAAAAAAATTTCAGACATGGACCCTTCTGGTCAGAAAGTAACATGTTTGAGATAACATATTATGGATTGTTGTGATCTGGAAATAAGGAAATGTGGGATTGGAATGGGATTTATGTTATAGCTTAATTTATGCAGGTCAGGCAATTGCCAAATAAATTTACTTCTCATAATTCTTTGCTGTTGTATCTGTAGTATAGGATGGTAGGGAACTGAAAAAGAAAGAACTGTATATTTGAGCACAATCTATAGTTGCTGCAGCTCCTGTTGTATCACAAGACACAAAAACCTACTACTTGCAGCATGCAGATTCTGAGTATTTTATACTTTCCTGGATGAGGGAGTTAACATGAGCAAAAGTTGTCTACAGCAAATATAGGAAAATGAAAAAAAAAAAAGAATTTTACACAAATATATACAAACATTCATTTTTTTTCCTCTCCATTTGTACTATTTTTGTATTTCTCCAATTATTTCGATGAGGCCTTATTGCCAATACTATGAGATGTGTAATAACTAGACCAGGGGTAGGCAACCTTGGCTCTTTTATAACTCGTGGACTTCAACTCCCAGAATTCCTGAGCCGGCCATGCCGGCTCAGGAATTCTGGGAGTTGAAGTCCATGAGTCATAAAAGAGCCAAGGTTGCCTACCCCTGAACTAGACGCTATCACCAAAACACATATGGCTCTTGCCAATAAAAAATATAGAAATGGCCATTCAGAGTTAGAATCATTCTGTTTAACTCTTATTCCTTGTGTCTTTTCTCCCTCCCTCTCTTCCTTCCTCAGGTACTTATCCACAGGCTTAGAGTGTTCTTGCCTTCCCACAGCTATATCAACATTTACTATTCTTCCTTCTGAATCCCTCTTGCCCAAGAGGCAGCTTCTGTTTTGCTACCATCTACAGTCCAGGCCTTTTTCCTTTCTGCTGGTTTTTTTTTTTTGGGGGGGGAGGATGGATTCCTTCTTTGGCTTCAGCTGAATGAGGTTCCTCCCAGATCTTTTCTTCCTGGCTGTGGATTGTCCAATTTCTAGTTCTCTTAGCCATTGCTTCAACCTCCCAATATTCCATTGGGTCACTGTTTATTGTAGCAGCATCTACTGCCAAACCTAGAAGAAAACACTCATTTTTCCTCTGACTTCTTTTATACTCCTTTCTTTCCAAACCTACATGCCAGATTGCAGGTGATTTCAAGAGTTTAGGCTTCTTGGTCCCCTCTCTTCTTCTGTAACTGCCTATATGTCTGAGCTATGGACATGGCAGTCAGACCACTAAAGAGCGGGGAAAAATTGATCTAGACATTAACAGGTAACATTCCTCTGTTTCAGGACACTTCATCTTTCCACAACTACTATTTGTAAAAAATAATTTGATATTTGTTGTTTATCTTTAACACAAAAATAATTTGAGATAGATGGGTGATCAGGTATGCAGTAATTTATCTTAGGTACTTGCAAAATAGCATAATTGGGTAAATTGAAGACAGAAATGATGAGTCCAGTGAATCTCTCAATGTTTTGCTGTAATTTGTTCATATATTCTGGAAAAATACCAATTATGTATCAAAATACAATCTCAGCAGTTGTTTCATGTTTTTATTCATACAAAATAGAGGCAACAATAAAACTATTCCTTTCTACTTGAAGTCACATAACATAGATTGACTCAACCTTTATCCTTCCGAGGTCGGTAAAATGAGGACCCAGATTGTTGGGGGTAATATGCTGACTCTGTAAATCGCTTAGAGAGGGCTATAAAGCACTGTGAAGTGGTATATAAGTCTAATTGCTATTGCTATAGTAAATTGGGAGCTAGGAACAGTGATGAGTGAATAATATACTAGTTCTTTTTCCCATTTTCTAATAAATTAGAATTCTAACTCTTATAATTCCTATAAATAGAAATTTCTATTTCTGCCAACATATGGACTAATTAGACATGTGCTAAAAACCTAATGCCAAGACCTGGTCTCCAGATTAAGTTTGTGTTTTATTTCTTAGCTTGAGAATTATAAAAATTAAAAAATAAATTTAAAAATAATATTTTAGGAAACATTCATTCCTAGATAGTGGCAGATGTTTCTCTCTTAGGACAGGGCTTTTCAACCTGTGGTAGGCGTACCACTTATGGTACATTAACAAGTGGCAGGTGGTACGCAGCCCTGCCTAGCCAAGTGTAGTGGGGGAGGGAAAGAGCCAGCGCAGGCAAGGACTTACAGTGAGAGAGTCCTCTGGAGCTGCAGTGGCTGGGGAGAGACAAAGGGCCCAGGCTCAGTTCTGGCTCACCCTCCCCCATGAGAAAGAGGGAGGAGATGGAGAGTGGAAGGATTCTTATGTGCTTTTGTGACTTTGAAGTTCTGGGATTTGTGCAATGTGGGCTTTGTGTTCTTAAGGAGTGTTTGGCAATTTCTATTTGGCTGATGGCTGATGTCTCATGTTAGCTTCTATTGCTCTGCTATTGTTAGCTGTAAGTTTTGCTGCAAGGGATTTTGAAGTATTTTTCTCCTGAATGGATTTTGCCTGTAGATTCTTTTACTTATGAATGGAGCCATTTGGGGAGGCTGCCTTAGCCGGCAGCCAATACTTACTACATTTTTTTTTCTTCCTTACTTTCCTTTCTAGCCAGTAGCTAATTCTTAAAGGGAAATGTGCCTTTTTAAGCTAGTTCACTCAGCAGTTTGTCTTTTCTGTTTCTGGAGGCTTTTCCTTGTTTGATAAATATATGGAAGAGAAAAAATATGGGTTGTTTTTTTTCAAATTCTTCCTTCAGAAGGAGGTGGGCATGAGAAAGAGGGAGGCAGGGAAGGAGGGAGGGAGGGAAGTCCTGCCTTAGCACTTGGCCACCAGCAGCCCTGCCATTGACTTTACTTGTCAAAAAGTTGCAAAAGGGGATCACATGACCCTGGGACACTGTGACCGTCATAAATATGAATCAGTTGCCAAGCATCCAAATATAAATCACATGACCCTGGACATGCTGCAATGGTAATAAGTGTGAAAATGGTCATAAGTCATTTCAGTGCAATTGCAACTTTGAACAGGGTTTTTTCTTTTGGTCATCACGTTTTTGACACCTTGCTAGGTGGTACTCGAATATTGCCATATCCTAAAAGTGGTACAATCGGTGAAAAGGTTGAAAAGCCCTGTCTTAGGACACCAAGAAAAAATATCTGCTGTGAACTCCGCATGATGTCAGGAAGGGCATCCAGCCAGTAATTTCTCATCTCCATCCAGTTGCCCCGACTCTATCCCAAATTAAGGGATTACAACAGGGGTCTTCAAACTTGGCCCTTTTATGACTTGTGGACGTCAACTCCCAGAATTCCTCAGCCAGGCACGCTGGCTGAGGAATTCTGGGAGTTGACGTCCACAAGTCATAAAAGGGCCAAGTTTGAAGACCCCTGGATTACAGGATTATAACATGGGAGTATATGTATAAATAAGCAAATAACAATAAGGAATCAGTAAGGTGTATTCCGCAGGAAGGAAATTTATTTTTTGGATTCTGAGTTTGTTTGTTCAGCAAGGAGGCAGGTACTCAGTGTTGGCAGGCTGCAGTGCTGCCAGTATGAATAATAGTTCTAGAACCTTGGCAAGGACTGAGATGGGGTTCCTGATGGCAGTCAGTTGTGCTGTACCTCCTGATTACCTAGTTTATTATCTTGGCTAATTATTCCATCTATGTCCTGATTCTGGAACAAAGCACTGTGATTTTAATAGAATTTTCAGTGGTCAGAAGTCATTGTGTAATCGTTGATTCCTTATTGATTGTTCTCATCCTGTAGTGATGGGAATAATGAGAATGGGCAGTCAAATTGCCATGCACCTGACCTGAGCTCAGCAGTAAATCATAGGTTTTTAATGCTTTATAGATTAGCTCAATTCTGCTTCTTGGTTTGACTTGGCAAAAATCACAGCTTGCTTGATTAAAATCATTATAGCAGCCAAAAATGAAGCTATATACAATAGCTGATGACACATGGCAAGTGCCAAGACAGGAAAGGCTTACAATCTCACAGGGCTAAAACTTTAGAGTTCAGATATTTTAGATTTACATAACAGCCATCTCTGACCTGGGAATCACTGATTTCTGACTTTGCCTGCCTTAACCTTAAACTTTAGTATGTGTTAAATAGTCCTTGAACCTGATCTGGAAATATACAGTGGGGCAAAAAAGTATTTAGTCAGCCACCAATTGTGCAAGTTTTCCCACTTAAAAAGATGAGAGAGGCCTGTAATTGTCATCATAGGTGGACCTCAACTACGAGAGACAAAATGAGGAAACAAATCCAGACAATTACATTGTCTGATTTGGAAAGAATTTATTTGCAAATTATGGTGGAAAATAAGTATTTGGTCACCTACAAACAAGCAAGATTTCTGGCTCTCACAGACCTATAACGTCTTCTTTAAGAGGCTCCTCTGTCCTCCACTCATTACCTGTATTAATGGCACCTGTTTGAACTTGTTATCAGTATAAAAGACACCTGTCCACAACCTCAAACAGTCACACTCCAAACTCCACTATGGTGAAGACCAAAGAGCTGTCGAAGGACACCAGAAACATAATTGTAGACCTGCACCAGGCTGGGAAGACTGAATCTGCAATAGGCAAGCAGCTTGGTGTGAAGAAATCAACTGTGGGAGCAAGAATTAGAAAATGGAAGACATACAAGACCACTGATAATCTCCCGCGATCTGGGGCTCCACACAAGATCTTACCCCGTGGGGTCAAAATGATCACAAGAACGGTGAGCAAAAATCCCAGAACCACACGGGGGGACCTAGTGCATGACCTGCAGAGAGCTGGGACCAACGTAACAAAGGCTACCATCAGTAACACACTACGCCGCCAGGGACTCAGATCCTGCAGTGCCAGACGTGTCCCCCTGTTTAAGCCAGTACATGTCCGGGCCCGTCTGAAGTTTGCTAGAGAGCATTTGGATGATCCAGAAGAGGATTGGGAGAATGTCATATGGTCAGATGAAACCAAAGTAGAACTGTTCGGTAGAAACACATGTTTCGTCGTGTTTGGAGGCGAGAGAATGCTGAGTTGCATCCAAAGAACACCATACCTACTGTGAAGCATGGGGGTGGCAACATCATGCTTTGGGGCTGTTTCTCTGCAAAGGGACCAGGACGACTGATCCGTGTACAGGAAAGAATGAATGGAGCCATGTATCGTGAGATTTTGAGTGCAAACCTCCTTCCATCAGTAAGGGCATTGAAGATGAAACGTGGCTGGGTCTTTCAGCATGATAATGATCCCAAACACACCACCCGGGCAACGAAGGAGTGGCTTCGTAAGAAGCATTTCAAGGTCCTGGAGTGGCCTAGCCAGTCTCCAGATCTCAACCCCATAGAAAACCTTTGGAGGGAGTTGAAAGTCCGTGTTGCCCAGCGACAGCCCCAAAACATCACTGCTCTAGAGGAGATCTGCATGGAGGAATGGGCCAACATACCAGCAACAGTGTGTGCCAACCTTGTGAAGACTTACAGAAAACGTTTGACCTCTGTCATTGCCAACAAAGGATATATAACAAAGTATTGAGATGAACTTTTGATATTGACCAAATACTTATTTTCCACCATAATGTGCAAATAAATTCTTTCCAAATCAGACAATGTGATTGTCTGGATTTGTTTTCTCATTTTGTCTCTCATAGTTGAGGTCTACCTATGATGACAATTACAGGCCTCTCTCATCTTTTTAAGTGGGAGAACTTGCACAATTGGTGGCTGACTAAATACTTTTTTGCCCCACTGTATGTCAGACTAAGGGATTCCAGAATAACTCTCTACTCTTCTTCCATGTAAAGACATGTATTGAGATTTAGAGATTATAAAGTGAACCACTCTGAAGCAGCTTGCCATCAATACATTCTAGAACAGGGGTGTCAAACACGCAACGTCACGTGACGTGTCGTGACATATCGTGACTTTTTTGCCATTGCCGGGCAGTGGGGTGGGCGTGGTTTCGCTATGATGCATGTGGCCCGTGGGCCGGCAGTTTGACACCCCTGTTCTAGAGCTATGCAAAAGTACATAATATTTGCACTTCTGGTGATTTACTTTGAAAGTTATTGCACAGCCTGAATAGAATATAAAGAAATGTTGCTCAGTGGAAAAATTCTAATGGTTTTGAGATTATTTTAAACCTAAAGAAAGGATTTATTTTCTTTATTTGTATTGCTTGATTCCACATGATTCAAATAAAAAATCAATTAGCTTAAATTGAAACATAATTACTGAAGTAATTCACAATTCTTGCTGCTGACCTAGTCTTACTATGGAAAAAGAAAGCAACTAAGAACAGATGGCAATGTATATACTTTCTTCATTACTGTAATAGTTATGCAGGTCAGAAATCCATTGAAGAAGAACCACAGAAAAATGTGTAAACCCGAGAAACATTAAGGAGAAAAAACTGTCATAGGCTTTTCTATTAAAATATCTGTTTGCTAAACACCAGTCATTTCTATAAAGTATCATTTAGACTTGTTTCCTGGGAGTTATTCCATTTAAGCAGATTTCCCAAGGAACTAATGGATGCAGCTTTTCTGTTTATTAGTTGATGAAATGAGAGGCATATGCTCATTGTTCACAAGGAAAAGCTTTGTTGTTTTAAAAGAATTGTAATAAAACAGTTTTATGTACTGTTAGGAAAAAGAGGAGTATCTGTGGATTTTTCCACTAACGCACCCATTTAGCCACATTCCATGCCTAAGCCTAGATGAATAGAGTTTTCAAAATCTATTCTAGTTTCGTGACATTCAATCCCATTACTCAGGGAACAATATTGAATTATGAACTTGAGACTGACAACATCATTTTAAAAATTAGGAGAATGTAGAGACATTATTAGATCTCTTAGTCTCTCTTCTAAGAAAGATTACTTTATATACTAGATTTTCTAGTCATTTGATCAGTCTTGATATCCAGTATCCTAAACAATTGTTCCTTTAGAATCTTTTTGAGTATATAACTTAATGAAAGATTGCCCACTACTAATAATTTCTTTTCCTATTTGTAATTTTATTTTTAGAGCAAATTTTATGAGGAACCCTAAATAAAATATTTTATTTATTTTTCTCTATTCCATTACCCTTTGAAATATACAAAAATCTGTCAACTGAGTTATTCCTGGGAATCCAATCTATCCTAGGAATGCTGAGCATGAACCTCTAATTTATTCTCTTGTTTTGCCTTGCTTTGTCTTCTCTTCTTCTCTCTGTACCTACAATCTTAAAGCTTCTGTGCATTTCCATGTGAGATCTTATAAAATGCTGGACTTTTATATTATACTATGTGTTAAAGCAGCAATCCCCAACCTTTCTGCCTCTATAGACTGGCAATGACAAAGGGTGATGGTTTTGCGTGCACAACCTAGATGAATAAGTAAAGCTTTGCAAATTCGTCCGTCACTTGCGCAGCCCAATTCCTACCAGTCCATGGACTGGGGGCTGGGGAGCCCTGTGTTAAATACTAACCTACTACCTACTAAATATTGCCTACTAAATCTTAAAGGAACTCATGCATTTTAAAATAGGATTTAAAATGTCTATTTTACGTATGTAAAATTGGAAATGAGATTTTATCCCATTTTAGCTCAGAATAGAGCTGGAAGGGACCTTGGAAGTCTTCTAGTCCAATCCCCTGCACAAGCAGGAGATCCTACCATTTCAGACAAGTGACAGTCCAGTCTCTTCTGATCGGTTGACAACCCTGTGCATTGGACTCCAGAACCATTTGACCACTCTTGTACCTGACTCCCTGGACTTGGAACTCCTTATTTATGCAAGTTACTAGACTGGTGGAAACTTGGTTGCTTCGTGTGCATTAGCATATGACTTTTGTTGTTTTTTGTACTGTAAGTGAAAGTTTGCAACTGCTTTTGTGTTTGTGTGTCTGTGTGTGTGCTTGCACTGAGACTAGACATTAAGTATGAGTCAGCAGTGTGCTGCAGTGCCAAAAAAGCCAATGCAGAGGATAGCATCAAGATACGGGAAGTTATAGTACCTCTTTATACTGCACTGAGATCACATTTGGAATACTGCTTCCAATTCTGGTCATCACAATTCAGAAATGATGCTGAGGCCCTAGAGAGGCTGCAGAGAAGAGCAACAAAGATGATAAAGGATCTCAAGCCTAATTCACATGATTAATGGCTAAAGGAATTAGACATGTTTAGCCTAATAAAGAGAAGACTCAGGGGAGGCATGAAAGCAGTCTTCTAATACTTGAATGGCTATCACAGGGAAGAGGACAGTGATTTATTCTCCATTGCACCTGAATGCAGGACAAGAAGCAATGGGTGGAAGTTTGTCAGAGTGAGATTCAACCTGGAAATAAGGAAGAATTTCCTGACAATAAGAACAAATAAATCTCCCAGTATTATGATTGCTCCATCGCTGGAGGTTTTCAAGAAAACAGTGGACAGCCTTTTGTCCTGGATGGTATAAACACTCCTGCCTTAGGCAGAAGGTTGGAGTAGAAAAACCTTCAAGGTCCCTTCCAACCCTATGATTCAATGTTTCTATGAATCTATGATAAACTTTGTCTAATGCATCGATATCTACTAAAACAATTTCCATTGGTTCAATGGATATCATACTGTATAAGTAATGTCACCAGATAGCAAAATAAATTTTCTTTGTATAGAATATTTCTGACATATCAATTACGTGGCAAAAATTTCAATATATATATTTTAGAAAATTGTGTTTGAGCATATACATATTTCTTAATTTTCAAATAACATACTAAAGAATATGTTAGATTAATTTGGTTTGTATAGAATATTTCTGACATACCAACTACTTGGCAAAAATTTCAATATATATATATATATATATAAAAAATTATGTTTGAGCATATACATATTTCTTAATTCTCAGATAACATACTAAAGAATATGTTAGATTAATTTGGTTTGTATCATCACAACTGACATTTTGTCACAACCTCAGTAGATTTGAGGTCGTATAAGTTGCATAAGTTTGCTGAAACAGTCCCTAACACAATTTCCTTCTTAACTGTTAGGAGCTAACCTAAGACAATAAAGATACTGAAGTGGTAGATAATTTCTGCCTTTTAGTACAGAGGTCTCCAACCTTTTTGATTTGGTGGCCCAGAAAGGGAGGCAGGCACCGCTATGTGTGCGCGCGCAAATGGGCCTCATGCGTGTGCAAAAATGAGCCATGTGCATGCATGCACAAATGGGCTGCACATGATCACATGCACACATGCAAACAGCCACACATGAATGGAAGCACACATGCAAACGAGTGCTGCAAATGGGGCGGCGCTAGCGCTGGTGGGACGCTATGGGCGGCACTAGTGCCGGTGGGAGACTATGGGGTGGGGCAGCACTAGCGGCACCAGGATACTTGGGGCGGTGCTAGCGCTGGTGGGAGGTGGCACTAGCACCAACGGGATGCTCAGGGCAGCACTAGCGCCAGTGGGACACTCAGAGCGGGGCAGCGCTAGCACCAGCAGGATGCTTAGGGTGGCACTAATGCAAGTGGGATGAGTACACGCGGCCCGGTAGTGGGCCATGGCCCACAGGTTGAGGACCCCTGTTTTAGGATCAACCATGAACAGTAAAGGAACAAGTACCGTATTTTTCCATGTATAAGACACTATTTTTTCCTGCAAACACCCTGTTCAAAAATCAAGTGCGTCTTATACAAGTGCAACATCTTATACACAAAAAAATAATGGTAACCTCCGCAGCCCAGGGCATGCCTGTGTGGGTTCTTTACATGTCGCTGCCATGCCGCCTGGTGCAGGTGTCAAGCATCTGTGGGCTTGCCACCAATGGGAGGGGGGAGGGGGCAAGATTGTCAGATGGCGGCGTCCAGAGGCAGCGGATGAGACCAGCAGCATGGATGGCAGCGACAGCCCTTTCCTCCCTCGTACCTGTATGCTGGCCGGGGACCCTGTGGAACACAGCTGCGAGGTCGTCCTGCTCGATAATAACGGCCGTCTGAATGTCCGGATTTGCCGGCTCAGCTGAGCGGCGGGGAGTTTAAAACCTGCCTTCGCTTCCCTTGCCTTGCTGTCATGCCGGTGCTTACGCCGGTTTGTTTACCAGGGTCGGAAGGCTGCTGCTGTGAACTGACTATGCATGCTCATCATGCCAGATGCTGGTTAGGTGGGTGGGGGTGGGGCTGGCCGGGAGGTGTCTCTTTAGAGCGCTGGGAGGCAGTTGCTCCCAGCGCTGACTTTGTTTGCTGTAAGCTTGGAACTTGCATGCCAGAGCGTCTTATACAAAGGTGCGTCTTATACACAGAAAAATACTGTAGTCCATAATATGCCATAGACTGTTAGCCATTAGTAGAACAGCCATGAAGGCCTTGGAAGATTTATCCAGATGCCATAATGTGTCTGTATCTACAAAGTTTAATGCAAGATCAGTGCAAGCAATGGCACTTACCTATGACACTCTATGGAAATGAAAATTTGTTTTTGAAGATTATTGTTTCTGAAGATTGGTATTGGATAAGACCCCTGAGAATACCCTGCACAGCCAAGAAAACAAACAAAGATGTCATTGAACAAATTGGACTAAAGCTTTCTCAAGGCACAAATTACCAGGCTCAAATACTTTAGACAATTATGTGAATAACTCTCTGGAAAAGGTTTTAATGCTGGGAAAGATGAAAGGAAAGAGAAGAAGAAAAAGACCAGCAGCAAGGTGGATCACTCAGTTACAGTGGTGATGGTAATGCCTATGTGCCCAATTTAGGGACAGATTGTCATGAAGAAAATCTATAATCCATGTGGTTGCTATGAGCTTAATGGCACATAATCAAATCAAATCAACCTAAAAGTCTATGAAGGTAGAATAAATACTATATAAAACACTTCATGGATAGTCCTCAATTTATAACCACCATTGGGACTAGAATTTCCATTGCTAAGCTTGAAGGTTGTTAAGCGAGTCATGTCCACTTTTATAACCTTTTCTGCCACAATTGTTAAATGAATCACTGCAGCTATTAAAGGAACATACAGTCATTAAATGAATCCAGCTTTCCCCATTTACTTTGCTTGTCAGAAGTTGCCTGGTAAGGTCACAAATGCAATGACATGATATGCTTTGCAAACATAAATATATGCTGGTAGCCAAGCACCTGAATTTTGATCATGTGACCTTGGGAATGCTGCAGTGGTTGTGAGTGCAAGGACCAGTCATAAGTCACTTTTTTCAGAGTTGTAACTTTTCATGGTCACTAAACAAATAGCTGTAAGTCGAAGACTACCTGTATGCACATGGTGAAAATGAATGAGATTTATTGTGCAGTTGTAGAGTCCAATGCTTATGACATCTTTCTGTTCTTGTCTGAAAGGAATCTAGGATATATTTGCAATGAGAGCAACATCATGGCAATTTTAAAGAAAAAGTACGGATATGTCCTCACTCCAACTCATAAGAAAAGATGGTGATCTGGTTGATGAAACAAAGGATTTACTACAACAAGAACTTATGTAAACCTTTTATAAAAAAGAGAATCAAGCACTGGAACAAGCCCAGTGAATATTATGAAGCAGTACCCAAACTCTTTATATTGGAATAATACAATGTGAAACAATTATGGCTAAGTAGCAGGATCTAAAGCATTGCTGGATATATTACTTTGTACTGGAGAGTGTAAAAAATAACTCCAGTGCTATAGAGATAGTCCACAACACAACCATTCACTTAGTGACTATTTGGAGTTACATCAGCACTGAAAAAAAATGACTTTTTAACTGCTTTTCACATTTACAACCATTGCAACATCCCCATGGTCATATGATCAAAATTCAGATGCTTGGCAATTGGTATGTATTTATGATGATTGAAGTGTCTTGGGGTCAAGTGGCTACCTTTTGCGACCTTCTGATAAGTAAAATCAATGAGGAAGCCAGATAAACTTAACAATCGTGTTACTCACTTAACATCTGCAGTGATTCACTTAATAACTGTGGCAAGGAAGGTGGTAAAATGGGGCAAACTTCACTTAACAACTATCTTACTTAGCAACAGAAATTGTGGGATCAATTGTGGTTGTAAGTCAAGGACTACCTGTGTCAAGCATGAATTTATGATCAGTAACCAAAATACTGAAAATATAAATTGTAACAGCTTCTTTATAATAAAAAACAGCATATATGATACAAGTAGCAGCAGGTGATATATATGTTTTGTACATACACATTAACACACAAACATACATACAGTGACTAAACTCTAATTTGAGTGTTCTGTTTACTTAATTTTTGTAATACTGTATTATCTTCGTTCCCATGAGTTAATCTTTATTAAGAAGTGAACTGATATCTACCAGTATGCATTATCTGAAATAAATGTGCCATTTTCTCATGTGACTTTATCCTCTAAAATTTTCTGATCCTCTTTATCATTCTGAATTATAAATAGGCCTCGGTTATTTCTCAATTTCCCCCTCTCTCATCTGATTTCCTCATTGAAACTATTATTATTAAATATATTGAACACTTATCTGTTCCCTGGAGTGTTTCACTCGACTACTTTCCACTTTAAAGCAGCCATTAATTACAACTCTTTGTAATATCACTTACCTAATTTTTAATCCGCAACAGGATTTTAGCTCTACCCTGTGGTTATTTTCTATAACAGTCTCATCAAAGCTTTGCACCATTCAAATAAATTACTTAAAAGGATCCTCTTTTATTTTCTCTTTAACTTTCTATTTCCAACAAATATGTATTAAACAGACTGGATTTTTAGAATTTTGACTTTACAAATCTATACTTAGGCAAGCAACATATTATTCTGATCTGAAATATGTTCTGATGCAACTATGCCATATCAGTTTTTAATTTCAGTGCTCACAGCAATAGTGCCACTTATAATAATGTTTAGGAAAAAAAATAGCCTTTACAGGTAGTCCTTGACTTACGACAATTGACCCAAAATTTCTGTTGCTAAGTAAGACCGTTGTTAAGTGAATTTTGCCCAATTTTACGGCCTTTCTTGCCACAGTTATTAAATGAATCATCACAATTGTTTTTTATAAAGTTTTTATTATTTTTTTCATACAATTAAGTAGTACTTATTCAATAAACGTGTTGTCTGAGTTTATCATTCACTAATACAAATTTAATTCCCAATCCTTTATTCTTTTCTCCAGCCATTGATAAAATAAGTCCCAAGTTTGAAAGTATTCTGTTTCTTCTTTTTCTTTCAACCTCAAAGTAAGTCTGTCCATTTCTGCACATTCTAGTATTTTTTTTAATTATTTCTTCCTCTGGTGGTATTTCTTCATTTTTCCAGTGTTGTGCGAATATGATTCTTGCCACTGTTATCACATGTAGAATCAAGTACAGATAATCCCCGAGTTACGAGCATTCACTTAACGTTCATTCAAAGTTACGTGATGAGCGCCCCCTAGTGCTTACGAGCAAGTCCCGAAGTTATGAATATTGCAGCACCACGGCAGTCGTTCGCCCTTATGAGCAACCGCAGTGGCTCTGCAACATTCACCCTGGTTATTAAAAATACTAAGGAAAAAAGTCATAGAGTTTAGATATATTATGTTGCCAATCTATATAAATAAAATATCTGTGCAACAATAATAACAATTAGATTTCACTCAGGTGACACATCCAAATAGATTTAGCTTGTGTGGGAAGGATTGACCTTTTTTATTTATGCGAGCTTGATAATTATTTTCACAAAATATCTGACTATGACATAAATTAAAGTTATCAGAAAGCAGGCCGGAGACTGCATATTTTTATTAACAGGCTCTAAAGGGTGACAGAGAAAAATGGAGAACAGGTCAAGATAGCTCATAGTCAAATGGTTTTTGACCATTTCTGTCATATCCATATAGTTTTTTTATCCTGATAATTATTTATTTGCTATGTTAATCATAGCTATCAGAGCCAAAAGCAAGAGTCAAAAAGAGGTGATTACAGTGTCTTTTGATTATTGGGGACAGCTTGTTCATTATCTCCTGGATGATGCCCAAGAAACTTTTATAACCTTCTTCAAATAAAGCAAAAGTGTTGGCAGCTGCTGAGAAAAAAAAAATGTGATGACTATTATTCTTTAGGAAACAGAAGACACAAAATTATGAAAGCCTGTCTTAATTTGAATGCAGTTAAAAACAGAATATCCTTATGGCAATTGTGTGAACTGAATAACCACATCTGAATTAGCACTATTTTTGTCAGGCTTAGGAAATCAAGAGCCAGGATAGAGTTCAAAATTTTTACGAGTTTATTCCATGCTACCTATATACCCAGAATTGGTGCTAGAAAAAAGTAAACAGAATTCAAGGGGGACTGGACTTGGGTCTCTTTTGGGAGCATATCGACTCCAAATTGATGATGCTTTTGACCCCGCCCTTGGGCTCAGCCTGATCATTTCCTACAGTTTTCATCCTACGCCTCAGGCTGAATTCTGACTAGAAGAGATCTCAATATGTGCTCCATCAGTGTAACTGATTCCTTACTGCCATTTTCTATCAATTTCTCCCAAAAGAAAAAAATCAGATATGGGATGGAAGTTGTCCAATATGACCAGATGTTTTATCAAAGAGAGGGTATATCAATACATTATACATGATGATTTTCCTCAAAAAAATGTATTACCTATCAGATATACTAATTCACACAAAACTGGCTACCTAAAAGAGCCAGGAAGCGTGGGCCTGGCCTGCAGCTACATAGATCTATTATCAATTTTCTTGGTCTCCACAAAATCAAACAAATCCCAGAAAAAATATTCATTTCTGTTTAGAATCAGTAAAAATAAATTGCATGTAAATGTCAAGTAAGTATGCATTCAGATGTACAAAAAAAGTGTTTACCTTGGGATTCATTGAAATTTGAACAGAATTGCATAAAATGTTATATGCAACCATAAGTAATCACCTTCTAAAGAATTTGAAATAAATTCGTTTAATTCTGAATTCTATAATTATTGGGAGATAATTATAAAGTCTGGTAGTGTTATATTGGTTATCTCTGGATAATCTCTCCTGCATCCCAAATTAAAACTGAAAAAAATCTTGTGTTAAATGCCATTATTATAGCCAGGTTTAGCTGACATAATAATGTATTAAGTTTTAGAGAAATGCTCTGCCTTGGGGAACAGAAGCCTCTAAATTAGGAAAAATATGTTTGGATTCCTTTCTGCAGTTGAATTAAACACCAGCAGTTCCTTCACACATGTGGCTATTTGGCACCAAATATTGCTGATTTGTCATCCACCTTAACTAATACTAGACTATTGTGACAACATAAATTCACACATCAAGTATACGTTTCCGGGTAGTTCAGTTTTAGGAAATAATCTTAGTGAAAACAAAAGAAGTCTGGTCCTCCTCCAGAATGTCCGTACTCTATTCATAGAGCCAGTAAGGACTAGTAATTATGAAATAGTAATTATCAAAATTAATCTCCTGCATCCAAGAATACTGTCTGAGCAAAGTTGAATCACTTTAATTCTATTGGAGATATAGCTGTTAATCAGCATACTTTTTAATGCATCTAATCTATGGCAGATTTTGTTCTGCTACATTTATGAACATGTTAAATAAAAGTAGCAAGCTTTTCCTTTTCTTTAATAGTACTACTGGTCTCTTGTCCTTTCTGGCTCTTATTTGCCTAATTAAGCAATGTCTGCCATTCTTTAACTTGGAAAAATCTCAAATGGCACTTTATCTCTGACTGCACACTTGAGTTAGAATTACTATTTCTTCCACAGTTTTGTCATTTGACTGTAAATCACCTTCCACAATTTCATAAAAGGCAAATACATACATTTTGGAATACTCAAAAGGGGTGATTTTAAAACTCATCAAAAACTTTTTCATCATTATAGCTAGCTGTGATAAATACTTAAAAGTTAATACATTGTCCTGTAACCAATATAGCTAGGTATCTCAGAAATTTCTCTCAAATTGCTGAGATGGATTTCACACTGCAAAAGTTGACAAAGAGTAAATCATTACGCCTTTTGTCTTTATTTTATTTGAAATAATTTGTAACATCGTACTATTTAAGTACAATACACAGTTCGAGATACTGGCTTTGAAGACAGAGGAGATTGGAGGAAGAGCTTTTCCTCATACCCTTTTCCTTTCACAAATTCATTTAATACAAATTTTCCCAGTGTATCTTATCATTCTGATACTTCTTTAATTCCATTTCTTGTAATTTGATTGTTGACTTATGAGTAAAGGTGTTATTACTAGTTGACTGGTTATTACTTGACATTACTGTTGAATTACAAATCAAAACCTATCCCCTTTTCCATTGGCATTTATTTGATAAAACTCCTAATGCCTGACAAGTGTTTTCCTCTATCCAATTTTTTTCTTCTATCCTTGTTTTCCAACAACTAAATTTGTAGTTCTTCAACTTCTCAGTAAAATACCACATCTTTATTAGCTATTACCTCCTTCTGCTTTAATAGATAATCTATTTCAAATTGATGATAGCGTTTGGAAGTTACTGTATATGTAGAGTTGTATTTTAACACTTATTTTTTAATCCTTTCCATTTTGCTATTATAGCTTGAATTTCCCATCTTTGTTTTAATAAACCAGTTCCTTCTCATCCATTTTGCACAGCAATGCAAATAGAAGTAATAAGCACACTATTTTCTTGTTAATTTAAGAAAAGATGGGATATAACAAAAAGCAATCATCTATTTGTGACCTGCAGTAACTAATCAAAAACAGATATGGAAACAGTTCAAAAATAATTGCCCTAACATCTGCCATCTTCCTGTTAAATACACTTGCTTCCTCATAATGGAATTGCTTTTGGCTAGATTATTATTTTTTCATATTTATTGGATATCTCAGAAAATATTTTAAAAGGACTAAGTTGGAAGTATAAAATAGATGAGGAAACACTGTGTGATATGGACTTGTTCCATTATACCCGATTTTGTCTAACCACCTAGTTAATGTAGTACAGTATACTCAATACCCGTCATTAATTGGTTCCAGGAGGCACGATGAGTACCAAAAATGAAGAGTACTAAACAATTTTTCCCATAAGAAATAATGCATTAGTTACAAGGCAACTGATAAGTTCTAACTTGCATGTCAACTACCAAACAAACGATGAGTACTGGGACAAAATTTTCATGTCAAAATGTGTCGAGTACCAAATTTGACAAGTTTCAAAGCAGTCGAGTACCAGTGTATTACAAAGAACAATATAATTTATTCAAAATTTAGTTTTGAATAAAACATAAGAAATTTGGATTTTAACATTATATAAAGAACTATGTTATTACATTGGCGCTATTTATTTACTTTCTGACCATAGAAATTATAAAAGAAATTAAAAGCCTTATCATTTTTTCCATGTGTTCAAGCTTTAATTATGCTTAAAATTAGCTACATAAAGCTTCTCAACTTTGTTCTTAATCTGTTTTGATACAAATGGAAGAATGTATCATATGATCTAGATTTTTTTTGAATATTTTATGTAAGATCAATATGATTAATAATAAGTCCATGCGCATTGGAGAATCTTAAAAATACTTTATAATTTGTACATTATGGAGTTAAAGGCTCATATTTGGAGAAAAATGATACAGGAAAAATTCCCTTAATAGAGAGAGAGAGAAAAGTACATTTTGAAGCTTTGCTCTGAAGTTTTCAAACACCATCTTAAACCAATAAGGCACTCTGGAGGATCCAAAACATCAATTATTAATATTAATGAAGATTAAAAACCTTTTGATCTTGAAGTAGATAGTAAATTCCCTTGAGCGCAGCAAACTAATATACAACCTAATATAGAGATTCTTGCAGATCTGCTCTGTCAGGATATATCTACTGACAGTATCTAAGATACAGAAAGTCAATTAAAATTCTTTAAAGTCTATCCCACAAATTTAACCAATGCAGCTATGGGATTATTAATAGATTTAGAACTACCTCAATCTCTACAGCAAACTATAAACTATAAAAAAGAACAGAAACAATTTAAAAATACTTTGTTAAGTTACTGATACTCAGTTGAAGAAAAATAAGCAGCACAATGGAACTTTTACACCCTTTATATCCTGCCTGTTTATGTTAAACCCTATACCTCAAAAGTTGCACAATTGTCTGGAGGGATATGCAGGTCAGCGGGATAGATAAATTGAGCTATAATACCTCAATTCCTTACTAGAATAACATATTTTTATTTATTTAATTCATATTGGGTACACACACACACATGTCATTCCAATAACTACATAAATATACAGTATGTGTATCACATAAATATATGTGTATTCATCCAATGAATATCAGAGAAGACTGTAATGGGTATTACAATAGGCAGTGCTTTTTTTGTAAAAAAAAAAAAAAAGGTGCCGGAACTCACACACGTCATACAACCCATCTTGCCTACCCTACAAGGTTTACCTTTGTAGTTGAAAAAGAACCCCTTTAATTTTTAGTGTATCTAAAAGACTAGGAATTTGTTCAAGGTAAGTTAATACTATTAATGTTACCATGCACTATGTGGCTTTAAATTACAAGAATGCATTTTATTAATCTTTTGGGACATTTACCATTGGCATGCCCATTTAGTTTAATGAGTGGAAATGTTAGCTTTCTATGTGGAATGAAATTGGCCCAATAAAACAAAATTTGGTTGCTTGTAAAAGATTGAATTATTTTTAAGAAGTTGTCAAACAAGGTGGAAAAAATTACATTTGGAGTTTAATATGGATATTGACTTGAAACAAATTAAAGTTGAAACTTTGTCAGTGAACAGATTACTTTTAATTTACCTTTAAGTTAAACTCAATTTAATAAATAGATCTGATTAAACCTCATACTGTAGGTCTACCTTTACATCTGACCAATATATAATTAATATATATTATTATTAATAATAATACCTCCAAATTACACGACATTAGCTTTATTCTTATTCTTCCCCTCTGCAGTTTGAATATAAAGTATAAAAGACTAAAAAGAGATATTCGTAGACATCCCAGCCTTTGAACTACCCAAGGAACTGAAACAGCAAAGTTTTGCTGTCGGGCAAGCTTCCATGCCAGCTGCCTTTATTTCTTCTCGCTTCGCCTCTTTTTAACCTCACATCCCACCTTCTGTAAGGGAAAGAAAAAGGCTCACTCACCCTCTAGTGAAAGATGGCCTTCATGTTTATGTGTCTCCCACCGCCACCATCAGCTTCCACATGGTCCGACCCAGCCAATCAAGCCACGCTCTGGCTGTGGTTCTCTGGCGCCTCAAGGCTCCTGCTAGAGGAGGCAGACAGCGCCGGAGGGGACTCCGCCCGCACCATACCACCAACGGGGCATTTTCAAAAACAAATGAGGATAGGAAGGGAAACAATAGGAAAAGAACGCAACTCTGGAAAATCCATACAAAAAAAGGTGCCGGAACTCTTTTCCAGTGCTTTTATGACAAAAAAAGCCCTGACAATAGGTATTTGCTGATGATTTGAGGTCTAACCAAAAGCTATGGAAGTATTTTCATAAAATATATGAAATGCAAATCTCCTTGATGTTGTCCCAGAAGCTCTTACTAGTGGTACTATAATTTGATTTTTATTCTCAAGTCTTCAATTTCAATTTGTAAATCTATCTGCTTTTTCAGTTTTACTATCTTTTGATATTGCTATATCAATTATTCTTTTTTCAATAACACTAATGTTTGGAGTATTTTATTTCAGATTACTATTGGTCTGCATTTTGAAATCTCACAAGTTATTTTCTGATGTGTGATCACAGTAGTTTTAACAGTAAAATAAAAAAAATTGCACCATATTCAATGTGGGCAATTTTCCTACTGTGACTTATAAGGTGCCCTAGTGTTTTATCTTTGATATAATATAGTTGGCATTTACTATCATTTGAAATATGTTATACTTGTGCTTTGATTATGTTTGTTTGCATAGCTGAGGAAGATGCTGGTCTGAAAACCAGAAGATGGTGAAATCTGGTTCTGCCTTAGGTATCAAAGCCAGCTGGGTGATTTTGGGCCAGTCACTCTGTCTCAGCCCAACTACTTATAAAATAATAAAGGCTGGATAAAAATCTAATAAATCAATAAAAAAATTATTTCCATGATTGTTCCTTCAGTAAAGATTTTAGTTTTTAGCCTTGGCATGGTAAAATTTTGATATGTTTTTCTCATAATATTGACCTGTGAAGAAATTTATATCTCCATATATTAATTCAACTTCCTATTTCTAATGTTCCTTTGATTTTGTAGACTTTAGTATTTTTTCTTTATGAATTTCTACCAATAGTGGTTCTTTTGCCTGATATAATCATTCAGGCTATTTCTCTTCTTGTACCAAAGGTACTTTTTCAGGAGGCAACTGGACTTTCTTGTTTTTTCTTTGAAGACATTTCGCTTCTCATCCAAGGACAGGATGGAAGGGTTTATATTCCTTGCGGACAGCTGGTCATTTGCATTCTTTTAGAGAGTCGTTGAGACCATTTAGAGCAGGGGTGTCAAACTGCCGGCCTGTGGGCTGGACGCATCATCCGGAAGCCACACCCACCCCATTGCCGGCAATGGCAAAACCGTCCCAATACATCACATGACGTCGTGAGTTTGACATGTCTGATTTAGAGGTTTACTTGTGTCCTCAGGGTTACCTGAGCAGTGCAGATGTGTGTGGAGCCTTCTTAGCTGCACAATGTTTTCTGCCCCGTCTTCTTTCACTACTGAAGACAGACACAGGCTCTTGGGGATGACCTAGATCAGGGCTTTTCAACCTGTGGTACGCGTACCACTTGTGGTACATTAATGAGTGGCAGGTGGTACGCAGCCCTGCCTAGCCAAGTGTAGTGGGGAAGGGAAAGAGCCAGCACAGGCAAAGACTTACAGTGAGAGAGTCCTCTGGAACTGCAGATTTTACTTATGAATGGAGCCATTTGGGGAGGCTGCCTTAGCCGGCAGCCAGTACTTACATTTTCTTTTCTTCCTTAAGTGCCGGCTGGGCTCTTTCCTTTCCTTTCTAGCCAGTAGCTAATTCTTAAAGGGGAAGTGCCTTTTTAAGCTAGTTCACTCAGCAGCTTGTCTTTTCTGTCTCTGGAGGCCTTTCTTTGTTTGATCAATATATGGAAGAGGGAAAATATGGGGGGGTTCAAATTCTTCCTTCAGAAGGAGATGGGAATGAGAAAAAGGGAGGCAGGGAAGGGAGGGAGGGAAGGAAGTCCCGCCTTAGCACTTGGCCACCAGCAGCTCTGCCATTGACTTTGCTTGTCAAAAGGTTGCAGAAGGGGATCACATGACCCTGGGACACTGTGACCATCATAAATATGAATCAGTTGCCAAGCATCCAAATATAAATCACATGACCCTGTTGCTGCAATGGTCATAAGTGAAAAATGGTCATAAGTCATTTCAGTGCAATTGCAACTTTGAACAGGTTTTTTTTTTGTCACCAAGTTTTTGACACCTTGCTAGGTGGTACTCGAATATTGCCATATCCTAAAAGTGGTACAATCGGTAAAAAGGTTGAAAAGCCCTGACCTAGATGACTGAGAATCTCCATAGACATTCTCTTCTTGTACTGTTTTGTGTATGTGTAGTACTTTCCTTCTACCTTTACTTCTGACTAACTAGAGCCCATTGATAGCAATTACTCAGTGGAAAGTATGATGCATGGCATTAATTTTCTTGTTTCCTATCAAGTATGTCTAGTTCAGCTCTATTCAGCCCATTATGCCCAAGTGGTTTTATGGCTTTAATTATATTCCCTGCATTTTATATTGTTTCTTTTTCCTAGATTCATGTTATATAATTATAATTTGTACTCTTTTTAACTTCTTCATGCAATCAGCCAGAAGTTTTCATTAGTCCTAATTATTTGTGTATTCTGGTGCTAACCTTCTTAAGGCATATTTACTGTATACATTAACTGCAATCCATCTTTTCAACAATTTTTCCTTCTTTAAATGCAAATGTGTTAGTCCAAACAAATAATGCATTTGTCTGGACTGAATTGCATTCATAATCCTCAGTGAAGTAATGGATAATGTTTAGTAGAGATTCATGTTCTGCTTTTGATTTTGTATTTTTTTTTACTTTGTTTTGAGAATTGATAGCCACATTTGCTTTTATTTTAATTATTTTTAAATGTAGACTATCATTCCTAAAACAAAAAGTAATGGTGACAATGAGTTCTCCTGGAATGTTCCCCTTATGATTTTGACTTTGCCAATTGAGTCTTAGATGTTTTTCACATTTTCACTGATACTTTCAAGTAACTTTGAATTCTTTTACCAATATCAAAAATTTGTAGGCATTTTCTGAAGTAAATCAAATGATATTTTATAATATATCTGAGCTTTAAAAATGACTTTTTCCTTTTTCAATTTTTAAGGGTAACTTGTCAGTTAGTAACTGGTCATTTATGCCTGGTATATTTTTCTAGTTATTTTATCAATTTTAATGATTTTTTTAAAAAAAAGATTAATTCCTTTAGCTTCAACATTGCCATGGCTTTTTTGAGTAATGATATGATATATGATAGATTGTTTATACTATTTTAAAAATGTGTATTTTGGAAAAAAAAGAGTGAACTGTCAGATGAGTGGAAAGAGGCAAATTTCCTTATATTTAAAAAGAGGAAAGTTGAGGATTGGGAAATTTTATCATTATAGGTTATGACAATGACTTTTCATTATAACTTTTGATATCTTGGAAGGTTCTAATGGAGATCACAAAGTATCTGAATTTAAGAAGTTAAAAAGAATATGCTACTTACCGATCATTCTAATTACTAAGGGGCTTGTGAGTAAGTCTAACTTTAAGTAACCTTCTTTGTAGATTTAAGAAATGTCACAGCATTAATATATTTTTATTTCAGTGAAGCATTTTACAAATTCCCTGTGACATTTTGATCAGCAGGCTTGTATGGATTGACAGGGGGATAAATAGATGACTCAAGTTCAGAACGGCCATCAATAAATCTTCATCAAAACCGACTGAGGAGTTCTGAAATCATACTTCAATTATTCTATAATTCTGTTCTTCAGCATTTAGTAGGATTTCTATTAATAGAGGAAATCTTTATCAAATTTGGAAATTATACAAAATTGAGTTGGTTAGCTAATACATTAGAAAATAGAAATTAGATTCAAACGGTCTAAATAGATTAGTGAATGGTCTAAAAATAACAGTATTAAAGTTACTATAGATAAATAATTGCTATATCACTAAAGCATTAGGAAGCAAATCAAGCAGGTGATCGTGTAAGTGTAGAAGGGGGATACTGGAAGTAGTGAATAGTAAAAAAAAATTCAATAAAAATTGAAACGTAATATGAATTAAGGATGCGACCTTACTGCGAAAAAGTCAAATGCTATTTTATTAAGAACAAGAATTTATTGTGGTTTCCTGATTGACAAACATATAAATTATATGCTGCAAGTTTCTGTTCATAATCTAAACTTAAAATATATAAAAACAAAAATTATAATAAGATAAACACAACGTTAAAAATTTTATTATATAAGATGCAGGGATATACTGTACAGTATCAGAGAGTACAGTATCAAGTTTAAATAATGTACATAAACAAGATAATCAAAAAATGTGGAGAAAATTTTCTCCAGTTCTGGCTCTTCTTTTCTGCTATCTCCGGGTTCTGTAATGTCCATTATCCAGAGTTTTTATTTTTCTTATCAACATTTGTTAAGATAAAAGTGTTATGTGGCAGGTGTTTGTCTGTTTGAATTCTAAAATTCCAGAGCATTTTAACTTGTTCATTTTCTATTACTTTCTCTATTTTGTGGTCCCACCAGTTATCCCTTGCAGAAAAATGGTTATTTCTTGCAGATAATCCAATGCACCATTATTGTTACTTTGTCATATTCATGCAGTTTGTGCAATCTTTTTGCAGCAGCTAACTAAGTGGTCCACCATTAGCTTCTTTGCAGAGATGGCATTTGCTATCGGTTGCTGTCCTTTCAATTCTGACTTTGTATGCATTTGTTTTTAAGGCTTGGTCTTGTGCAGTCAGCATTAGCCCTCCTGTCTCTTTCTTAAACTTTTTCAATATTTGTGACAGGTTTGACAAAATTTGTGACTTTTCTTTCAGTAATCCTGCAGTTGCTAGCCTGGTTGCTCAACCAGCAGCTCTGAACCCTATAGCCAATTTTACACAGATGCTCAGGGACTCCTAGTATAGTCCTGGATGATGATTGACCTTGTATGGGATCTTGTTGAACTGGGCAATGACCGATCCAGTATTACCTCTGACCAGATTGTTTATGCAAGCGGCAGTCTTCTTCAGGCTTTTATGATAAGATCTGTCTAGTATGGTTGAACTTCTGGCATACCTCTCATCCTGATCAGAGCATGAAAGACCAATAACATATTATTATTTATTAAATTTATATGCCACCTGACTCCCAACAACACTGCAAGATTATTAAATTTATACACCACCTGACTTCCAGTGATTTCCAGTAACTGGGTGGTTTACAAATTGTTAAAAGCATTTTAAAAAGACAATGCAAGAGCAGCAATCAACAGAGAAAACAAACATGGATAGGAGCAAAGAAAAGGGAAAAAATGAGAAGGCTTCAAACTTCCACTCCAAAGCCATAGGCAGAGCCATGTCTTTAGAGTCCTTTGAAATACCAGTAAGGTGGGAAGCTTTACTCCAGAAGGCAGACACTGCTTATGAAGAAAGCACACCATTAAGCAGTATTTTTTTAATTAGTAGAAACTATCGGAGACAGGTAGTTCCTCAAGTAGTCTTTGTGATGTAAAGGAAAAAACAACCTCCTGTTGAGTTCAGATTTGTAATTCTTCATGGAAAGAGATTTTCAGGAAAAGATACAACCATAACTGTAATAAAAGTAAGAGCCAATTGATTTAATTTTCTGAATTATATACATACATATAATACACGTATTTTTCATAATGCATTATGTAGAACACTTTATAGAGAATACAAGGAGAAAAATGTTAATGAGCAAAATAGTGTTGTAATTTATTTGCAGTAATTCTTTATTAGTTCCTCTAATATATATGCAAAATTACAAAATATGGAATATAATGTCTCTGTATTGCTGGTGACACAGTAGCATAACTCATACTTGACATTAAATTCACGGATTTTCTGGAGAAACGTTTAAACTAAACACTAGGGACAGAGCATTAATTGATACAGAACGTTTCTGTCTGCAGCAATCTAAAACTAATAGGATTATCAATACTTGTAACATAGATGTTTGTGTGGCTAAGAATATCAACCTTGCTGTCAAGGTAAATCAAGCTTTTGATAATGTGTGCCATACCATGTGCACTAATCAAACAGGTGGTAAGGAAGTAGGGGAACTTAGGCACCACACAGGTTATGTAGAAAGTAAACACAGGGTCAGTCAAAAAGGACTCAAGTGTCTATAAACCAATGCACAGGGTGTGAGGAATAAACAGGGTGAATTAGAAATTCAAGTAAATGAGGGCAGATATGATGTTGTTGCCATTACAGAAACTTGGGATGAAACCCACAAATTGAATATACAGCTAGGAGATTTAAATTATTTAAAAGAAACAGACCAAATAAAAGAGGAGGTGAAATTGCACTATATATAAGAAATAACTTACATCTCTACAGAAATAGAGCACAACAATGATGAAAACTGTCTTGAATGCATTTGGGTCAATATAAAAAGGGGGAAATGACATTGCCATAGCTGTATACTATAGGCCACCCAACCAAACAGAGGAAGTAAATGATTTTTTTGATAGTTAATTAACTAGGGTATGTAGGAAGCACATCACAATAGTAATGGGAGACTTTAATTACCCTGACATCAACTGGGAGACAAACTCTGCACTAAGTGGAAAATCAAACAGGTTCCTGACAAACCTAGCAGACAACATTGTCTGCCAAAAAGAAGAGAAGGGAACTAGGGGATCAGCATATTGGACCTAATTCTCACTAACAGAGATGAAATGATAGAAGGTGTTGAAGCCACAGGAACCTTGGGGGGGGGAGTGATCATGCAATATTGGAATTCAACATTATGCAAGCACAAGCAATAGAACACAATCAAACTAGAGTCTTGGACTTTAAGAGAGCTAATTTCAACAAACTTAGAGAGAGCTTGGGAAGGATTCCATGGATGAGAATCCTCAAGGGGAAAACAACTCAAGAAGCTTGGGAAATTTTGAAAAGTGAGATTATAAAAGCCCAATCTAGCACAATACCAACGAAGAAGAAAAATAACAGCTCTCAAAAGAAACCAGCATGGCTGCATAAAGAACTCTCTGATAAATTGAAAGACAAAAAGGACAAGTATAAAAAGTGGAAAGAGGGGCAATAACTAAGGCAGAATATCAGCAAATAGCTCGAGCCTTCAAAGGTGAGGAAAGCTCAAAATGAACTAAGGCTTGCGACAAAAGTCAAAAATAACAACAACAAAAAGCTTCTTTCAACATGTAAAAAACAAGAAAAAAGTCAAGGAAACGATTGGTCATTAATGGGAGAAAGTGGCAAGAAGATGACAAACAGGGAGAAAGCAGACGTGCTTAACTCATTTTTTGCATCCATCTTTATACAAAAGGAAAAAAACAGTCCAACCTATCAAAAACTACCATAAAAAATAGATTAGGAAAACAAGTTAAAATAGGCAAGAAAATTATAAGTGAGCACCTGTCCACCTGTTCAAATCACCAGGACCAAATGGATTACACCCCAAGGTTCTGAAGGAACTGGCAGACATGATCTCAGAATCACTGAACTATATCTTTCAAAGATCCTGGAGCACCGGGGAACTACCAGAGGACTGGAAGAGAGCTGATGTAGTTCCCATCTTCAAAAAAGAAAAAAAAAATAGATCCAGGAAACTACAGACCTATCAGCCTGATCTCAATATCTGGGAAGATTCTGGAAAAGATAATAAAGATAATTAGCGAACACCTAGAGGCAAACAAAGTTATTACCAAAAGCTAACATGGGTTTGTCAAAAACAGATCATGCCAGGCAAATATTATTGCATTCTTTGACAAAGTGACAAAATTTGTGGAACAGAGAAATGCTGTGGATATAATTTACTTGGACTTCAGTAAGGCATAATGATAAAGTAGACCACAACCTGCTACTTGATAAGAGAGAAAAATGTGGGTTAGACAGCATCACCAGATGGATTCATAACTGGCTGACCAATCGCACTCAGTGTATAGTCCTCTATGAAACTGTATCTATATGGAGGGAAGTATGCAGTGGGGTACCACAAGGCTCTGTTTTAGGCCCAGTACTCTTCAACATCTTCACCAATGATTTGGATGAGAGGATAGATGGGGAACTCATCAAATTTGCAGACGACAACAAACTGGCAAGAATAGCCAACACTCCAGAAGATAGGCTTAAGATACAGAAGGATCTTAACATACATGAACATTGGACCCTGTCTAACAAAATGAAATTCAATGGTGAAAAAAATAAGGTTCTACATTTAGGCAAGAAAAACCAAATGTACAGGTATAGTATAGGTGGTACCTTGCTCAATAGCAGCAACTGTGAGAGGGATCTCGGAGTCCTAGTGGACAATCACTTAGATATGAGCCAGCAGTGTGCTGCAGCTGCTAAAAAAGGCCAACACAGTTCTAGGCTGCATTAACAGAGGGATAGAATCAAGATCATGTGAAGTGTTAATACCACTTTGTATTGCCTTGATAAGGCCACAGTTGGAATACTGCATCCAGTTTTGGTTGCCATGATGTAAAAAAGATGTTGAGACTCTAGAAAGAGTACAGAGAAGAGCAAAAAGATGATCAGAGGAAGGACTAGGGGTGACATGATAACTGTGTTCCAATATCTCAGGGGTTGCCACAAGGAAGAGGGAGTCAAGCTATTCTCCAAAGCACTTAAAGGCAGGACAAGAAGCAATGGGTAGAAACTAATCAAGAAGAGAAGCAACCTAGAACTAAGGAGAAATTTCCTGACAGAACAATTAATAAGTGGAAAACTTGTGTCCAGAAGTTGTGAATGCTCCAACACTGGAAATTTTTAAGAAGAGATTGGACAACCATTTGTCTGAAATGGTATAGGGTTTCCTGCCTGAGCAAGCGGTTGGACTAGAACAGGGGTCCCCAACCACCGGTCCGTGGACCAGTACTGGGCCAGCAACCGGTCCGCACAAACAGGCGGGATGCAGGCAGCACACAAAACCACACCCCCTCCGGTCCACAGAAAAACCTCTCTCCACATAAACGATCCCTAGGGCCCAAAAGGTTGGGGACTTCTGGACTAGAAGACCTCCAAGGTCTCTTCCAACTCTGTTATTCTGTTATCATTGTTTGAATCTTCTAATTTACAACTAGTAAAAGAATGTCTGTCATTGTTTTGTTATTTATTTAATTTTTAGTTTTTCTGTAAGTACTGTTTTCTATCAGAAAATTTTTAAATAAATACAGCCATGATTAGGAATAAAGAGATGTTAATCTTAACTTATGATCTGCCTGTTCCATCTGTCCCATCCAAATTCATATATTGGATTGATATGGCTACTTTTCTTAATTGGAAAAATAACCAGGAATAAACAATAGCATTATTTTTATAAATGTATTTTTAATTACTGATCTGCTTAATTATTGAGTACCATGTAAACTATTCTATGAGCCTTATCACTATGCAAATTTATTTAGTTTTGAAAACACTTAAATGATAATAAAGCATTCTTTTTTTCATTCTACATTATATTATCATAATGAAGCTGTTACTTCTCAGTATGCATTATACTGACTTTTAAGTAACATTTTAATGAGCTGGATATTACCATAAACCCATGGATTAAACTAAATTGAATTTACTAGAAATGGAAAAGTTTCATTAAGAGTTAATTACATTGTTTAAGAAAGAATATTATTCATTTTATGAAGTCAGCTTGGCTAAGAGCCCACCAGCATATCCATGCTTTCTACTAAGAAAAATAATATTCTAATATTCTATTATATAATGTTAATATACAGTGATAAGATTAACGTGACATAAGTATTTATTCATTATTCTTCTCCTTAGAAATTATTCCTTATAACTGTTATAAAAATAATATAACAAATAAGTTATGGTGTAATTTGTTGCATAAAATGAATATAAACCATTTGTAATGTAACCTTTAAAAATAATGATTTCTGAATTTTTGATTTATGTCTTTTTACATACCGTATATGAGACAATACATCTATGTTCATTATAGATGAAATAATATCATATAGTTAAGTGTGCGTACCATCTTTCCCCAAAAGCATTTTCAGGAATCCAAATTGTTTGTCTGCTTAGTGATTATTCTGTTTTATGAAGTTGATTAACTTTCTACCTGTCTTAAATAAATGATTTTTAAAAAAGAAAATGCATCATTTGATCTATCTTTTTATTTTTGCTTGATATTGCATAATGTAGTGTAGTTATTTATTTATTTTTATTAGTACATTGACAACTACTAATATAAATATTTGTTTCAATTGAACAATAACCAATAAAATAATGATAACATAATAATCATAAGCACTGAACCATACACACTTTCATATAATTTAGGAAGACAGAGAAGATGTATTACAGGTTATCAGTCTGACCTAAATACTTGTCCTAAGTAGAGTATTTCCTGCTAATTGTACGGACGGTAACAATCACTTTTATTATGTTTGGAAGTATTTATATGTTTGTTTTATTTATTTAATAAAAACTGTGGCTTGTTTGTAATCCAGATTTATCCGAAGTACAATCACATTATTTTTAGTATACCTCTAATTAATCAGCACAGTAGATTTGATTTAGTATTTCCAAAATAACATAATAGTACTTCAGTTAAAAACAAGCTGCAAGAATAATGATCCACTGATGTGATGCAAACTTGGGAAGCCTGCATCTGAGGACATACATCACCAGACATAAAAGACAGCAGTCTTCTGGATTCAGTTGAGTTTTAATCAATGAAACTATAAAGTTGTGTAAAATAATCCTGGAAAGAGTTTTTGTACAACTTGGAGTAGATTGCTTTAATGGTGAAATATTAGTTTTTCTATGATACTACTTTTGAAGAAAGATCAATCTCACTGAATTCTTTCAGAGAATTCTTTAACACTTAAATTAGTTAACAAAGAAATCCTTATTATATTGAGCTAGAAATAATTTTCTTAATCTGGTAGATATATATTTCTATTTCTATATATTTATCTGGTTGAATAATTGTTTATATGATGGTTTAAAAATTTTTTAAAAAAAATTGTGTATTGTGTTTACTCATTAGAATTAGTTTAATTTTATTCCTCATCCTTCAAATAATCAAATATTTCTGGGAGAATTACCCTTCCTTCCTTCCTTCCTTCCTTCCTTCCTTCCTTCCTTCCTTCCTTCCTTCCTTACTTACTTACTTACTTACTTACTTACTTATTTACTTACTTACTTACTAACTTACTTACTTCGCTTTGGATTGCAAAAGTTATATGGAACATTAAATTCCAGGAACAAAATTTCATAAATGTTTTCATTATTTCAGAAATAATGTTGCTTATTTTATATTACAGAATAATATATATGTGTTGGACATTTGAAAAGCTTTAATGACATAGAAAAATGTATATTTTTCTCATGCAAATACTGATACTGTTAATACTGGAGATACCCAACTTGGAGAATAGATTGCCTTGCCCTTTTATAAAATGAAATTCAAAAAGAAAAAAAAACTATAGGTGCTAAACCTGCAATTTGAGACATATATTTAATAGTACTCAAATTAAGAATCTTCAATATTTCGTAAGATTTCTGCTTGTGTTCCTTTTGAAATACCTAAGGACACTTAGAGCCTATTTCATAATCATATAGCTACTGAAAAATGGCACAACTAAATTCAACTTCGACAGCGAGGATGATATTTTTCTCCTGTTTTGCTATTATGCTTGTGTCCAGGCTTTGAACTTCTTTATCTTTGCTTTTAATTATACATTTCTTTGTTACATTTATGTTCTTAACTTTATCAAAGATTATGAATTTCAGACTTTATTTTTAAAAGATATATTCATTTTCTTTTTTCTCATCATACTTCTGTTTCTCTTGCTTTTTCCCTCCCCTTTGGCTATAAATTGGCCTCGTTTAAGATGAATCCATTTTAATAGGCCAATGAATAGAACTTTTGACTTTTCCTTTCTGATAGGGTCATATAATATTAATGATAACAATTATTTGATTAATGTATTAAACTTTATTGCAGAAATTATCTTCAAAGTGTTGAATATCTTCAGTTGAGATATATCAAGGTGATTTGTTTGTTTTTGTTCATTGTATATTCCTCTAAACTGACAAGACTTGTGGAATTCCATTGAGGTATAAATGGAATGAATGAATGAATGAGGTATAAATGGAATGAATAAATATCACTTTCTATTTTTTATCACTTTTTTGTGGAGAACACTTGATAATGAAATTTCACATACTATGAATAACTATAAACTAGAGTTTCTTTCAATTATTTGGGTTTTTTAACAATATATACATAAATAATACACTACTTTACTATTTATTACATAGTTATAGATACATGTAAGTATTTTAAAATAATATATTAGTAATCATATATAAAATATTATTAGTTTATAAAAATTTATAAAAATATAAAGAAAATCTATTCATATATCTTCCAGGCAAATAATATAAATATATCCAGGTGTTCAGAACTGTGTTCAATGTTCAAATTTTAATTTCCACTTTCTGTAATTATGTACAGTATGATCAATTAGTTTGATCATGAAAATATGCCCTTTTGAAAATATGAAGTACATCTAACCTCAAAAACTGTATACAAAATATAAATTACAGTTGCGTGCAAAAATGTAACTATTTGAAATATTGTATATGAAAATAATATAACTTTCATTCAGTTTTTAAAGAAATACAGATTGATGTACCCTAGCTTATATGACAAATTACATTTATAATTCCATTGTTGTAAAACTGCCATAAACCAAAAATCAAGTGACTTGTCTAAATATAGCCTTTAATCCAGTGATATGTGAAAATATATTTCATTTTTTTAAGTAAGGTATGTATAAAATAAGTATGTCATGTCACTCATCAGGAAAAGGTTTTGTAAATGAAATTTATAAAGCATATTATTTCAAATTTTCCAATAAACATGTACTTTTTCCTTCTAGTCTAGGTATTTAGTCTGCAGTTTAGTGTCTATCATATTAAGAAAAAGCAGATGAATTATTTGCAATCGTATGAATAAAAATTCAATTTTTAAAGAAGTGAGAGTTTCTATAATAAAAACAAAAAAATGACAAGAAGATATGGAACTTATTAATCTGTTTATTTAATAAAAGAATATTTAAAACACGGTACAATCAAAATAATATAGCAGCGAATATGATACAGCAGAATTACTCTAATCATATTATTTTAATACTTTTCTCTTATTCACATACTGTTTATCTTGCCTTGCATATATCCTCGATCTGCAAACAACAAATTGGGAATTATGGTTCCTCATTATTATTTTTACACAGAGCTACTGAAATTTCAACCATTTTTCCATTATTTGAATCAAAATGATTTTACCCACACATGTGATATAAGTGATATAAGTTTAATAAATTAGTATTATGGTTGTTTTCACAATCGGTCAGCTGTTTAGACTGGAGGTGGCATGTTTGTCCACTTATCAAGCCCTTCTCAAGGACCTGGGATAGGCAGATGTTGTTTGAGGTGTTTGAGGCAGATGTTGTTAAAGATGTTGTTGCAGGATGTAAGCTGTTTCAAGTACAGCTGCCTTTTTCAATTGACTGGTGGTGATTTTATAAAAGGTAGCTTTACTTAGAACAGTTTACTTGCTGTGATAAATTGTTCTTGTAGGAAATTTGTTTCTCAAAATTGTTTTGTTTTCATTTTATGCATCTAGACATAGAGTACAAAGAGAAGTGTTCATATTAGAAACTAAGTTAACCTTTAATTTCCTTCTCACACACACATGCACATATACACTCATATTTTGCTTCTCAGGATTTACTTACATGTTCTGAAAATGTTAAAATGATAAGCAGCATCCTGTACCTTTATCTGAGAGCCAAATGCAGGCTCAACTCAATCTTTTTAATACATAATTCACGTTCATATACATTTTATCTTTGCATATACTACAAGGAAACAGGAAATGTGCAGTTCAAAATGTTAAAGTAGAGTACATTTTATTAAGAGCTAAAGCAATAAATTAAATCCACTTATGAACTGAGGATTTCCCCCCCCCGAATTGTTCCAGACTGTTTATTTAGTAAGATGCAGGGCTTTATTGGTTTCTCAAAGGATTGTTATTAATAAAAGGTGAATTTTAATAAAATGGTAACATTTCCATACAGCTGATCTATAAAAGATGAAATGCCTCATTTTTATAAGTTTATATTAAAGTAATTTTATATTCTGTTTTATCAGAAGAAAATTAACTTGGATACTGTGTGTGTGAAAAGACAGTAGTGACAAGGTTGTTCCCCCCCCCCCCCGTGATTAAAGCCTGCATCCACTTCTAGTGTCATAAACTTATATAGCAAATAATATGTAGCACTGAATAAAATTTGGAACCGCTTTTAATAAACTACATATACTTTGTTTTTTCTTTTCACAGAACCTTAATCTTAAAAAGGCTATTTATATTACCATGTTCTGTACAGTGCAGCATTCCAAATCACAAATTACTGTCTAGTATCCATTTAAACATATACTGTGAAGGAAAACCAACATCTCTTTGGGCAGTTTATTTATTTTCTTAACTGTTCTTAGTGTTGGGGATTTTTTGTTTATGTCTTAAAAATAAATCTATTATTCTCTATGTTGACACTCTATTTGTATGTTTTCAAACTCAGCCCATTCTAGAGCTAAGTATTCTCAGGCCTATGTTTCTCTTCATGGGATTTTATTTGTAGTTCTCTGATTTCATTGTTGTTTTTATCTTATTATTTTTTCTGCATCCCATAACAGCACATTTATTCTTTTAGATTTCTAATCAGATTCCTTCTCTTTTTTCTGTTTCTTCTGTTTCTTGTGAATAAACAGTAAAGTACTATGTTCCTTTGGAATTCATCTTATTTTTGCCTATTATATAAGAGATATCTTCTTGTACTAACTCTTATTCTAGAATTGTGAATTCCATCATGTTTATTTTTGTTAGCATTAAAGTCTAGAGAACAAAGAACTTTACGAACTAATTGCAGTAATGATTGTATAGTGAATTATTCAGTAAGCCAATTTCAGCTCCACCTAACAATGTGTTTATTTTATTTATTAAATGTATTTGCCACCCATTTTGTTTAGAAACAACTCTGAATAGCATACAGCATTAAAATCATAAAAGATAAATATTTTTAAAATAATAAAAAAATAAAAATTACAATGAAAAATAAAATCATAGTTAAAAGATGGGGAGAGAGAGAGCAGAATGCAAGGGAGAGGTGGGATTGCCTCTTAATTAACCTTCTCCGGTGTGATGCTCTCATTGGGCCCCCAAGCAATGTGGCAGAGCCAGCTCTTCAGGCCCTTACAGAAAGTCAGAAGGATGGGAACCAATGTTACCGCAGGGGGTTAAGATGTTCCAAAGGACAGCTGCCATGGCAGAGAAGGCCTTTCTCCTAGACTTTGCCAACCAGAATTCCTTGACCCACAGGACCCACAGTCTTCTTCTGAGGTCCATACTTTCGATTCTTAACAAATTTCCAACTATTTTTCTTCCTTTTCTATTCTCTTTCATAAACTGAAGTGAAGGATGGGAGCCACTAATAAAACCCCGGAGTTTACTTACCTTCTTTCGAGATCTTGAAGTTTCATGGAGATATGTTTTAGCCAATTTTTGCAGTTTTCCCCATAGGAATTAAGAGACAGGTGTATTTGTCAGTAGATTTTATAAGTCTTGAGTTATATCCTGATCTTTGCAGTCTAAATATCCTCTGCCCTTTGGGTATTCATTTTCTTGTCCCTTCTGCAGTTTCTCTCTTTTTTTCTTCCCCTGAAGGCTATAACTTATTTTTCTGTAAGCTCCTGAAAGATCTATCAATGCAGAATAATTTATATATTCTTGAATTTATAAATTGCAACAATTTATAATTGTTCTTGGTAGACAAGAGTTGGAAGGGACCTTGGAGGTCTTCTAGCCCAACTCCCTGCTCAAGCAGGAAACCCTATACTATTTCAGACAAATGATTGTCCAATCTCTTCTTAAAAACTTCCATAATTGGAGCACTCACAACTTCTAGAGGCAAATCATTCCACTGATTAATTGTCCTAACAGTCAAGAAATTTCTCCTTAGTTCTAGGTTGGTTCTCTCTTTGATTAGTTTTCTCCCATTGCTTCTTGTCCTGTCTTCAGATGCTTTGGAGAATAGGTTGACTCCCTACTAGTTATGCAAGAGACGAACCTTTTTATCCCAGATATTTAGTTCCTGGGAACACACAGTTTTTAAATCTCTTTCCTTTCTTCCGTGACTCTTTCTTCATCTGAACTCACCAGCAGATTTATGTTTGTTTCACAATGATGTAACAACAACAATAATAATAATAATAAAAAAAAACATCCACATCTGCCTATCCCAGGTCCTTGGTAAGGACTCGATAGGTAGAAATGCCAAATCCAGTCTGAACATCTGGCTGACTGTGCGATGATTAATAATAATAATAATAATAATAATAATAATAATAATAATAATAATAATAATAATAATAATAATAATAATAATAATAATAATAATAATAATAATAATAATAATAATAATAATAATAAAGTTGGAAGGGACCTTGGAGGTCATCTAATACAACTCCCTACTCAGGCAGGAAACCCTGTATCATTTCAGACAAATGGCTGTCCAATCTCTTCTTAAAAACTTCCGGTGTTGGAGCATTCACAACTTCTGGAGACAGGTTGTTCCACTGATTAATTGTTCTAACTGTCAGGAAATTTCCCCTTAGTTCTAGATTACTTCTCTCTTTGATGGTTGTTTCTCTCTTTGATTTAAAAATGTTTAGAATAAAAACTATGAAGGTTTGTCATCCCCAAAAGTTGCACTAAACAGAGGTATGGTTGCAGATTGAAAACTCGGATATGTGTATATTGGGTTCACTTAGTGATGTGTTTCTATGAAAAAATAAATTTATAGGTTGTAGTCATTAGAAAAGATATCTGTGAAGGTATAGTAGCTGATTATGCATGGGTTTCAAATCATGCTTTTTAAAGGACCATCCGTCTTTTTAAAGAACCATCAATCTTTATTCTAATATCTGTATTCATTTGTAGGATGTTATGTGTAATAAATCTGGATCTTCTTCTTCTTCTTCTTCTTCTTCTTCTTCTTCTTCTTCTTCTTCTTCTTCTTCTTCTTCTTCTTCTTCTTCTTCTTCTTCTTCTTCTTCTTCTTCTTCTTCTTCTTCTTCTTCTTCTTCTTCTTCTTCTTCTTCTTCTTCTTCTTCTTCTTCTTCTTCTTCTTCTCAGTATTACGGGATGATTTCCGCCAAAATCCTACAGATGTTGTTGTGGCAGCAGGTGAACCAGCTATCTTAGAGTGCCAACCTCCTCGAGGACATCCTGAACCCACTATCTACTGGAAAAAAGACAAAATCCGAATAGATGATAGAGAAGAGAGAATAAGTGTAAGTATCTCACCATGGATTTTCAAGACAATTATTGTAATAAATGGCTTTTCATGCAATATACAAATTTATCATACAGCAACTAGAAGTTCTAATATTTGCTTCATAAAATAAAAATAGCAAATAATTTTGTATACAAATTTACAGAAATAATTACTGCAGTTACCACTATATAAACAAAATAGTAGGCTCAGTGAAGCAACATACCTTCATTCAGTAAGTTATTTGGCTGATAGAAATGATGTGTTTCCTTCATTGAAATGAACAAACCAGTTTTGATGGAACAAAGTATTGCATGAGAGAACTCTGCTTTTAGCCTTCTCCCTAAGTTCATCCCAAATGTTTCCACATTAGATAGCTTTGGATTCCTACAGCATGCACCAAGGTAGCTCCAGCCTGGGTAAATACAGCAGATACTGCAGGATTGCACACAGTACATGTTGGAACTGGTCATCTTGGAAAGCCATCCATGTATGCCAAAGTTGGTTTTAGGTATACTGCAAAATTCCTCTGCATCACTGATCAAGCTTTCTGGTAGTGCTATTAATGCACTACTTAGCTCTGGAATGGTTGACAGATTGGAAGGAAATGACTGGTACAACACATGGAGAAAACTCCAGGTTGTGTGGCCGAGATTCAGATGTTGCCCATTCTCTGCTGTTACTTATAAGAGTTGTGAAGACCTGGTTCTTAACGCAATCCTTTGGTAAAGGAAAGACTCCTTGCTTCATTGTCCTTGCCATCTTTTATATTTTATTGGTTTAATTGTATTTTTTTATTGTTGTGAGCCACCCAGAGTGGTTGAGATTCAAGAAGCATATAGTGTAAGTTTAAGAAATCATTAATATTTTGGTTGACTGCAATGTCAGCCAGATGTTTAGACTGAAATTGGCATTTTTATCCAGCTGTTGAGTCCTTCCCAAGGATCTGGGTGTCAAGGGATAGACACATGTTGTTTTTTGATGATGTTAAAGATTATTATTAATAAAATTATTATTATTATCATTCATCACATACTCAGCCAGATGGTCAGACTGGATTTGGCATTTTTATCCACCTATCAAGTCCTCCCCATGGACCTAGGATAGGCAGATGTTGATGTTTTATGGTATTAGAGGTATCATTGCAGAGTGTTATTATTATTTTCATTATTGTTTACAACTATGTGATATCAAAACTGTCAGTTCTTTAGCTGGTGTTGGTCATATTCATTGAGTTCTACCCCAGAACCTAGCATGACATAATGTATCAGCATAGCAAATGTGCAGATCCAAGCAGTGTGGTCTTATGTGAAAATTTTGTCAATGTACAGATTTTCTAAGTGCTAAGATTTTTTTGGTATGGCACCCATAATCACTGAGACCACCACAGGCAGTTTATGCCATAAACTTTCACTTTTCACATCTTGATGCTTTGTGATCTTTATTTCTTTGTCTTTTATTCTATCATTCCCCTGATAATGCCATATCAATTATCCACATTTTTTTCTTTTCAACAGCAGTTATATCTGGTTTGTTAAGAGCCAAGACTATTAATGTGTATTTGTCACACAATATTTTAACCTGATCATTTTCAGCTATTTTTTCACCATATATTCTCATCATTTATTAGTACTATGGTTCATTGCACAGTCAGCCAGATGTTCAGACTGGATTTGGCATTTTTGTTCACCTGTTGAGTTCTTCCCAAGAACCTGGGATAAGGCAGATATGGATATTTGATGGTGTTATAGATATTGACACAGGATATAAGCTATTCCAAATAAAGCTGCCTTTTGCAGTTGACTGATGGTGAATTTGAATGATGTTCAAGTAGTGCTCCAATTGTTTTGGGATTGCACTTAAGGCATCTATTACTATTGGTACTACCTTTGCTTTCTTTTGCCACAGTCATTCTATTTTTATTTGCAGGTCTTTGTATTTTGTCATCTTCTCCAGTTCTTTCTCTTCTATTCTGCTGTCTCCAGGTACTGCCATGTCCACTATCCAGACTTTTTTGCCTTTCTTATTGATAATTGTTAAGCCTGGCTAGTTATGCGGCAGGTTCCTGTCTGTTTGAATTCTAAAGTCTCAAAGCACTTTTTTATTATGTGTTCATCGTACGTCAGCCAAATGTTTAGACTGAATGTGGTACTCTTATCCACTTATCATGATTATTGTTCCTTCAAATGCACAGTCCTATACATTTAGATTAAATTAAAATTAAGCACTGTTGCTGTTTTCTATTCATTTCTAGGTATGTCAGAGAAAAGTTCATAGTGCATAACAAGTTACCTTTTTTATTTTTTTTATAATAGATACGAAGTGGAAAGCTCATGATTTCAAATACAAGAAAAAGTGATGCTGGAATGTACACATGCGTCGGCACAAATATGGTGGGAGAACGGGATAGTGATCCTGCAGAACTTACTGTTTTTGGTAAAGGAATTCTAAAATTCATTCATGTTTCTGCCAGCTGACCCAGTCAATGTTATTTAGAAGTTTTATTAAATAACAAGTGTCCTGAAATTCTCTTTTTAATAGCTAAGTTTTGTGCCTTTGCCCTAAGACAGCTAGATTTATAACTAGATTTATAGATTTATAGCTAGTTTTATTAATATAAATATGCCATATATTAAATGTTATATTTTGCTCTTATATTTTTCTTTTGTACTTAGGTTGTTCAAACATGTTATTATACTGGTCTTGAAACATAATAAAGATACTATTACTACTTCAATTACTTTGTGCAAACTATGTCCCACAATGTCTAACGATAAAAGTCTAAGAATTCATTTTTAAAATATAAAAAGATATCTTCAATTGTTTATATTGGTTCCTGTTAGAAAATTATCAAAAGTGTTTGATAAAGTATTACCCCAGCTGATAGAAATTTCAGATTCTATTGTTTATTAATATTAGTTCTACTCTACTCTACTGTATTCTATTCTACTATTTCCATGACTGATAGAAAAAAAATTATTTGTAACACTACAAGGAACTGAATCTGGTAGATGATACTAAGTTTATGTCAAAAAACTTTGACATGAAAATGTCTGCCTCAATTAACTAAGTTGTATGATCATTTTTCTTTAGGCATTTTATATTGCTTTCATTTTATATTGCTTTCAATTCCTTGTTTTAGAAAATCATTCCTATAAATAATGTTCTAAAAATAAAATTGAAGCAAGAAATTAAGGTTGGCTGGATACAGAACAGATGCAGAACAAAGCTATTCAATGCAATTTACTGGAAATGCATAGAAAATTCTAATAAATTAGAAGAACGTTAAGCTGCTGAATATTAAATATATAAGTTGTTTTCTTACATATTGGCTTTTAGACATTTGCAGGTTGTATTCCTTTATTTTGGTTTTAAAATGTTTTCTACCAGTATCTAAAATTAATTCTAGCATATCACTTGGAACTGGTATCTAGGTCACCATACAAGGAATTTAGCTTGAGGCATAGCCTCTGGTAAAAATGGGTAACAGAAAGTAAAAAGTTATCAGGAGCTCAGTGAATATAATGTATGCAGAAGGACCAAAATTACAACTGCATATGAAGAAGTTTTCATAAATAAGTTTGGCATATTCTAAATAATTAAGTATTATAAGTATTATAACTAGTTAAATTAAAATATATTGTTTTCATCCATGTAGGCATCAGGAAGGGCATCCGGCCAGTGAAAGCTGAGCTCCATCCAGTTGCCCCGACTGCCCAAAATTAAGGGATTACAGGGTTGTAAAAAGAGAGTTACTGATATAATCATAGCAAGTTAATATTAAAAGGAAATTGCATGTGTTTTCCTGTGTGTTAACAAGAAGCATTTCCATTCTCAGTTCTACTGACATAATTATTACTATAGTTGGTGTTTAGATTTAATCAGCATAAACTCATTAAAATCAATGGAACTTAATTTTTTTGCTCAAAGGATAACTAAATCTAGACTCCAAGCATATTGTATAGGTATTCATAATATTTTGTAGTGTTTCCTATAAAGATAAAAAGTTTTGAATTTTTCAGATTTTTATAGCTTAAAGAGAATGTGTACATTAATTACATATGTTAATTTTTATTCAAAATTAGATACAAATGTTTGCTTTTATTCACAAATAATATTCTATTAAATTTTTAAATTAAGTTCTTAAACTTGCCATATTTTAAAAGGAATGATTGAATGCATGAAACGTCTTCTGCCACATTTATCTCCTCAGTATGCAGGATATTGCCATAGTTTGCTTAATTGTATGCAATTAGATATTCTGATCTGTTGTTTTGTACAGTGTGTATTTCTGTTTCTGTATGACAACATTCATCCACAGCATTTTGTTCAAAAGGTTCTGTCAGCTTTCAGAAGCAACTTTTTCATGACCATAGGAGTTTGGGGTAGGGAAAGCCTGGTTAGGTTTAGAAAAGAAACTGACAAATAATGGATGTCCCACATATCAGAGATAAATTATAATTTAAATTATATATAATTCTGCATACTGGAACAAAACGAAGTATAAATAATAGATGACTTTAAGCTTCATTTGATCTGAGATAAAAATCATCAGTCAGTCATTTGCTTAGATCCTATTCATTAAACACTGACAGTTAAGTTTATTTGTAATTTTACTCTTTTCTTTTACTTGAGTTACATGGAAAGTATCACATATTCAAATGAATGAGAAAGAATTTAGTAATTAAATAAAATAAATAATGATACTTCATCTTCCAAAGAAATATTACTGGGTAAGCAATTTTTGACAAATGATGTATTCAATATTGTACATATGAATTCTCTCATAATTCTTCGGTGCCATTAATAACCTAAACTTTGGTATACAGGTACTCCTCAACTTATAACCAGTTGCTTAGTGACCGTATGAAGTTGTGGTAGATAGCCCCAAAGCTCTTTATGACTCAGTCTCAAAGTTATGGCCATTGCAGTGTCCCCACAGTCACTCGCCCTTATGACCAACTGCTGGAATGTTGCAGTGCCCCCATACATTTATCAACCATATTGGGGAGAGACGAGATGGGTCTCTCATAAGACAAGTGATTATGTGGGTATTTCACTTAATGGCTATCATGACTTCCAATCCTAATGGGCATGCTTCATTACAGTTGTAGTCAAGGATTACCTGTATATGTTAATAAAATATCTGAGCAAAATTGCTATAACAAGCCTGAATCCATGATTGACAAAATGATCTCTTCTGATTTCTTTTATATGCAATTCTTCTGTAAGAAACAATTTGGGAGATAGTAAGATATATTTATTCAGCTGTAATCTGAAAAAATATTTTATTTAATATAGAATATAATAGGTCTTTATTTTAATTTGCATGCTGAATCTTCTTGATAAAATTATTATTGTAATGATGCCACTCAAATTTATGGATTCATTTATTGATTTATTTATTAATAGAAAAAACGTTTCAGCCTATTTTGAAATTAACATTGCTGCACAATGAAAAAAGTATACTATACTTTGGATATACCAGAGAATTGCCTCTTATCCAATGAGGGACTAACATTGTAAAAATGTTGTAGATCTGATTTAAATATAGTTGATATTACTGTCTATGCATGTACAGTATGTGCTTTGAACACTCAACAAGTCCCTTCAGTTTTCTTGGCAAGATTTTCATAAATGGTTTACCCCTGCCTTCTGAGACTGAGTGGCCCAAAGTCATTCAGCTGGGTTCTTATCTAAGGCTGGACTAGAACTCACAGTTTTCTTGCCCAGTGCCTTTAACCACTACAGCAAACTGGCTGTTAATATTATATAAAGAATGTTAATTGAATGACATTATTCTAAGCAGTTTATTCATTAATTGAATAATGGAAAAATCATGCTGTATGACTAATATATAAGCACAAAAGAATCAGTAACTTGCATATTCTTGCCTAACAATAGGCAAAATGTAGAAATGATGTCCAAATACAATAATGAGTATTTGTGTGAAATATAAAGCCCTTTATGTATTTATTTATTCCTTTTGTACCTTGCCACAATCTGTTTGACTTAGTGGCTTACATGGTATAAAAAGAAAAAAAGGGAAAGCATTCATGATACAATATAAAACACTCACTTCTTTGTTAAACATTAGACTTCATGACTGTTAATGAGAATAGGGAAATGTTTTAATAAATCACTAGGCAATCAATTTATTCTGGGCTGGCCTATTTTCAATATTTGAAATGAAACATAGCCATCTTATTTAATGTGGAACTCTTGTTTTCAAGAACGACCCACATTTCTCAGAAGACCAATCAACCAAGTGGTTTTGGAAGAAGATGTTGTTGAGTTTAGATGCCAGGTACAAGGCGATCCTCAGCCAACAGTTCGCTGGAAGAAAGATGACATCGATTTGCCAAGGGGAAGGTAAGAAAAATGCTAATTATTCATAGTGCTTTTAGAACTGCCACACTTATTGATATGAAATATTATAAATCAGGAAAAAAGCATATTGGTTAAAAGAATTCTATTATTTATTTACTTCTATTATTAAGAACACATGTTCTTAAGGAGATACAGTTTGGTAATTAGGGATACTTAGCTCCAGTATCCCTAGTATAGTATTATGTCAGAATCAGAACATCTACACACATAGAGGTTCTTTATGTTTTTACCCCCTAAGCAGTAATTCTTAAGATCTCATTGCAGGCCCCAGAACACCCAGAGATTTCATCAATAAAATGTGATGGTAAAAATGATTGATTGTAGGGTTAATGCAATTTTCACTCATGCTTATGAGTTTAGGAGTGTGAATGAAAGCACAGGAGCCAGTTAGGTGCAGTACTTTAAGGCACCAGACAAGAAACCTTGGAGAGTGGGAGTTCTTAGGCACAAAGCCAGCTGAATGGCCAGTCACACTCTCTCAGCCTAGGAAGTTAATGGCAAACCATTTCCAAAAAGCCAAGAAAACTGCAAGGGTTTGTCCAGGCAGCCCCCAGAAGTCAAAATTGATTCCAAGGCATATACACACAATGAAAACATTTCTAATCCCAACCTGAAACCCTGAGAAATGTGAATGAAAAGTCGTATGTCACTGGAAGTCTTACAATCTAACAGCAAATCAGGAGTATGAACTGAAGGAGAAAAAGTTGCTTAACCAGGCAATAAAGGAATAGGCTCTCTGTCCTCCCTTTATATCACTCTTACATGTTATTCATTTTTTTTTAGATTTACTAAATAATTTCACCAAAATTTAATAACTGATTAAAAAATTATTGGATCAGCTGTGAAATTAGCGTGACAGCACTAAGTAATACTAGTAAGACATAATCCAGAGAATATTCATTGTTATGTCACTTGAAAGAATAACACTGTAAATAAATTTCACACTGTAAATAAATTAAATATTCAAACTAGCTAATCCTACATTACTAATTTTCCTGAACATTCTATACAAGTATGGAAAATACTTTTAGGAAATGCAGTGTTAATAAAAGCATAGTGTATTAGGATATAATATTTATAGTGGAACATGCTCTTATTACTCTCTAGATTACATAACTATTTCTTTTTATAACCTCTGCTTCAAAACTTTCATATCTGGATATTTGTTTCCAAATCTTGTAATGCTAATTTTAAAAATCAGTGGTTTATTTTAAATTTCTGTTTGGTTGGGGATTTAAAGTTTGGGGGATTTTTTGGATATGGATGTATCACTTCCCTCCTTCCTGCCATAAGTGCAATGTTATGAAATTCCAGTTTTCTATGAACTGCCTGCAAGTTCAGGATCGGCTCTTTTGAATCAACCAAGTGTTGATCTGTTGATTGCAATAGGAATGGCTTGTTACCTGAACCCATTGTCATAGGCTGACAGTGACCGAACCCAAGTCAGCCAGCTTTAATGGGACTAGAATTCATAGTCTCCTGGAAATAAAGTCTTAACACTAGACTAAAGTATCACTTATTTATCTGTCTGTCTATCTGTCCATCCGTATACATACATGCATGCATGCATACATACATACATACATACATACATACATATATACATACATTTTGATGGCCCTGGTTTATCCTAGAGACTATGAAGAGAAATAATGTCTCCAAGTATCTGAGGGTAGGCAAAAAAACAAGCGAGTTTAAAATACAAGAAAGTAGATTTTGATTGAGCCTCAGGAAAGATTTCATAATAATAATTATTCTTCAACAAGGGAACTTACTGTCTCATTATTTAATGCTTTTCTCTAGTTCATGGGTGTCAAACTCGCGACGTCACATGATGTGTCGCGACGTATCACAACTTTCCCCCCATTGCCAGCAATGGGGTGGGCGCAGTTTCGGCGTGACACATCTGGCCCGCGGGCTGGCAGTTTGACATCCCTGCTCCAGTTCCTTTATCAGTTCAACTACTTAAAGAGATACTGCACGGCTCTCTACTAGGCAAGGTTCAATAGTAGATTCCTGTATTGGGAAGGGTTCCAACCATTGCATTATGAAATGAAATGCAATTCTAAAAGCATTTTGAAAATGTAAAGTGAACAATATGAATATTGATGAGTTTTCAGTGATTTATTATTATGACTAGTTTTCTTCTTTAATGTATGTTTGACACATTTATACTAAGGGACAATGAATTCTATAAATGATGGAAAGTATTTGTAATTACTTCCAGTTAAATACAACTTGACTTATGTGTTGACTATGCCACTTTATTTAAGCTTAGATACGTAACCAATATTACAGACTGAAATATTTGGTGTGGAGATGGCATTTCCTTGGCTTAACATTTAATAACATTTGATTACAGTTTGTGCAGCACCTCATGTTTTCTAATTTCTAGCAAAGCCTAAGAGACCAGCTGCATAACTGTAATTATGTAGCAAGTAATATAGGGTTTTTCCCCTTAGAAATAAAGTACTTTTAGTTACAGATTCGAATGTATGAAATTCTTTAATAACAATTTACATGGAACATGATAGCAAGGCTAGTTTTGGGAGATTGAACTAATATACAGACAGAATGAATGTGTTTGTCAGTTTTTTAATACATCCTTAAAGTATCTGTTTTATGGGGGTTGGGATATTTCTGCTCTGAGCAGCTGGCTCAGTAAATACCTCTTTAATGAAATTACAATTGGTGTTTGTATGTTGGATGTGTAGATATTTCATGTTAACTGACAAGGGAACTGAAGGTAGCAACCGCTATAAAGTACTAGCAGGAAAGAGCCATTTCTTTAAATTTATTCTCTGTAGTGTAACAAATAGAACAATGTAAGAAAACATGGTAAACTAAAAATAATATGCAACCTGCCCGGTTTTTACAATAGATTATTATGTAGCTATGCATTATTATATAAAAGAATTCTTTTGGCAACCTAAGAACCGATTATGTTTTAATGGAAAATTAAGAAAACACCTCTGGTTTTGTTTTGCTTTGTTATCTAGCAAATGTATTCTTTCTGGGAATGAAAGAAGATAAAGTGAAATGGTACATTGTCGCTGGTTAACTTGATAAACAAAATTCCTATCATTAATGCCAAAAGAAATTCTGCAGTACCCATCCAAACTATTTCCATTTCCTTTTGCTTTTCACCAGGCAATGTACCAAAAATAGCATATTGTTATTATTTCTACCTCCTCTTCTACAACTGAAACAAAATGAAGACTCTAATTATCAAGTTAATTTTTTTTTGTTTCAATTAATGATATAGATGGTACTGTTAGTTATTAAATCTACCTCTATTTGTTCTAACATGTTGGAATTTTTAGTGATAATTTCCAAGAAAAGATACCCTGATAAATGTAAGTTGTGGGAATTTAGCACTTCATATATTTTCATGGTGATTATAGGAATTTGGCATTCATTTTTAAAATGGGGTATTTCATTCAATGAATTTTGTCCTATTTTGTTCCTCTATAGCTTGAGGCTTGAATACAGTAAACAATACACCCACAGCCTAAAAAAAAGGGTAAATGGACATTTAGCTTGAAAGTGTTATATTGCATTATGTATGCCAAGAGATGGGATCTAGCCATTGCTGTCATCAGTGCTTTTTTTGTAAAAAAAAAAAAAAAAGTGCTGGAACTCACACACTCGTCATACAACCCGCCTTGCCTACCCTACAAGGTTTACCTTTGTAGTTGAAAAAAAATCCGTTCAATTTTTAGTGTATCTAAAAGACTAGGATTTTGTTCAAGGTAAGTTAATACTATTAATGTTACCATGCACTGTATGGCTTTAAATTACAAGAAGGCATTTTATTAATCTTTTGGGACATTTAACACTAGCATACCCATTTAGTTTAATGAGTGGAAATGTCAGCTGTCTATGTGGAATGAAATTGGCCCAGTAAAACAAAATTTGGTTGCTTGTAAAAGATTGAATTATTTTTAAGAAGTTGTCAAACATGGTGGAAAAATTTACCATTTGGAGTTTAATATGGATCTTCACTTGAAACAAATGAAAGTTGAAACTTTGTCAGTGAACAGATTACTTTTAATTTACCTTTTAAGTTAAACCCAATTTAATAAATAGATCTGATTAAACCTCATACTGTAGGTTTACCTTTACATCTGACCAATACATAATTAATATATATTATTAATAATAATAATACCCCCAAATCACAAGACATTGGCTTTATTCTTATTCTTCCCCTCTGCAGTTTGAATATAAAGTATAAAAGACTAAAAAGAGGTTTTCGTAGACATCCCAGCCTTTGAACTACCTAAGGAACTGAAACAACAAAGTTTCGCTGTCAGGCAAGCTTCCATGCCAGCTGCCTTTCTTTCCTCTCGCTTTGCCTCTTTTTAACCTCACACCCCACCTTCTGTAAGGGAAGGCAAAAGGCTCACTCACCCTCTCGTGAAAGATGGCCTCCATGTTTATGTGTCTCCCACCGCCACCATCGGCTTCCACACCACATGGTCTGACCCAGCCAATCAAGCCACACTCTGGCTGTAGTGCTCCGGCGCCTCATGGCTCCTCCTAGAGGAGGCAGACAGCATTGGAGGGGACCCCGCTTGCACCGTACCGCTAGCTGGGCATTTTCAAAAGCAAACAAGGATAGAAAGGGCAACAATAGGAAAAGAACACAACTCTGGAAAATCCATCCAAAAAAGGTGCCAGAACTCCGTTCCGTTGCGTTCTATGACAAAAAAAGCCCTGGCTGTCATCATTTGATGAGCTGTAGACCAGTTATGGGGTTCTTCTTTATTTGCTTTTATACTAAACAGAAACTTTCATATTGACCTTTGTTGATTTTTTTTAGTGACCTTCAATACAATCATGGTGTTCTCTGCAACAACATAGGTGTTAGGAGTGGGAGGAATGGGGTTTTGGTGATTCTACAACTTCCTCTATGATTAGTGACAATTGGTGTTGGGGGAGGGAGGGTAGAAACGTAGCCCTAAACCCCTTGATGTGTAGGTTGTCATATGTCTGTATTTTTTCCCTGTTCCTATTTAACATCTACAGATCACCACTATGTAGTTTGCCCAAAAGAAGAAAGTTGAATATCATCCATACTGTGTGCTGATAATATCCTTCTTTACATCTCCACCTATGTCGCCAAACAGTGCTATAAATATTCTTTTGTAGTGTCTGAAGGCTGTGGAAAGAGCAGGTTCAGATTTAGGCTCAACTTTGGCAAGATGGAGTAGCTATGAATTTTGTAGTCCTGCCTCCCCTCAGAAGCTGGGGCTTACCATATTTGGCTATGAATGGAGTAGCATTCTCCTAGATAGAAGACAACCTATACTTCGTTTCCTGTTTATTTGAGAACTTAAATCACTTTTTATTTAGCCTCTTTTGAATGCTCAGCATGCACTAGAAAAATACGTTAGATAGCCTCTTTAAGTATGAATAACTGAAATTTCTAAAAGACATGACCAGAGGAAAATGTCCTTCAATAAAATTTGACCTTAAAACCATGTGATCTGGTCAGGTTAATCAGATCTCCTAAAGCAGCTGTCAGTGAATCTACCTATTACAAATAAATTGGGGGGGGGAACCGTGTGATATAAATGAATTAATGTTGGTTACATGAGCAGATTTTTTGTTTAAATTAATAATAATGAGCAATATGAAATGAAAGCTGGAGAAAAAAATATTTTTCAGCTATTAAACATAGCTCTTTAAACATCTTGTCTTAATAAACTATATTGGTTTCAGGTTTTCAGCAGTATACATCAAAGAGATTTATTTCTTTTACGAAATGACTAGAGTAGGTCAGAAAATGTTGTTAAAAGCTTGACAATAGAAGGGACAAAACTAATATATTATTTCTGTGTTTGTGTGAGATGGAATGTCAGAAAATATATATTATCAGATATAGTTTACAGTGAATTAACCTGACAGCTTCTGAGCACTGTAGTGGCTAAGGAAGAATCTTCAGTTCGATATAGTACAGTATACTATCTTTGGTTAACAGAAAATTAGTAGTAGAAAGCATGTTAATTTTAGTTGGAAATGGTTATTAAAAAAAATGCTGATATTGAAATTTTTCTTGCCTAATTTAACTATTAATCATTACTCATTAAAAGAAAAAAGAAAAACAAGAGCAGAGTCTCTTATTTTCTTTAAAAAAAATTCACTACTGTGTATAATAAACTGAGATCCTGGGAAGTTTAAAATTCCAGTGCTTAAAGGCTGAATTACAATATCAAAAAATAATACAGGCTTTCAGATGAATGTGCTTCTAAGAAGATTGAAAAAAAATAGTTATGCTTTTACTGGAATTTGGAATTTGGTAGGTGTCATTTGCAGTGAAGATAACAGAAAACTCCATAACAAATTATTTTACAAAAACATTCTTTGGTATTATTTTTAAAGCTCTGCTAATAAGCATATTATTGATGAAAGCATGATTTCTAAAGTGTATAAATATAATAGTAGTACATGGATGTAAGTTTTCTATTGCTTCATTGTCCATTTGTAATAATATTAACAAATATTATCTTTAATATTTTATGCTTTTTAATGATTTTCTTTCCTGGCTCGCAATACATGTTGTTTGCTAAAACAGTTATATGAAAATATTAATTGCATTTAGAAATTAAAACCCATATGGTATGCAGTTTTCAAAATTGGGTTGTTAATATTCTTCCCAAATTATGACCGTAATGGGATTTTGGACCTACATTGCTTTTTATATTTTAATACTTTCCAGTCATTTTTTAAAGAAGCATAGTTTGACAATATTCGGCCTACTCCTTTAAATTTAAATTACTTTTTAAATAGTTCCCTATGCAGAAAAAAAATTCTTATGCAATGTTTTATAATGTTTTGAAATCTAGTAGTAACAGGCACGATGGCTATTACATATATTTTACTTTATCTGATAGTACTGTTTATGTCAATTCAAATAAATTTAATGTACAGCTATGTACAAATAAGTTTTCTTGAAATCAATACTTCTTCTCTTGGCTATTTTATGTAATGGTTTTTCAAAACAGAGGTTTTTGACTAGAAATTCCATGGTTCACGACTTTGGAAAAAAATAAGTCAGACAAATGACTTTAAAAAAACCAACATAATTTCCTGGGAGCTTTTCAATTACAAATAGTTGCTACCCAAATAAATAAAAAATGGTTATCTTTGCTCTCATAAGAGTGACTATCTCATACACAGACACACAAAATCAGGAATATATGATTAGGAAGAATAGACGGAGCTATGCTAGGAAAAACAGTTCAGTTGTATAGTTCAGAGTACAACACTCACTCAAGTCTACCTGTAAATCTTCCAAGGACCAGCCTAGGATACCAAAGTTACATATGCTAATGCTTTATTTTATAGTTTTATAGTAACAGAATCTTGCAATTCTGAACTTTCTATGCCCCCCTACTTTTTTCCATCTTCTGAGAACTAGAGATGCTTACTCCAGTTACAGTTCTTCCTGGGACTCAGATTTCCTTTCTTCCCTACCAAAAATATACAGTGACATATATCTTTACATCTTATTTTTTAAAGTTTCCCATTACAAAGATATTTTGTAAGAATTTTCTTAAATTCATATTTTAATTCAAGACTTTTAATATTCCTGTTTTTAAGTATACAGTTTCTTGCATGCATTTATAAATTTAAAAGCGAAGAAAAAAATTCAGGAAAAAAATATGAAAGACAAACTTATTTTGGTTGTGTATATGGTTGTGTACATATGGCCAAAGCCAGTGCTGGTTTTGGAAAGCTTTTTCTGCATTGTCTATTATTGTTATCTCAATTTACTATTGTTTATTTTATACTCAATATAATTATCTGATTTATTCTTAAAAGAATGTAAAGGAAAATGTAAAGACTTTTTCTGTTGCTTCTTTATTTGAGCACTTGCCGCTGCACATTATCAATCCATGATTGTAAAGTTAGTGATATTTTACCATTTTAGATGTTATATTTTTCTTTATTCACAAGGTACAACATTAATAACAATAGATAATAGAATTCAAACTGCCATATTGTAAAGCAGCTCTACAGATGACCAACCTTGTTCTAAGTTGCTGAGCTATAATTGAAAACTGTAAAACAAATATGTGCTTAAAAAAAAAAGACTAAAGCATTAAGCATCTAAAACATGCTTAATAATTTCATACGACTTAATTAGTCCATTCAGCCATGAATAACTGAATTTGATGTAATGTCTAAATTCATAAAATTAAATAAAATGAAATTGGTTCCTTGATTTCCTGACAAAATAAGCTGTATTATTTCTTTTAACAGTTAATTAAGTACTCTGTCCTATGAAACAGGTTCCCCCCACTACAAACAACCTATCTTGCTTTAAGACTAATGCAAATTCACATTTGTGAATAATAAGAATAATTATCCAAAACTAGTAAATATTTCCACATTTCATGTTGAGATAAATCTACTCAACATCAAACTGTCTAAAAAGTCACTTGCTGATTGATATAATAATTTCTAATTCTGAAATCCCTTACAGTCTCTTGTAAAACTAAATTAAAACTAAATATTACAATTAATTTAAGCAAAATAAATAACTTCATAATATGCTGTTTTTATTTTCTAAGTACCCTTATGAATGTGTGCCACAACCTATTTCATAGTGGAAGACAATCACTTCTCTATATCTCAATATACTATTTTTTTTAAACAGGGAACAACGTATAAACTTAGATTATGAGCTCTTTATATCACTCACAGTTTAGTATTCTTTTTCAAGTGTATTATGTAAGGTTCTGTCAAATTTTGTGGCTATAGCTATTCTTCCCCCAATTGCTTAGAATTTGAACTAACATTTTCAGTTTATTACCACGAACCTGAGCCATAAATATATTAAAATCATTGTGAAAAATAACAGAGCAGAATATCATCTGGGAGTAATTTACTTCTGGATTAATAACATACATGAACAAATTATAAGCATGGGGATACATATTCCATATTTGTTATTTTAAGTATTAATCACACAGAATTATAATTAGTCTGTACCACATACATGAAACATAAACATAATGAATGAACTACTAAACTTCCAATTTCTACATGTGTTTGTTTTTGTAAGTCTTATACAACATCTCCATTGTTATGGCAATCTTGACTATTTTTGTGTGAGTCAGATAAACCGATTCCTGTTTAATTTTTAATGAGAATTTGTCATGTTATTGTTCACATTTTTTCACAATGTTCTGATAATCCTGTCCTGTTGGCGTTCCAAAGAATCATGTCCCCAGCTTTTATCAATATCCTTATGTCATACTTTCCAACCCGTATCTCATTTGTTAATTCATTCTGGCTTCTGTTTTCACTATGGTTTGGTTTCTATGATTTTAAAGCCTCACTGTATTCCCTTTAAAAGTTTCTATTCTTTCTCCATAACATACTAGAATGGCTATTGCGAACAGATCATTTTTGCTCTAACTAAAGCAAGAACAGATTATAATGTCATTCTAATATCATGTCCAAAATTGAAAATATTTGGTGGGCATATATAAATATGACGTCATCTGTAGTGGAATATTTAGTTCCATATGCTGTTATATAGTTTGTAAGTGTGGAAGAATAAAAATTAGAATTTATCTGCTCAGGGAAGAACAAAGTCCACCCTTCACAATGATAACTTTTAAGGCTAGAAATAGGTAGTACACCATTTCAATTGTGCTAGATATATCTTAATAAAAATGTGATGTGTTTTTTTTTTTAAAAAAACTGTACATTAAAATAATCTGATTCCCTGGGAAATAATAATAGATTTTTTACAGGAAAATCCATAATTCCCATTGACCTTAAACCAAAGAATTTGAGGAAAATGTAATACAAACTTCAGAAACTTTACATTATTCCTACTAGTGTAAAAATTGTTGATAATAAAAATAATTTTATATTCCTTGAAAGCTATTATAGTACAAATTAGACCAATCTGGTCTCATTTTCAGTGTATCAAAAGAAATTATGTGATATTGTGTATAACACATAAAGCTAGATGAATATTATATATGCCTATATTTTAAAATTAAAACTGAATTCAAATAATTGTTTATAATAAGCCATCCTGTTTACAAAACATTTTTTAAAGAAATCATTTTCAATAATTTAAATAGATACCATATTTTCCCTAAAGACATTTGCACTAGTATATTTTGCTGAGAACATTTAGCATGCAAAGAAATCTTACAGATCTTTCCTTTACTTTGCTTGCTTAAAGTCTAAAGTTCCCCTTAATGAAACTTTGTTAAGTTATTACAGAGCTGAAATGTTTTGATAGGTATATTTCATATTGTTAGATCAGAATAAAACTTGGGATATTATATACTGATAGCAGTGCTATCTGATTATAGTGGTTTAGAACAGTATAAGTGATATGCCTAATATGACTTTAATGTGACATGAACATAGCCATACTAATTTTATGGCTGTAAAGCTTTAAGTAGTACATGGTTCAATAAAAGTGTCATGAAGATTAATTTTTAGTGGAATTATGTCATTTCATATAATAAATTATCTTCTAGAGATGTGTCTGTGTTAGAATAACGATGACAGCATTCCAGGTGAAAAATTAAACTTGATATAATTTTCTTTTCTATTCCAAAAGCAGATATGATATCAAAGATGATTACACCTTGCGCATTAAAAAGGCTATGAGCTCAGATGAAGGAACATATACATGCATAGCTGAAAACAGAGTTGGAAAAGTTGAGACATCTGCAACTCTTACAGTTCGAGGTGAGTACTGAACTATTAAAAACACTACATATAACATATTCGGACACATTATTTGGTGACTGAAGATTATCTCTTAGGATACAGGATACAGTTGTATTTAAATAACCAACCCTGCTTGTAGCTTATTTTGATCAGTGATAGTAGCTGTCAAGGATAGCATGCAGAAAAGCTTTTTTGACATTGATACACTTCCTAATGATTAAAAAGAGATTTTGATGTTGTTACATTTATTATAGCAAGAGAAAGTTCTTAAAACTCATGAAACCGTTTTTGTTACTTAATCCCAAGAGACAATAAAAAGGGTTTTATATTTTTATAAGCATTGTATAATTAAGTGCCTTGGAAATCTTATCAATAAGAACACTGAAGAAAATATTCACAATTTCACATTTAAAGAAACAGTAGCAAATACGGCTGAAATCATATATCTCCTTATCCAAATGAAGTTCAGTACTGTCATGAAAAAATTAAGGATAGAAACATGAAAAATAGTTTATAGTTTTCTTCCTTACAGCTGACCATGCAGCAACAGGTGACTATAAAGCAGCAGTCATCAAGAAGTATGAGTTTTATTTTTCACAGTAAATTTAATATATGAGACCAGTAGAATATATAAAGAATCAAGAAAGAATTAGATGTATGTATGAGGAAGGAGGAAAATGTGCGAAGATGAGACTGCTGTACTATACATATATCATCATCATCATTTTAGTCATTGTCTATCCATTGTAGAGTGAAGGCCTCTTCCGCATGTTTCCAATCTATACGGTCCTGAACTTTCTTTTGCCAATTGGGCCCGCAATACTTGCTGATGTCGTCGATCCATCTTCTTTTAAGTCTCTTTCGTGGATGCTTTTTATCAAGTGGATCTATGACTGTTTTGGTCCATCTGCCATAGTTCGTCTTGCTATGTGACCAGCCCATTTCCATTTCAATTCTTTTACTCTCGATGATATTGTATACTTTCGTTTGTTCTCTAATCCATCTACAGGTCTTTCTATCTTGTTTTCTGATGCCGAGCATGTATCTTTCAATGGCTCTTTGTGCCACTCGTAGCTTTTGTATCAATTGTGAGGTTAGTGTCCATGTTTCACTGGCATATGTTAGAGCAGGTAGCACACACTGATTGAAAACTTTTCTCTTTGGGCATAGGGGGAGGTTGTTCTTGAAAATTATGGTTAGCTTGCCTAATGCCTGCCAACCACATTTAACATGCCATTCAATTTCCTTTATGTATCGCCTTCCATTGAGATCCATTGACCAAGGTATATGTAGTGGTCTACTACAGCTAGTTCTTCTCCAGATATAATTTTCTTTCTTTCTTTGGTGAGTTTATTAAAGATAACCTGGCTCTTTTTCAGATTTATTTTTAAGCTAAATGATTCTCCTGAAGCTCTTGTATTTCTCTTTGTAACTCTTTTGGATCTTGGGAGAAGAGGACATCATCATCTGCAAATCTTAAGTGATTTAAATAGGTGCCATTGATTTTTATTCCATCTTTTGCCCAGTCTAGTTTACGAAATACTTCAAGGCGGGCTAAGAAAAGGATAGGTGATATTGTATCACCTTGTCATACACCTCATTCTATGTTGATTTCCACTTTAAGATCATTAAGGCAAATTATCACCATTGTTTTTTCATATATTGATTGTAGTACATTTATGTAACCAGTGTCTATGCCTTAGTTGAGCAATGCATTAATTATTGCTTGCTGGAATACTGAATCAAATGCTTTTTCATAGTCAATGAAAGCCATGCATAGAGGCATGGTGTACTCATTGTGCCTTTCAATGACTTGCTGAACAACCTGGATGTGATCCATTGTGCTATAGCCTCTTCTGAACCCTGCTTGCTCCTTTGGCTGTTCATCATTTAATGTTCTCAGTATTTTTTTTGCTATTATCTCAGTGAAAACTTTGTGGATGACTGAAAGAAGGCTTATTGGGCAATAGTTCTTTAAATCATCTTGGTCCCCTTTCTTGTGTATAAGCATTTTCCCATACATCGGGTATTTTTCCCTCTCTGAGGCATGTCAAGTATAGTTTTGCTAGTATCTTGTGTAAACTGTGACCACCATCTTTCAGCATTTCAACCATAACTCAGTCATTTCCTGTATGTATGTGTGTGTATATATATGTGTGTGTGTGTGTGTATACACACACATACATATACACACACACACAGATTAGGTATGGGAATATAGAACTTTTTTGATGTAGAAGAGGAAGTAGAGATATCAAGATATATACATAAGGGAGGGCCATAGACAGTATATTGTATAAATGATTGAATAGGTTGCCATTTTCTTCTAAATACTTGTTTTTTATGATGTGTGACTTTTGAAAATTCCTAAGTACAGTAACTTTTTTCTGGAAAAAAAATTAACAAAATATCTGTTGTGATTGGCCTATGGATCCTGATTTGTGGTCTACCATGTATAAAACAAGATGGATTTACAATTTATGTGTATGAGAGACAGAGAAAGTTTATTGTGTAAGAGATACTGAGGAACAAAAGACTTATGTAGATTTCATTATATATTTTCACTGTAGAATACCCTATAAATCATATAAATATTAACAATACATCTTGCATTCAGATCAGATTCTTTTTAGAGGATATGTTAGTCTGCTGAAATTCTATTCATTCTCCTTTTGGTGTGTATTTTTCTCATTGCCAGCTGTGAACTTCATTGATAATGAATGCAGCTGGAGGTCATTTTATAAATGGGTATATACACACACAAACATAAAAATAGAGGTATAAATAATAATGGATTTCACACAGACACTTTCACGTTTTAACAGCATGTGCCTAAGATTCACTAGAACTGCAAAAATTGCTTCATAAGTGGTTTTTCTCATTCATCCCCATTATATCATATGAGTTTATATGGTCTGCTTTATTAGAATATGGGTCAAGTGATCTGAAATGCTAGCTTCTCTTTATGTTATTTAATGCATAATATGGTTTAGTTTCATTGATGAGATTTTATGCTTTATTTTTACAATTAATAATTTCCTATGCTAAAAACTTATATAATAATGAATTATCTCATACGCTCCATGCAATCTTAAGAACAGGCCTTCACAATAGTCCTTTAAGAGACAGATGTATTTTACATCCCTCCAAAAGAACTGTTAAATTTGCTGAAGCTTAATTTCAACAAATTAAATTTGAAAATATTCATAGTGCATATTCATCACAGTGGAAGTGGTATATACACATTTGAAACATAATGAAAGTTAAATAGAAAAGTCAAACAATGTACATTTGAGGTCAGCTTTTGGGAATGATAAAAATAAAAGTCACTTAGTAAAAAAAAATTTTTTCCTTTTTAACTATTATAGTTCATACAATATCTACCTACAAATTGTCTACTTTCTGTCTACTTACAGAAAAAATAAAGCTATATATTATAGTTCCATAATATTCTCAGTGGTAAGATAAATGATTTGTAATTGAGGTAAAAGATAGATATAAAATAAACTTCCCATAAATTATTTTTGTGTAAAATAACTATAAAATGATTATTGTTTATTCAAACATCATCAACATTGATAAGGTACTGATTTATCTCTCTTAGTAAAGATACCTAGATTTTAGTACTTGTTGGTTTTCTAACCTAATTACTGTGGTCAATCTAAGTCTCTGAAAGGCAGTTATGTTGTACAGTTCACTCTGTAATAAAAGCAAAAATAATAAGGTAGAATTTATATAAATAATTCTAAATTATTTTAAGTCTAATCCAAATAAGACATAGTGATTAATTCTTAAGTAACACTATTCCTTAAATCAAAGATTACAAATCATGGTAATTGAAATAAAAACGATTGCAGTTTTTTTTAGTATATGTTTTGACTGCTCTCCTTTTTATATATATTTTATTTAAAGTAAAAGAATTACTGGTATAGGAATATAATTGTGAAAAATCTTTCGGCAGTGTCCAAATTTTCTGAACATAAAAGTTTTTGTTTTTGTTTTTTGGCAAGAAATTAAATAATGAAGTTGAAATCCAAATTCGGATCCTTCTTTCTCATAATTCACCAGACATTGTTAGTAAAAGTAATTTGGAAAAATTATTTCATGTTCCAAATGGAATTTATCTGAAAAATCAAAACTTAAGAAATTTCCAGTGTTGAATTGCTCAGTTTTAAAATCCTTTTTTACTTTGTATGGTGTCTTCCTTAACAATTACAGAGCTTTTATTGTTTTTGAATTGTAGTAATATTAAATCATGCCTTATATCATTGAAACTGCTAGATTATGAATATTTCTTTTGAACGTAGGCTAGTTTACTTCATAGAAAACATGCACCGCATAAAACTTTATTAGAAATTCAATAATTTTATTAATATAACAGATAACATTAATCTCTAAAGTATTTGAGCATCTTTGAGTTGTTTATGTCTTCTTCCATGAACTATTTGAATTATACAAGCTTAATTATACAAGCTCTGAGTTACTTCAAATAAAACCATGCCGTGCATAGCTTTTGCCAGACAATTCTGTTATGAAAAATAGTGACTTTAACAACTGAAGTGTTATTAGATGTACACAAACTCAGTTGTGCTTGGCAATAGTATACTTTGTATTATATTATTTTTTTCAAACTCCTTTGATATAGAAAGATACTAGATAATATTATTCTTTAGAAATATATACATAAAATAATAGTAAAGTTAACTGATTTTAAACGCTGTTGGTTTGTCAGTGTCCTAATTTAATTATAAATGTGTAATAACACCTTTTCTTCTGAAAGTGGCAAGTCAGTCAATAAATATTCATATTAGGAGTTTGAAAGTAATTATGGTTATATCATATCAAAACATATTAAATTCCATTTCTTGTATTTGCAGCCTACAATATTATAACTGAAAGTGGTGTTTTATTGTGTAAATCATAGAGAAAAAATTAAAATAATCAAAATGAGCGATCTAGAATTTGCTTTGTGTAAAAACAGGAAGCTACACCTCAAACAAAACTTACAAGTTTATTTTGTGAAGTTTGACTAATGCAACTGAATAATTAATGTAATAATTAAGTATTTAACAATATTGTGTGATTCATTCTTTAACTACTTCTACAAAATAATTCACGCAGACCTAAGCTTGTCCTTCAATCAAGTAAGAGCTGATGCATAAGCCAAACACTTTTAATATGACAATCTAATGCCATGATACACTCTTGCATTCTGAAGACACTCAAAGTTAACATACATTTTTTTAAAAAATATCCCATTAATCAGTTCCATTAAAAAAAAAAAAGTCTTACCCAATTGCATTTTCTGACATTCTGCATTAAAATCCCTTTGGCCTTTCAAAATTGTTTATTAGAATTTTATCACCTCAATCCATGAATGTGGAAAAATGCATTTTTATTTGTTACTAAAATATTATGCCTACACACGCATATCACCAATACTTTCAGCTTTCTCCAAGCTTACTCAAATCCTGGCTAGATGTGGTTAAGCTCCATTGGTATTTAAATAAAATAATGATGCTTTTTTTTAAATTGGATTAATAGTTTCCAGTGTGTGAGTTTGGATTAAATAAAAAAAGTTCTATAGATTTAGCTATTTTTCTTTAAATATTTGAAATGAAATTTAATAGTGTTATATGAACCTAACAAAAGTAATCAGATCACTAATTCTATATAATCAAATTCTATATATGTATTTCTCAATGTAGTTTTAAAATCATAAATAGTAGAAGGGAATTATTCATTGTGATTGCTATATATGAATAATGTTCAGCTAATTATCCACATATAGCATAGCATTACACATCATGCATTCTGACAAATTCTTTTTTTTTCTTTAATTTTGTTATGTTCTCACCACACCATTGTAATATCTCCAGCTCGTCCTGTTGGTAAGTAGCCATCCTTCTATCCATTTTAGCATATTTCATATAATTCTCCATCTTTCATTTGTTATCATTCAGATATATTTTAAAATAATTATTTACTAAATATCTGATAGAGAAGAAAAGAATTATTATTTACTTGTTTTCAAAGTTATTATACAATACAAAAAATAGAATAATGCAAGGACCTTAATAATTTGATGTCATTTCTGAATCATGTTGCATAATAGAAATAATGAATACATTTGATTTGTACAATCTAATTTGTACCATCGCTGAAATAAATGAAATTATACTTTTTGATAGTTTCAGTAGTAATGTACTAAAAAAAAAATTAAAACAGCAGTGACTGGTAAAAGTAGATTTATATTTTTGGTGCTGTATTTTTTGAAAACATACAAAAGTAATGCTTTTATCTGAAATGAGTTTGTTTCCAGTATTAAAGAAACATTTACACAGACCTTATTTAAAAACTGTTATCCATGTCATTTTTATTTGCATTAGAAATGCCAGTCGTGTTTTGTGTTCAGTATGCTCAGTATGATATACAACAGAATATTGGTGCAATGTTCTGTGAAATGACATTTCTAGAGATTGTTTTTTCAGTGCCATTGTTAAATAACAATACTAATACTGAGAGGTTATAAATTTTTTGATATCATTACTATTATTTTATAGGGTTTCAACTGAAATAAAAGAAGCATTTTACTAATGTGTCAAATATGTAAGTGTCCTTTGGTTGTATGTGATATGAAATACAGGGTAGATATAGTTTTAAAAGTTTTCATTCTGTCCGAGAGGAAAAGAAAAGATCCAGACTTAATTACTGGTTGTTGTATTGTTTTCATTTTCCAAAACCAGACATGAAAATTCAATTTTAAATCATTAAATTATTGGTATAAATTATTAAATTATCCCTGTCTTCTCAATTAAAACAAATCATTTCTATTATATGGTACAGAGTTTACATATGCAGAATCAAACGGAGTTCTGCCTGACATTGATTGGGATTGTAATAGATTATTATTATTATTATTATTATTTTAATATAAATTTATTAAATGTACATTTAAAAACAAAAGTGGACATGATTCAACCTCCCTGGGTATAACACTGCTATTACAGAAAGAAAAACAGAAACTTAAAATACCTTCTATAACAGGACAGAGTATAACAAGCTGTACATATAACTTCTGTAAAACACTTCTGTATTTACATATCTTTCCGTTGTGTCCTGATATAGATGCTAATAGGAAATCCTTGCATTATCAACTAATCAATCGATAATCATCTCAGCGATCCTCCTTATCTCTAACCAATCGTACAAATTTTTCCAAATTTCATAATATTCTGTTTCAGTTTTATTTTTGATCTCTAGAGTTAACCTGTCCATTTCAGCGCAGGACAAAATTTTATTTGTAATAGATTATTATTAATCTATTTAATAATTAACATCTGATCTCTATTAGCAAAAACATAAGTGATAACTATTTTCCTTATTTCTGAGATATCTTTTTTAAATTTAAGCATTTAGATTATCTTCTGTAGGAGTTTACATCAGATGAATTCTGGAAATAACGCATTCATTTCTTTTCCCTCCATTGTTGTCTATTATTGTTCTCATCAGATTTTCAGATAGACAAATTGATATCTTCATACATGGAAATATTATCGCACTGTTTCAACCTGGTTTGTTTGTCCCAAACACAGTAGCAGTGTGTTTCAATTATACACTTACACACATTTGCTAAAGAAATTAACAGTTTACTCAAATTCAAGGCGATATCAGCAGACAACAAATGCAAATCAAAACAGCCTCTGAAAGAGCTTTCCCAAGGTGGTTTTGCTTTTAACAGGAACATGCAGAATCCAGTGCAGAAATCCAGATCAGAATGGTCAGCAAGTCCAGTTCAAAATTTCATAAACAGAATCCAAATGAACATCATGCAGCAGCCAGAGATTGAACAATTCCAGTGAAGGATGATGGCTCAGGGTTGCGTCTTAAATGAGGTTGCAGTCTTTAAATAAGGGATTTATTCTACATAGTTAGACTGAGCACATGAGCTGTGACAGTCTCCCCCTCCCCACAATCTCCTCCAACCTCAATTGAGGGTTCAGGCTTTTTGGGGTATCATCAATGGAACTGAAATACCAAGTGTGGTACGTCCTCCCAGGAACATTCCTTTCCACCATTTCCCTTCCAGACCATCAAGTACTGTAATCAGTGTTGATACCAATGGGAGTCCAAAATATGTGCCACATAATACTCAGGTTCACCATCTACCATGACACATGATGGAAGCTGAACATCTGGATGATGAATATTTGCTGCAGCATTGGGAATCAATACTGATCTATGGAAGACTGGGTGCATTTTGATCATTACAGGTGATAAGCCTTTACTTCAATGGGAAAAAGAACTGAGAACTGGACATCTAGGTTTTTTTGGATCTGCACTAACAAATATCAGGTGGAAATTCACACAAAGTCTGCAAATGACAAGGTGACTCTAGGTTGTTGATATTGAAGTTCTTTGCCTCCTGTACCTGGGCTTGGAGGACTTGGTGGGTTGCCTTCACTTCCTATGAGAACTGATCTTTGATTAGAATGGATGAATTAGAGGAAATCAAAAGAAAGAAATAAGGGTGGAAACCATAATTAACTAGGAACAGAGGTATCTTTATGGAGATGTGTTGTACATTATTGTAGGCAAACTCTGCTGTAGCCAGAAGCTCAATCCAGTTGTCTTCCTGATAATTGATATAACCACAGAGATATTCTCGGTGATAGCATTCACATTTGCCTATCTATTTGGGTATGATGGCTGAGGAAAGATGGAGTTGCATCCCCAAATCTGTTGAGTACACCATCTAAACCAAGCAGTGATTTCCTGGCCCTGATCTGAAACCAGATGCTCATGTAATTCATATAGGTGAAAATATTTTCTAAAAAGTGACTTGCCATCTCCTTTGCTTTGAGTAAGCAGGTACAGGGAATGAAATGAGCCACCAATATGGTTGTTGGTCCTTTTGACAGAGGTAGTTCAGTAATACAGTCTGATATAGTGATATACAGAGCAACATGGCTTGTCAGGAGCTTTCGAGGGTTCACACTAATAGAAGTTCCCCAGGTAGCTTTCTTGGAGTATCGTTGACTCAGCAGCAATCAGGAGAGGAAGTGAATATTGCTCTGCCTCCATTTGGAGATGTAGCCAGCAGGAATTTTGACTCAATAAATACAGAATCTTTAAAGATAAAAGAGAAAGAAAATTCAGTGTATTTTAGAACATGGGATAATTTTTATCAATGGCTAGAAAAACAAGTTAGAGAGAAAGGAATGTGATATGCAACATTGAATATATACTAGTAAGAAGTCGACTATTGAGCAATTAATTAATATATTGTTTATTATAATTATTATTCATTGTTTTTTAAATACATAAACCCAGACAACATGCTGTTTGCTAAATATTAAGAATGTTATTTTAAAAAATCCTAACCCCGACCCCACTCTATTCCTAATCCAGGACCATACCCCATAAGGGTTCAGTGGAAACTTAAATTGCAAGAATTTCCCTCGAACAGGTCTATACATAACTATCTAGACATTACTGTTACTTTAGTTCCTATAGTAGAATTATTGGAAAATTGGAGCAACAATGTTTTCTGAAGGTTTGATAGTGGCAGACTGGGAGTCAGTGTCAGAGTGTTCATATTCTGGTTTCCCAGAGAGAGCATCAGCATATTTATTATGGCTGCAAGAGATGTGATTCTGAAACTAAAGTGAACAAAGAAAAATGTTGAGTGGATTAGTATTTGATTTAGTTTCCTGGTGGCTTGAAGATGTTCAAGATTCTGGTGATCAGTACAGACTTCCACTGGGTATCTGGCCCCCTTCCACTGCGTGTCTGTCTCCTTCTAGCAGTTGTCACAAGGTTTCAAAAATGGCTTTAATTGCTGGCAGTTCCTTATCCCAGTGATATTGTTTTTCTCAGCCATCTTTCAGTTTCTGAGAGTAATAGTCACAGGAGAATATACTGGAGGAGCATCAAGTCTGCCTGGGGCAGTACTGCTCCTAAGACTACCTCAAAGATGTCAGTCTCTATAACAAAAAGACTTGCTGGATCTGGGTGACAAAGATTAAGCTGAGAGGAAAATGCAGACTTTAAAGCTTCAAAAGCTTTCTGAATCTTCTGGAAGAGGTTGGTCAATGGTGCTGTGACTTGAGTAAACCAAAGAATAAAAAACTGATAATAATTTGTAAAGCTCAGTAGGCATTGTACATCCGTGTGGGGACTACCAAGACAAGATAGCATCTACCTTATCAGGATCCATGGCACTACCAAAAAAGATTGCCTAGAAATTCTATTGTGGTACTCTTAAATTCACACTAAGTGACTTTTGTAAATAGATGATTTTCCTGCAGTTTCTGTAAATCAGTCTGACATGTTATACATGTTCTGCATGTATATCCAGCATCAGGATATCATCAATATAAATAATGATATAATGATCCAGGAAATCTCAGAACACACTGAGATTTCATAAGATGCTGGAAAATTGCAAGAGGATTCATCAATCCAAGAGACACGACCGTATATTCAGTATGCCCATAGTATGTGCAAAACACTGTATTCCATTCATTTCTCTTTCTTTTTGCACATTAAATTGTACAACCTCTAATATCTCACTTGATAAACATTTAGTATTGTAAAGGTATTCAGAGATGAATGACAAGGAGTAATAATTATAAACAATAATCTGATACAGTTGCCAGTAATCTTTGCAGATAATAGATTCTCCCAATTTCTTTTTAAAGAACAGTACAGGAGCCACTGCAGGAAATGATAAGGGTCAAATACAACCTATTTTCACATTTTTATCAATGGATCCCTTCAAAGCTACCAACTTAGGTTGTGATAAAGAGTAGAGACATCCAACTGGGATCTTAGCCCCTGGTACCAGATCAATAGGGCAGTCATGCATGTGGTGCAGTAAATAATATGCTTTCTTTTGACTGATTACATCTGTGAAGTCTCAGTATCTAATGAGAACGTCATAACATGTTGTTCAGCAGCTAAAATTGTAGGAATGACAAACTCATCATATATTATTAAATTCTTCATCTATCACCAATTTTTGTTTTTAGATGTGACTACACAATGCTGTATGTCATGCTAGATTCAAATTGACATATAAGTGGCTTTAGGATTTCCCTCTAAAATTATAATCTGATTTAGGGCCATATGACAATTCAGAGTTTGCCATGTAGGCCAAAAAGGAGTCTCAGGAAGGAATTGATTCCATATACCTGTTTTCTTTCCTCTAGTCTCTAAGGCCAATTCTATCTGACATCGCAAACCATAAGCTGGTGAACCCAAAAACAGATGTGGCAGAAGACAATGCAAAAGAAAATACATACTAGACAAATATGCAGTTCCAAAGAATCTGAACTGTTCGAACTTCATGTCAAATGATAGACAGATAGATATATCTGAATGCATCCAGTATGCATTCTGAATAAATTCTCATTTTTGGTTATAGAACTAAAACTTAAATATCATCCTGATAATATAAGAAACACAAAAATACAAATACCCTTAAAAATTCATTTTTGGATTACTGATAGTATGACAGGAGACTTTGCAGTGTTTCAAGACAGATCTTGTGTTTAAACTGAATGTTAAAAACAAGCAACTTTGTTGCTCGTTTTAAAAATCATTTTATTTATTTATTTTGACTTATCCAACAAACTTATATGATTGCCAATATACCAGCATGAACTCTGAGCAGTGCAATTAAAACAAAAATTAATTTTAAACAAACATGAAATATGTAGTTGTCCGAATAAAACTTACTTCCATCAGTCAATGGATCATTAAATTATGAGCATTTTTGAACTGTCCTATGCCTGTACAATTATTAGAAGAGCCACATGTTCAGGAAAGAGCAGTCTACAATAGGACTGTACATCAACTACTTTCAGTTCAGAATAAAAGCTTACTTATGAATTTATGATTCTCAAAGTCAGTCAAAAGATTTACACAATTAAACTTTTAGCTTTGTATAGACAAGAATTTTACTACAGATGAAAGGACATTCAGCACATATTTGTTTTAGACCTTGCAGTATGAATTAAATGTATTGTTTGGAACTCATCATTTCCTATGATTGTGTTAATAAATCATGCAAGTTTCATATGGACTCCTACTGTTGAACTATAAGCTTTTCAAGCAGCTTTGAATACTTATTAACATTTCTTTAAGATTTAAATTATAGTCTTAATTTTGCCTTTTTGTGCTTTTATAGTTGCATTCCAAATATAAAATTCTTTATTTTTTTCCAATTGGTATTAATTCCTTTTGATACAGCCAAATATTATATCAACCAAATTCATCTTTTTATCTTTTTAATGAAACTATGTCTTCAATGAATTTCTACGTAATTACTTTTCTAAATTTAAAGCAATTAGATATGATTAAGCAGGCAATCATAGGGTTTTTTGTATGCCATCATTGGATGTCTCTACTTCTATCAACCAATGAAAACAGGAATCTCAAGTTCTCAACCAGAGGCCTGGAAGTTTGAGGGTTCTGCACAGTATTTTAGCTGTCCCTAGCACTGCACTTTTTTGAACCTAGAGCTCTGATGTACATAGGATCTGTTGAAACCACTCTCCCAGCTTAGGGGTCACAGCCCTGAGTGCTCTTACCTCACTTAAATTACTTTGGTCTTTATTTTCCACATCCTCTCTAGTTCCTCTTTCAGGTCTTTCTCTAGCTTCTCATACTCATACTCCTTCTACTTAATGTTGCTGTCACTTGGCACTGCTGCAGGTTATTTAACAAATCTGCCCTATTAGCTTTTACCAATAGATTAAAAAAATAGCTAAATCTTAGTTTTGATCTAAGTCTCACAATGGAAAGCTATAAGAATTTATTTCTTAGAAATTTATATTGCAGTTTCCATTTTTATATAGTCGCCCTACGGTCCTAATCTGTACTGTACAAGACCTAGGTCCACACTTTGACAGAGTAAAACTTCAAGATATGCTGTACACATGCTCCTTTAAAAAACTGTATTCCTTGTTCTTCAATTCAGCTTTTGCTAACTTTTATAATTTTTACTTGTGAGTCAAAGTTGATTTCAGAAATTGAAAGTATCATGGCATTTAACTTTTTGATATAGCTGTTAAAACTTTTCATCTTTTAATGTCTTATTTTGACTTCTCACCTCATAGCACCTCCACAGTTTGTGGTAAGGCCACGTGATCAGATTGTTACCCAGGGAAGAACAGTAACATTTCCATGTGAAACTAAAGGAAATCCTCAGCCAGCAGTGTTTTGGCAAAAAGAAGGCAGCCAGGTAAGTTCTTTAAATGAGAATTAATTCTTTAATTACTAGAGATATACAAAGCTTTGGAACCACTGTATCAGAAAGGGTATTTTCATGACAGAAGTTTTTCTCAAAGCATATAAAAAACCGGTTACTTGCAATGCTTATGCAGGTTATGTTCCAATTTGCAGGCAGTCTCAGCAAGGGGGCACAATTCCTCTATTTATTAATATCAGTATTGTGAATGGCAATATTAATTAAATAATAATAATTTTAACTTATTTTCAAGACTTTAAAACATATTGAATTGATCCAATAGGATTATTATATCAATGATTAATTTATTTTGCTATCCAGTAAGTTTTTACAGAATATAAATATATTATGCTAGCCTTTTGTCTCGCTAACAAACTGGAGAAAATAATTTAGCCTTGTTCTCCACAACCTAAACCACAACAGCTACTTTCAATGGAATAAAAAATTATTTCTATATCTTTTTGAGGATAGCTAGCTTATATGCACCCATATGGTTGAGCCACTGAAATATTTTCTCAGTTATATATTAAACTATAAAATGTATAAGTTGACACTCTTTATGAATTGAATAAATAATTCATGTGTCATGTTACCACTGTATATTGGAAAATTACAGAGATGTGGATCGAACATTTCCTCCTACAAATGGTTGCATTTTTCTTTGTTTCAAAGCTTGACAGGTTTTTTGGTTGTTTGCTTCAATGTGCAGTGTGGGCATTTTTTGAAGGACTTGATTCATATAATTTAAAAGTTGATTTCATTATGAAGAAAAGTATTCTTGGCTTGCTGTTGAGAAAATTTCTTTGAGGAGAAAATGTATGCCATTTTTAAAATTAAAATAAGAATTGTTAACAAATATTTTAAATATGTTACTGTAAAGTCTTCAATCTGTTTAATAACATGGTAATGTTTATGTAAAGTGGGCTTATAGTGTCACACTTGAATCTAATAAAGTGGACATCCATCATGATGTAATAAAGAAGAGCTTCTAATTAAAGTAGGATATCATTTGCAGGATTACAGTCATTTAGTGTAATTGAAAAGTGTTAATACCCTTTTTTATCCACTTTCATTGGTATTACTTCAAGGGTAAAACATTTTAAGGTGAAAATGTATCTTGCTTCTTTAATTGAATGCTGTTACCTACTGATTGTAACATGTTGAAGCTGTTTAATTACAAACCTGTAGAATTAATTACAATATTGAGACCAAGTTCCCAGAGGGCTTAAATGTTCTCTTTTTGGCAAATAAATGTAACATAAAAATTGATACCTCAGTTGTTTATAATCAAACCTTGAAACATAGTTCAATGTGATTCATTATTCCCACATGTTGTTTTCTTAATTGAGCTTCAATAAAGCAACAGAGGTTAACCAGGTTAATGTTTCCACTCTAATATAAAAATGTCTGCTCTTTGTAGGGAGACATCAACCTTTTAAATGTTTAAAAGTCCTGTCATTGCATTTTATCATGAATAGTAAAGGCATGTTACTTCAGCTTTGCCTAAATTGGATATATAAATTATGCTTTTTTTTATTCTGTGTACTCAGTTGTCATTAATTTTACATTTCCTCCCTCAAAAAGAAAGGAAAAGCAAACTCTATTGTCTTGTATAATCATGATCATGATCACCACGGTGTCTGCATATATCCAAAAGTGCATAGAAGATGTCTGTGTCCTGAAAAGCATTGTTGTGAGGGCGAATGAAAAACTGTGGCTGACTTATGAGGTCCGCAAGATGCTGAAAGCACGGAATGTGGCTTTTAAGTCTGGTGACATGCTGGCACTTAGAACAGCCAGAGCAAATCTGAAAAGTGCCATAAAAGGTGCAAAGCAAGCCCATTGCCAGAAAATTCAGAACTTTTTTCAGGACCCAACAAACACCAGGCGAATGTGGCAAGGGATCCAGGCCATTACGGATTACAAGGTGGCTCCATCGAGATGCAAGGATGACACAGCCTTCCTAAACAAACTGAATGCATTTTTTGGTAGATTTGAGGCATCAAATAGCACTCCTGCTAGGAAAGCTGTGCCCCATCTTGATGAGCAAGTGCCAAGCTTTGATGTCACCTCTGTCCGGAAAACACTGCAGACAGTTAACGTTCGGAAAGCAGCAGACCCAGATAATATACCTGGACGTGTCCTCAGGGAATGCGCAGAGGAGCTGGCTTGTGTTCTCACAGATATTTTCAACCTCTCATTGCAGCAGGCAGTGGTCCCATCGTGTTTTAAGACAGCCATCATCTTGCCAGTGCCAAAAAAGTCCACAATTACAGACCTCAATGATTACCGTCCGGTTGCACTGACATCCACCATCATGAAATGCTTTGAGAAACTAATAAAGGACACTATTGTATCTAGCCTCCTGCCAGCATTTGACCCGCTTCAGTTTGCCTACTGACCAAATCGCTCTACGGAGGATGCTATTTCTTCCGTTCTCCATCTAAACCTGAAGCACTTAGAGGAAAGAAATACTCATGTGCGTTTGCTGTTTGTCGACTTCAGTTCGGCGTTTAACACAATCATTCCCCAGCATCTAGTAGACAAACTGGGCTTTTTAGGCTTAAACACTCCTTTGTGCAACTGCATTCTTGATTTTCTTACCAACAGGCCCCAATATGTGCGAGTTGGAACAAATACCTCTAATACCATTTTCTTGAGCACAGGTTCTCCTCAGGGCTGCGTCTTAAGTCCGCTGCTGTTCACCCTGTTGACCCACGACTGTTGTGCTAGATTTGCCACCAACCATATTGTGAAGTTTGCAGATGATACAACAGTAGTGGGCCTTATTCAGGATGACAAGGTGGAAGCTTACCGCAAGGAGGTTGAGGGGTTGGTGAACTGGTGTAAGGAAAACAGCCTAGTTTTTTTTTTAACAAGTTTTATTGTTAAAAATAAATTTAATTTTAATTTTTTTTACAACAAGGTGCTTAGGAAGCAACGTGGTGATGGGTGGTCAATTGTCCAAAAAAGAAAAAATCATACATACATAACTCAGGTTAACTCCTTGAATATTCCCTCTTTATTTCCCTCAATTAATATAACCTATTCAAATTAATACATTTCTAAATAAAATTCAATTAATCAATAGAATTTATCAATAAAATTTTAACTATACAAATCCAAATCCTACTTTTAAGCTTTACTATGTTCCAATTACCATATTCCACTTTAGATAATATATTTTCAATCAATCAAAGAAGTTGTCACTAAAATTTTAACTATACAAATCCAAGTCCTGTATTATAAGCTCTACTAATTTGCAGTTACCATATTTCAGTTTTGTCCTTAAATAAACATATTGTTTGCATTTCGGGTATCCCTAGTTTCCCTTATTTAATTACCTAATAATTATAATATCTAAAATAAAAATATTATTCCAACAGTTAAATTCTTACATTTCCCGAATATATTCTATTTCTTATTCTAATAGCTCATTTACTAATATCATGTTTTCCATTATCAAAATCCATTTTCTTATTCTCATTTCATTACAACATAGTTATCATAGCTTCTTACATTTCTAGAATGTATTCTAATTCTTATTTTGAGATGTCTTTGTTTACTAATACATTATCTTCCATTGTCATAATCCATTTCATTGTTTTCATTCCATTACAAAATACTTATCATCACTAAAATAAACATAATATTTCCAAAAGTAAAAAATAATAAAGAAAGAATAAAAGCATGTATACCATCTTATAGATTTCAGACGTATATTATATTTTTTATCTTAATAAGTGCACATTTAAAACATTTTTCATTTCACAATTCCAAATTAGTCTAGTCAATAATTTCATCTCAGTTATAAATCTTAAATCCAAAGCATAAATCAATCCCAACTTTACTTTCCATCTTCGTTAATGTTAATTCAGTCCATATGTCTAGAAAACCTTATTTAGCCATAAAATAAGAGTTTAAGTTCTATTTTTAAATCTGACTCTGGCTTTCTTTTTGTGCCAGGTAGGCTTCCATAAAAGAGCCTCTATATCAACCAGTCTCATTGTTATATTGGGAGTGTTCATCATCAATTCAATCTGGTCACATTTCTGTTCTCCTTCTTCTGCTACCTTCTGAATAGTGTAATCAATTTTATCCAGTGTTATAGTCAATAGTTGATTATTCAAGTTGTCATAGTTCTGGTACTTGATAAGTTGCAAATAGGGTTGTATAAAATCCCCTTTAGTAGTGGTAGATTCCTGTTCTACTGTTTCTTGACTTATAAGGTAATCAGTTGAAGTCTGGCGATCAATTTGAGATTCTGAAACAAAAGCTTTTTCGTGGTTAGGTTGTAGGTAAGATTCTTCCATCTCATAATATACATAATGTTGGGCATAAGCCTCTTTGCTGTTAGTCTGTTCCTCAATATGTAGTTCTGGAAGGTCATCTTTAATTTTCCATCCAAGGTTAATGTTCTCAGTGAATTCCAAGATTTTTTCCAGTATAAGGTTGTAGTCAAGTTGTGGGTAAACATCCTCCATTTCCATAGTAAAATGGTTTTTTAATCTTTTAGTGGAGGCTATATTTAATAACAATCCACCTCCACACAGCTGTTTTATCTTTCCCCTCTTATGATAATTTGAAGGTTAAATCCAGCATCAGAGTCAGGGAGAAAATAGAATTGTAATGTCAACTTTTCGCCACAAGATGTCCTCAGTGAGCTATAAGATCTTTTTCCAAATAATATTTTTTCCAGTTAAAACGATGAAAACAGTAAAAAAAAGAATATTATCCAGTTTAATAAGTAAATAAAGCAATAAAGTTCAATAGGTTAAATTCTTCGGGACCCCAGGGTACCCAAAAAATGAGTATAGTCAGTAAAAGTTAATTTCTAGTTTCTATAGTCCAAAATTTAGATTTCCAAGTAAACAAACGCCGCTCTGTTAAAGTGGGGGGATAGTTCCAAGGGCTTTTCACAGGAAAATAGTTAGGGTAAAGAGAGGAAAGGAAAGGTCTCACCCGGATCTTCCACGGTGGTTCATTATCGCTTAGGTGTTCTTTTGACTTGCGGTTGGAGCGGCTAGATGATCGGCCATGTTAATGGCTGATCCTTTCCTCGTCGGCCCAAAGGAGCTGCCTCGGACCGCGGAAGGTGCTGCCGCACCCTCTGCAGTTGACGAGGGGCCTCCTCAGTGGTGGTCACCCCTCCAGGGTGACTTTCGACCCTCTCAGGGGTCTACCAGCGGAGGGAAGCCGGCCGGCGAAGAGCAAAGAGTCTCTGAGCGACTGCCAGCAACGCAACCCGGAACCGGAAGTCGAAAACAGCCTAGTTTTAAATACCAGAAAAACCAAAGAGATCATTGTTGATTTCAGAAAAGGCAGGCACAGCCACACTTCTCTGTGCATTAATGATTCACCTGTGGAGATGGTTACCAGCATCAAGTTCCTGGGTGTGCAGCTAATGAGTAGGCTGACTTGGTCGCTCAACAGTGAGAAACTGGTGAAGCGGGCACAGCAGCGCCTGCATTTTCTGCGCCGCATGAGAAAAGCACATCTTCCTTCCCCTGTCCTGACCACTTTCTACAGGGGGACAATCGAGAGCATCCTGTCATACAGCATCACAGTCTGGTTTGGAGGCATCACTGCTTCAGACAGGAAGACGGTGCAGAGAGTGGTGAGAATGGCCGAAAAGGTCATTGGCAGTTCCCTCCCTCCCATCCAGGACATAGCACAGAAGCTTTGCTTGAGCAGGGTCCGTAAGATTATCTGGGACACTACACATCCTCTTCACGACCTGTTTTCCTTGTTACCTTCTGGGAGGAGGCTTCGTGGTATCCGTAGCAGAACATCCAGATTCAGCCATAGTTTCATTCCATACAGCATTAACCTTGCGAACTCTCAAGCTTCCTCCTTCTGTTATATATTCAAGATGGACAGTATTTAATATGTATTTGTTATGTATATGTAGGGATGTGGGTCTATACATATGTTGCTCATAGTATGTTTAGGTGTGTGTCATGTATGTGTTTCACTTTGAGAGTGGGCAACTAAATTTCATTTTTGATGTGTGCCGTTGTGCCCACAGTATAAAAATAACAATAAAGGTTATCTTATCTTATCTTATCTTATATTCTTATGATCATGTAGATTTCCGTTACTTATATTAGCCTAGTAACGTAAATTTTAATAACTGTCCCTGGATTTTTCATGATGGTAGTTAGTATAACTGTTTATATTTAGTAGCTATTTCATTGAGATTTTAATCATATATTATATAAAATGCAGCAACTTTATACTAAAGAATATGTATACTTTATTCTCTGTTAGATTTCAGCAGTATATTTCCAATATTCTTGAATAAGTGAACCACGTTCTTTGCAGTATTGTATTTGGATAATTGATTCTGTTGTTAATGGCTGGATTCCCATATTCACTAAATCATACCATAGATTTGCGGGGATGTTAGAACATGCTGTTATGATTTGTTATTTAAAAATATCCATTATTTATGAAATCCATGTGAAAACACAGCCAACATTTAAAAATTTAGTTCTTATATTCAGCATCACAATTTAATAACATATAAAATTTACTATAGGCAGTCTCCTGAAAAATCATAACTACCCACTAACATCTGATTATTTAAATACATATGGGCAAATAATATAATTTTCTTTTTAGAAATGTAGTATCTACTGACAAAGCTACTTATGTAATTACTTGTTTTTCTAAAGCTTATTATTAAAATGATTTCTGAAATCTTAAATGTCCCACAAAACCAATAGCCTAAATTAATAATATCTAGCTGAATATTTCATAAGTAAGGAAAATCCTATTTTCCAATAAAACTGTGCACCTACCATATTAAAAAATTATATATAGTAAGTTCCAATTAAAAATTGCACCAATTTATCTCATAGGAAGTTATACAACCATGTGTACATAGTAATGTGCCCATTGTGAAGAATGCTGCTGTTACTTAGAAAATCTTTAGTGATTCAGCTTTGAACTAAATGATTTGCATTACCTCTACAGAATCTTCTATTTCCAAATCAGCCTCTCCAGCCTAATGCCAGGTATTCTGTGTCACCAACTGGGGATCTTACTATCACAAATATTCAGCGGGCTGATGCAGGATATTACATCTGTCAAGCACTCACAGTTGCTGGAAGTATTTTAGCAAAGGCTCAGTTGGAAGTTACAGATGGTAAGAAATGACCTTCATGATATATTGTTATTATTGTTATATATTGTTTTATATATGCTTATGATTCCAAGTCATGAATTGTTTGTAGATCTAAACCAATTATTTGGATTGACCAAAAGGCAGTTAGGGCAGTTTAATAAGAAGTTACCAAGACAAGAATAATTGAAACCAAATACCCTGTTCTCTCATTCACCCACTTTGACAAATGTCTAGATAAGTGGAGATTCTTTAGGACTTCTCATATGCAGATAATTATTTGCTATTGGTATTTATTTTTAATAGCTACTGAAGAACTGGAAGAACTAATTACTGGAAGAACTAAACTAGAAGTAATTCCCATATTATATAATTCTAAATCTGCAAGTACCTTTAGTCCAAAGTAAAATCCTACATGCAATTGTTTACAGGAAATATACATATACATACACATATCCCATGACAAAGGGGTATAAATTATTTTGGACACAATGAATTATACCAAATCAATTGATTCTTAGTCAGAAAGTACTTTTCAGAAAGAGCATAAAATCTCTTTCAGCAAAATGACTTATCAGGTGAGAGGGAGAATTTTTTGTATAACGTAATGAGTATAATATATAAGTGGTTGTTGCTTAGTATCTGCCTCATTTAGTGACCAAAGTTACAACCATACTAAAAAAAAAACAGCTTAACAACTATGATCCACATTTATGTCCTTTCCAGCACCTCTTTCCTCTTGCTTATTTACACCATACCAAAATGTTTTTAAAGAGAGACAGAAGCAAACCCAGATCTGCTGAAGGAAGTAGCAAAAAACAAAGGAAAACTGGAGTGAAATCATAAGTTGTGGTCATGTAATTTTCACTTTTGCTTAACAACCAAGTGTCCAGTAACAGTAACTGAATGAGAACTACCTGTATATAAAATAATATACTATAATATAATAATATCTAAAATGTCTAAATATATCCCTGATGTTCTATATCATGGCTAAATAAACTTCCATTGTTTATATGAAGTTCATAAAGTTCATAATAATAATCCCACACATTTATGCTAAAAACATATAAAAATTGAAATTGTAAAATTGAAAACTCCACATATGCCTTCTTCTTCTTCTTCTTGTGCCATATCCGTTATCGGACGTTGGCGATCATGTTGGCGATCATGTTTTTATCAGCAGCCGCACGAAAAAGTGCTGCTGAGTTATGTCCAAACCAGTCCCTTAGATTTTGAAGCCATGATGTTCTTCTTCTGCCTGGACCTCGTTTGCCTTCAATCTTTTCCTGGAGGATTAAATGGAGTATGCCGTATTTTTCTGGGTGTCACATCACATGTCCAAAATATTCTAACTTTCGTTTTTTAATTGTTTTGATGATTTCCCTTGGCTTTCCCAGGTGGCTTAAAACCTCCTCATTTCTGATCTTGTCCACCCAGCTTATACGTAACAGCCGCCTCTAAATCCACATTTCAAATGCTTCTAGTCTCTTCAGGTGGCCTTCTGTCAAGAGACCAACTCTCTACTCCATAGAGCAGGATAGAAAAAATATAGCATCTGACAAGCCTGATTTTCAGTCTTAGGCTTATGTCGTGACTGCAGAAGACCTTTTTCATTTTGAAGAATGCTGTTCGAGCTTTTTCTATCCTTGCCTTTACTTCAGCGGTCATGTCCTAGCTTTCATGTAAATTAGAACCGAGGTGCGTGATCCTTTCAACTTTTTCTAGTGGTATTCCTTCTGAATTTATTGGTGGTAAGTTAACGGGTTGTTTGCTGACGACCATGATCTTGGTTTTTGAGGTGTTAAGCTTCAAGCCGTATTTTCCAGATATTTCGGTGACTCTGTTGATGAGGAGCTGAAGGTCTTCATGCTTACTGGCAAGTAGAACTGTATCGTCAGCATATCTTAAGTTGTTGATCCAAACACCGTTTACTTTGATGCCAGCATCGATGTTCTCCAGTGCCTCGTTGAAGATTGACTCAGAGTAGATATTGAACAACAGTGGAGACAGAATACATCCTTGTCTGACCCCTCTTCTTATTTCTGCATCAGCTGAGTATTTTTGGCCTAGTCTCACATTTGCTACCTGATGCCAATACAGATTCTTTATTATTTGGATGTCTTTGTCATCTAGTCCCCCTTGTTTCAGGATTTCTAATAGTTTGCTGTGTCTTCTTTTATCAAAAGCTTTTTCAAAATCAATGAAGCACATGTAAACACTGTGATTGACATCTCTACAACGCTGTACAAGAACTTGAATGCTGAATAGCGCATCTCGTGTACCAAGATTGTTTCTGAAACCAAATTGTGTGTTACCTAGACGCTCTTCAATTTTGTTGTATATTCTTGTGTGAATTATTCTCAGGAATATTTTCAGGGCATGACTCATTAAGCTTATTGTTCTGTATTCGGTACACTTCTTTGCATTTATTTTTTTGGGGATTGTCACAAAGGTTGATTTTAGCCAATCATTTGGTATCTTTCCTGTTTCGTATATCTGATTGAAGAGCTGCAGTAAAAAAAAATTCCCATTGTCTTCCAGCAATTTTAAAATTTCTACTGGGATATCATCAGGTCCTGTGGCTTTTCTTGTTTTTGCTATTTTTATTGCATGTTCAACCTCCTCCATAGTGATGTTTGGTCCAGTTGTTATACTTCCCATATGCCTTGGGTCTTTTTATATCTGTGTAGTGGACTGTCAATAAGCCAGAGTTAAAAAATATATATGAATATAATATCCCTGAATTATATCTAAATGTGATAAATAAGGAAATCTAAATTTTTGTGGCACTGTTGATGTGGTAGGAAATCCAGCAGCCCACTATATGTTATATGTAAGGTGATACATGACCTCCTATTGGTTTTATTCTGAAAGGTATAATTTACAAGCAGAAAAAGTTAATTTCCTTCACTCTCGTACAGGCTGACAGGCATGAGTTGCAAGTTATTCAGGCCTAGATATTAAGGTAAAATCAGATTTTTCCTATTAAAATTAATAGGGATATATCAATTTTAGCAGCTGAATTTCTGGTCCTTTACTTAGAAATATGGATAGTTAACACACTTTCTTTTTATAGCACTTTGCATTACAATATTTGCTGTTGCTAAGTCAGCTTAAATACTATATAATTTCTACTGAGAGATTTTAAAAATATGATCTCAATATTTTTTGTGGGGGGGAAGGTATCAGGATTTAAAGTAGTGGTTAATCCTTGAAATGGAAACTGTAGTGAAAGAAGATCGAGGCATTTATTTAGGAAGGCCAGTTTAAAAAGTAGCTTAAGTATGAATCACTCTCTTCATGAGTTATTTGAGTATCTGCAATTCAAGTGTAAAACAAAAGTCATTGAGATGCATTTAGCACAGTTGTCAAACATTTCGATAAATTACCTTTATAGTATATTGTATAATATTTTATTTTATATGTTTATAATATTTTTTTTAAGAAAGCATTCTTTATTTGAATTTTTCTCCCAAATATTAATGTTTTGTCATTAATATTAAAATAATTCAATGCAAAATTGATTAGTATTTCAGGGCATTCTGAGCCATCTGTTTTTGCAATTTTATTAAATACCTTTTGGCAGATTGCAGAATTTTTACCATTAAAAATGTTGTGTTAAAGATTTTGTTTCATAAGTACTGTAGATACTCAGATGTTTCATTAAAAAAATTGCCAGGCTAATTTGAAATCATCTGGCTTTTCACAAGCAGATATTCGTCATGATTTATAGATAACAGTTCAGCAACATTTTTTGGTGGAATAAAACAGGGCTTTCTTTTCTCAAAAGACTATAATGCCTGATTGAAAAAGAAAGAAAATTTGTTTTTTATAGTTACATTTTTTAAAGTATGCAGCTAAATCCTGAGTATTAACTATTGTCCTGTTCCCACTTTAAATATTGCCTTTTTTCATTCTTTATGGCAAAATGATTCATTTTGATGCAGTTCATTTTTATTTGATTAAAGAGACATTTAAAACTAATGGAAGAGCAGTGTTTTTAAAATATGTGCCTATGTTTCTGTAGTAGTATTTCACTCGCTAATAAGTAGTTCAGCTGTGATTGAAATAAACAGTGCATTCAGTTCCTGGTCAAGAGGACATGACATGTTAATGTTTGCAAATGGTGGTGGTAGAAAGCTTAAATGCAATAGGATGTGAGGGGAATAAGTCAAATTAGACACATGAGTTATAACAACTTCTTCTTTCATGAAGAATTTTATTCTCTTGCAGGATTTATTTCTATGGAACACAAACAACAACCTATCTTAACTTTTATTTATGGTATATTAAATTTATATGTCGATTGATTCCCAGCATGTTAAATATTAAAAACAAATTTAAAATAACAAACCCATCTGGGTTAGTTACTGTTGCTATCTTTTATCATTTTACTTTATTTCATTTCATTTTATTTATTTTATTTCTATAGCCACCTACTATCATATTTTTAAGATGGAATTCGTTGAAAATACAATATAAAGAATTTCATATAATAAGGATTACATTTCATTTAGCTTTTCTATCTACTAGAATTTTATGGAACTACTAGAAAACATGTAAAATAAAATAATTTTGTAGACAAATTTTATTAATCTGTGAAAAGAAATCAACAGTTAAAGTAACCGCAATCTGTACCAATGTCTGAGCAGGGTTTAGAAAATATTACATTAAATAGTTTTGAAATTGAATGAAAATGTCTATGAAGTATGCTTTCTTCCCTTGCTCCATCAGTAGAGCATAAAAAACCCTAAAATACATGTATATTTTTTCCTTGTTTGTTTGCACAACAATATTAAAATGCTGTTTACAATAAGCAGTACTGACACTTGCTTTAACAGTTTAGGCAGACTTTATGTAAGATTATATATATATTACATTAAGTCTGCCTAAAGTACATACACATACACATATACATACATACACACAGAGATACATGCATACATATATTGATATATTTAGAATTTTATTGTTAAACAAATAAGTAAAAATAAATCAGAATTACTATAATACTAAATTAACTAAATTGAATTAAATTAATCTTTAGTCTAAATAGAATCAAATTGACATTAAGGGTGAATGAATAAAATCTGAAACCACAATGGTAAATAAATAAAAAATAATATTTTGGAAAAGGAATATATATTTGAATATTAAAATGTATCAAAATTGCTATGTTAAAATGGCTGTAAAATATAATGTAACATTAATTTTATTAAATGAATGACTCAAATGTTATATTGTCCATTATAACTCATATTTCAATAGTTTTTCTTTAAAAAGAAAATATCTTTGTCAATTAATTAGGTTTTGCTGTTGAAATAATTCTAATCCTTTAAATGATAATCATAAATAAAGTATTTAAAAGCTTCCTGCCAGAAGGCGTCAGATTTTGTATAAATATATACAATACATGAACTTCCATATTAAATGCTTGAACACATTTTGAAAATAATTGCTTATATAAGATAAACAAAGGGACTTGTGGCCCCTTAAAGAGTAGCAAATATATTAACAAGTCACAGTGATGTGATTATCACATTCTACAAATGTATTAATATTCAGTTTCATTTACACATAATCAATTTTACAGTTCTTAAATTTCAACATGACTCATCTGCTCTTCTGGAAAGGACATATGCAATTTTTATTGTTTTAATCAATAAAAAGAATGATATATTTAATCATTACGAAATAAATCAATTACAGTTAAAATAATGCAGTTTTCTGTATGTTTGGTTTCTGAATAGTGACTGTGTTAATCTTCTTCAATACTTAGTTTTGTTTTATTCCTTTTTTCTGAGTAACATTAGTAATAGCACTTAGACTTATATTGCGCTTAATAGTGCTTTACAGTCCTCTCTAAGCTGTTTACAGAGTTAGCATATTGACCCTAACAATCTGGGTCCTCATTTTACCGAAGGAAGGCTGAACCAACAATAATAAAAAATTACAATACAATTAACTTAAAAACAATGAACAATCTTACAATATTTCTTTTATAAAAATAGCTTGCAAGAAAATAAACATTAATATATTCCTTATATATGAGATAGCTCAGTTGCAAAATGAAATATATGTGGTCTTACATGTCAAACCACATTTTTAATACTGTAATTTAAGCATATAAATATATTTTACATCTTGTTCAAAGTCATTTTCTGAATGACTTAATGATTTTCTTAATGATGGCTTACATAGATTTTAATAAATAGCTTGTTAGTTTCTCAATGTATCTATTAATCCAGAAGGCTATGGGTATGAAAAACATACTTGGCATTCCCCAGAAATCTACAGAGTGGATATATAGTTTTATATAAACTGTAATAGAATGTATGGTGTTCTTAACTTTGTAATGCATCTTGTACATTCAGAAAACATTCTGGAAGTGAGGGTGAAGTTTCGTTCTCCTAGCTTGTGGGTTGGTTTCCGAACATTTCATTACCAGGCTAGGTAACATCTTCAGTGGTGTTTAGGGAATGTCTGTGTCTGTGTCAGTTTACATCCTGGAAGTAATTTCATGGAAAATCTTCTTCATATATGTATAGATCACTTTGGAGCTAACCATATTTTTACAAAGTCACAAAAATATGTATTCATTTATATTAATATTTTTGCTTGATTTACTGCAAAGAGATTTTTACAATACTCCTTTTTTCATGGAAAAATTGTATGGCTAATACTTCACCAACTATCAATTTCTTTTTAAGCAAAATAAAATGTATGATATGTCAGAATATTTGAATCTGTCCCCAAATTAAAGTTATATTTTTACCATCAAAAAGGGCATTTTGGTAGGTATAGGCTTTTACAGGATCCTAATTGTAGAAGTCTTAATGGATTGCTTTTTTCTATTTGCTTTCATTATTTAGTAATACATTTTTATGTCATCAGGATTTTGATACAAATTCTAGAAACAGGATTTGTAACTCAAATTCAAATGTATTCTTTTTTATCTTTTATTCCTTCATTTTATATTACGCAAGATATGTAATTATGTAACAACCGTTGTTGAAAGGGATTACTTATTAATTTAATAAACAACACATTAATAAACAACATAAATACCTTCTTTAGAAAACTTTTTTTTTCTTTTGTGCCTTTGAATCATTGTTGAATAGTTCCTGCAGTTTTATGGGCAAGATTTCGGAAGTGGTTTTCCATTGTCTTCTTCCTGAGCCTGAGAGGGTGTGACTAGCCCAAGGTCGCTCAACTGACTTTGTGCCTAAAGTAGTATTAGAGTGCATGGTCTTCCAGTTTCGAATCCAGTGCCTTAACTACTACAATGAACTGGCTCTTAGCAACCACTAATATAATTTTCTAGAAAATGGTTTTCAAAATAGTGGCATCTGAGTCTGAATATTAAAGGATATCTACTAATATATGCACATATATATATTTAAATTCAGTTTTAACAGATAGGCCTCCACCCATCATTCTCCAGGGACCTGTAAACCAGACATTGGCAGTAGATGGAACAGCTTTACTGAAGTGCAAAGCTACCGGTGACCCAATGCCTGTTATCAGCTGGTTAAAAGAAGGATTTACTTTTCTTGGCAGAGATCCAAGGACATCTATACAAGATCAAGGAACTTTGCAAATTAAACCTTTACGGGTGAGTATATTTTGTAACAACATATTTACTTTTCTGAAATCAAGAGAGTAATAGTTAAACGAGAGGTGCTTAATTATTTATTGATTGTACGTCTCATGTAGAAGTTTAGGCACTCTGGGTTAATGAACAGAAGCTGACACAATTTCTGAAATACTTATTCCAATTTAAATGCCTAGTTGTTATGTCTGTGTAGTTGTTTACATGCTCCAAATAAGAAAAACTGTGCATATGGCAAGTGCAGAATTTTGGACAATCTTCCTGTTAATTAAGTGCTGCTGCTGCTCTTCCTCCTCCCTTATGCCTCTTTCCTTGTTCTTTCTATAGGTGAAGTTCTTAATTAGGTTTTAATGCAACATTGAATTTCTAGGGCTTTTGTGCAATTATCCAGGTAAAGAAAATTCAATAGGTAACAAATATTCTATCTCACAAACTTTCAGGTTTTGATTTTGTTATATTTACTTTCAACAGCCATGACATCCTCTAAGCAGCTTTCTGACTAGCAATTTTAATTTTTAAGAAAAGTAAATGGGTTAATGAATGTGTTGAAATCAAGGCAATAGTTAAAAGAGTAAAAAAAAAATCTTCTCTGGAACTGCTCAAATTTTGTTTATATCTGCAGAACAGAACTACAGTTTAATGCAGATGATCTGACGAAAAATATAGCTGACACTGGAATAGTTATCCACAAATCCAGTATAACCAAAATAAGTATTGGTTATACAACAATGATTTGCACAGAACAGTGGACAAAATGAAATCCATTGTCCAACTTTATCACAAAAATGATTTTCTATACTATCCAAAAGAAAATCTTGAACCTGAAATATTGTGCAGCAAAATTTGGACAATGTGAAACAAAAACTGAATTCTTGGTGCACATCTTTAAAGAAGGAAAGAAACATTTTGAGATAAAAAGAGCAAAGCATTTGCTGGAAAGAACACATCATCAACCATTAAATACAGGGATGTTTCTGGTATGTGTTAATAAACTATAGTAGCTAATAGTATAGGAAATATTGCATGGGTGGAAGGAAAATGCATTCAACTAAATGCTCAGATATTTTTTGTCCCATAACCACTGAAGAATTGAGGTGAAAAGTGACTGGATTTTTCATTAAGATAACAATCTGCAAAGAAAGATGAATATTTTTGAGAGACCTTTGAAGGCTCCAGAGTTGAATATTCCTAAAAATCAAAGAGAAGAGTTAAAGACTCAATAAATGCAATTAATCAATAGCAAGAACAGAAATATTATTAGTTTGGCCACAGAAAATTTTTGATGCTGTTTTTTTCCCTGTTGGAAGCTGTCATTTGTCAAAGGAGACATTACAAAGTTCACCAACGGTGTTCCAACTTTGTACCTGCCACATTCAATTTGTCCTCATTTTGTCTCTATAAACAATTGTACATATGTAAATAGTAGCCGTGCATTTAAACTATTAGAAAGTTGTGTACTATGTAAAGGTTTACAGGTCCTTTTCATTTACCAAGTTGGAATCAAAACAATTTTATTACGATATGCAAAATTGCCATTCAAGTAAATACATTGGAAGTGTTTTGGCTATGAAATATCTATGAACATGCAACAGAAATTTGTATCACAACTATGGAAGGAAAATTGCACTCTTTCTTGAATTTAGGCTGCATATAACTATTTATAAATACTGCTTATCTTTGTTCTGAATAAAATAACATTTTCCTTACCTTGAGGTAAAATGGGCAGCTTATAAACTTTATAAATTTTATAAATAAATAAAATTTTAAAAAGTAACTTTAAAAAAAAAAATTAATTAATTATAAAACACTCAGGAGCAGGCATTGAGTAAACTGTTACAATATTTTATTCAATAAAGAGAAAATTTGTGAACATTAATGTATAAATATAAAATTAAATAATAGGTATGGAGCATGTGAGAAAATTGAAATGAGACAAGTTTACTGATAGGCAATAATAAATAGTAAAACATATCAGTAATTACCTCAACATATGATAAATCCCACTTTTAGGTTGAGAAGAAAGAATACTGTTGCTTAGCTACAAAATAGTTATCCTTGTATTTATTTTCCTATCTTCAATTGCTGCACAGGATAACATTTTAACTCATCCACCACTAACTCATGAATGATACATATTGACAACTTTCCTTTTCAACATACATGACTTTGTTATGTTTTCCTGGCTCTTAATTTCCAAATCTTTAATATTTTCATTAAATTCTATTTATTCAAAGCATGTTACCCAACTATCCGCACAAACTAGAATAAGCATCCCAATGATTTTTTATATAAATGCTAATTTCATTTATTATTATTTTGTGTTAGTTGTCTTGAGTTCTTGCAAGACCGAAAAGGCACTTTATGTCTCAAATAAATAAATAAATCATTTTGCAAAAATGCTCCAGCAGAGGGTTTTAGTTCTTAAGTGTTTCTTTTAAAAATTTGCATTCATCTTTTGATATCTATTTTCTATAAATTCATATGTTTACCCAAGAACATATATGCACCCATATGGACATATAAAGTAGATACATATAGAATAGGCTGAACTTTAGATTTGATTTAAAAGAGATTTTTCAGAATGTGCATGAGCATAAATACCTGTTTGTGACTAATTAAAGCAGGTACAATTGTTTACAGAACATAATGCCATCTGTGGTATAGTTTTCTTTAAATATTCACATATATTTTCCATTAAGTTGAAGAAAAGTGTGTTCCCATATCTGTTTATTCTACATGGATTTTGTTTCTACTGCTGCTGCCAATTTCCAGTTTTTTGGCTTCCCTGCGCAATTTCTTTCAAGTTCAAGTTCTAACTTTACTATTAATGATTTTATGAGAAAATGCACAGGAGGTTTATCTTTACTTATTCTAACTGAGTGCTTAAGTTGAATGCCTTTTTATCAGATGGCTCAGCATTCCATGTATCTTTTGTCTTTGTGATGTTTCTTCTGTTTGTTGAACAGCTTATTCTTTTTCTGCTTCTGTCATTATAGATTTCAGTTAAATTCTTCAGAATCCTTCAAAATCCAAATTTAATCTGTATTTTAATCTAATTTTAGTCTTTTCTTAGTTTGTTTGCTTATTATAATCAACTAGTATTCTTTCCATTGTTGTATTGCCTAGCATGGCACATTTTATTCAGTTCTTTGACTACACCTGTGCACTTTACATCCTAATATATTGCTATATATTTTAAAATTACTTTTATTAAAATAAAAACCAAAGCTCATATGGAATTTTTTTTTTTTTAAAATCAGATTGGTAGATCTGTTATGCAACATTATTGCGATATTTTTATGAGTGACCTGAAGCAATCAACATCCATCATTTCTGACTAAGGCTGTATTTTTTCTTTAAGCTACATTTTAATGTGCTATGCTGCTTTTTTTCCTGAAGCTGTATTCCATGTATTTTTTTTCCTAAGATTGAAGTTCTTCCTGTAAATTTCCTATTGTAACTGAAGTTTGTACCAATTAGTTATTTGTCAAGCTATACATTTTTCAAATGCCTCATCTGTCATGACTTTAAAGTAATCTATTAAAATAGTTGAGAAAAAGTGAAGGGAAATGACTGTGCAGTCATATGCATGACAAGACAATTTGGAACAGTTTTCAAAGCAGCTAATAAGAAACAGACAGTTTATTCAAATAAAGTTCCATGTATTTCAAAACCCAGCTTTTGAATATGCAGAGCTTTGTTTCAAAATGTTTTTTTATTAATTATTGCTGTTGTAATTCCAAAATGCTTTTTGAATATTGGTGTTCTAAATATGATGCCAAATATGAATGCATTTTCTTTTATTATTTGCTTTCAGTGCAACTATTTATTTGTATAGGTCCTGGCAACAAATTTTAATCCATTTTAATATAGACATTTGCTGCATCTTTAAGTAAAATCATACTATCTTACTCTGTTAACTAGTTCAGTGACAAAAAATATCTTTTAAAAGTAAAGAAATTTCTATTCCTAATGTCTAGTTTCTTTTCTATATACTCTGGTATCTGTTAGAACAGGGGTCCCCAACCCCCGGTCCGTGGACCAGTACTGGGCCGTGGCATGCAAGCAACCGGGCCGCACAAACAAGCAAAGCTCCAACTACAGGATGCAGGCAGTACACAAAACCACGCCCCCTCCGGTCTGCGGAAAAACCTCTCTCCATGTAACTGATCCCTGGTGCCCAAAAGGTTGGGGACCTCTGTTTTAGAACTTGGCAAAAGTGCCATTTTGCAAAACTGCCTTGTCTCTGAGCAATATATTTTAAGGCAGCACCTTGTCATAGAAAAGTGAAAATCTTTGCCTGAGCACCACAAATAAAAACTAGCAAAAAAAGCACCAGGTACTTTGCTTTGCCTTATCTAGCTATTTTACTGGAAATGGCCAGCAAAATAACTTGATGCAATGTCTAATGTAGCATCAAGAAGCGCATGAGGAAATATCAAGGAAGTGCTTCATAGAAGCCTCAGTCCAAGTCTCATCCAGGTCTAGTATTTCTAGACTTTAATACTGTCTCTTCATCTTGATCATTATTTTCTCCACAATTCATCTACAAGCCTTCCTTTAACAAATTCTAATGTTAATTCTGCCTCAACCTGCCACATGTTTATCCTTTGTCCATAATCCCGTGCAGTTGTTCAAGACAGCATTTATACATTCTTGAATGTCTTTGCCTTTCCCAAGTTTCATCTGATGTAGTTTTGTTTGAAACAACAGCTTATTATTCACTCTTGTTCTTTCATAAATTCCATAAGCCCCCCTTTTCTATTTTCTAATTTGTTAAGTATACCTATTTTACCCTGCTGTTAATAGATATGTAGTATATAATGCTTGCTCATTTTGTTTATTCCAATCTTTAGAATTTCATAGTAGTCTCTCTGTGGTAATGGCCTCCTTTAAATCAGCTTTTTATGCTTTGTACTTCTACAGTTGACAATTTTAATTACTCAGTTTCATTTTTGAAATTGTGGGAATATCATTTTTATATCCTTGTTTTTTAAAAAAATAATAATTCATAACTATCAGGGGATAGGTTTATTAAATGTACCTAGGAAGGTGTTCTAACAGAATTTTAACTCTACATATATAAAAATGACAATTAGCAAAATTCGGTAGTGCAATTTATGCTGTCCTCAGGTAGCGCAAAATAGATTATTGCCCTTCAACAGAATGTTAATAAATATATCAATATGGGAAAAATATTATACACTTGCTAAATTAGAGAAAGCATGTGACAAGGTAAAACAGTTTGAATCATGGAATTCTTGCATGTATGTGAAATTAAAGTTGGTTGGTAAATAAAGTAAGAAATGTGTAATATGGAAGTACAGCATGCATGAAAATAAAGAGAATGCTTACCAAATAATTCATCATTGAGCCAAGACTAATCCAGGAATATGTGATGATTCTTTTGTAACATATAAAAATGTTAGGAAAGTTTCTGTTGATGCTAAAGGCATCTGCTCTTGGAGAATTCAGAATATGCTTATTTGAGAATGTAGATCAGGGGTGTCAAACTCGCAACATCATGTGATGTGTTGGGACGTATCGTGATTTTTTTGCCATTGCCAGCAATGGGGTGGGCGCAGTTTCAGCATGACGCATCAGGCCTGCAGGCCGGCAGTTTGACACCCCTGATGTAGATGATATTTTGTGTTGTTCATAGAGAACCTATTCCTACCAAATGTTAAATTAACGATATGATTTAATGGATCATATAAATCTGAAAATTAATTAATCAAGACCATAATATTTGTGATTGATAGGAGAAATGGTATGAACAATTACTACTTACTCACAAATTATGAATATTAATGTAAGTAGACTATTTTGTGTATTTTAAAATAGTTATTAAGTAAATAAATGGAGGAAATTAAAATGTGGCCTGCTGATAAATGTGCTAAACTGAATCTTGTCTGCTGTAGAGATTGAATATAAAAAGAAATAAAAATGGCTGTTTATAAGTTTGAGTCTGTCCACTTTGTTACTACAAAAATGACCTAAATATTGCAGAAAAAACATAAGGTAAATGAGAAGAGGAAATTTAAATGTGCATAATAAAACAAGTAGAGAAAGAATCAATAATGGGTGGATGATGAATAAAAGTGGACTGAATAGAAAAGAGAGTGACAATATATGAAAAGGATCTTAAATTTATAGCTCAGAAAGAGAAAGATCTGAACCATAAGACAAATATTTGAAAGAAGAGAGGCATGAAGAACCAAATGCAGTAAATGAATCAGTCAGTATATGAACACAGTAGGAGCAATGATAGAGAACTATGAAATATAATAAATGGTATAAATTGGCTTGAGTTATATTTCTTCTTTATTGTTCTATGTACACTATTTTATTTAGCATTACTATTTTCCATTTTGTAAATCAAGACTTACCTCAAATGTAGTAAGTTGATGAAAATACTTTTTTCATTAAATTATACTTTTCCATAATCAAAATAACAGTATTTAAATATGAACATTAAGTAAAAGATTTCTTTTAATATTTAAATATATTTATATTAAATTTATGCTATTCAAATATAAATAATTATATATTTAAATATAATATTTCAATAAAATATTTCCTTGAACTCTTTAGTAATATAGGATTAGGTGACAAAAAGTGAACCGAGCAACTAAGAAGCAGCAATTAAACAACAAATCAGTAACAGCACATGTGACCTAAACATAAAGCCACTATTATTTTATCTCTTCTTCTACATATATATACCTACCTATGGCAAGTTTTGCAGTATTAGCTCCACATTACTATAAAACTGAAAAGCCTTCAGAGACAAGCCAAATAATTTCCTTGCTAGAATAATGCTGTTACTTACTACTATTGATTTTGAAGGAATAAGTATAAGATGTTAGTGTCATGGTTCCCACTAATGAACCCAAACAAATCAGAACTCCGAGGGTTGTAAATTCCTCAAAGAACATGTTTATTGGATACATAATATCAGCACAATCAAAAGTGAAACCAACTCTAAAATTCTCATGCGGATTCACTGTAACTAAATATAAAACTTCCTTCCCCCCTACCATGTCATTGATCACGCTACCCACTGAGGGCAATTGGCGGGCTCCTAGACACTCCTCTCTGTCTTCAGCACCTGTGAGGATGACCTTGGTTCCCACGGGATCGCTCGATGTTATGTCTAGCAATACATCCATTTTCTCCCCCGCCCCTCCCAGCCTGTGTGACAACTGTGACCAACAACAAAGATGGCTTCAGCCAGGTTCGTTTCAAAAGTTGACAGATTAAATTTTACAAATAGGTGAAGCAAACAGTGTTAACACTGATAATTAATATAGGGATTAATGACAGGAATTATAAATGACTTATTCAAAATGGAATAAAAACAAATTAGAACGTGCTTCAAAGAAGAACTATTTTTCACAACTGATTTGTTCAATTAGCAGAAACTCTTATTATGCTTGGACCAGTCAATGAAAGAATGACCGTTGTTCTTCTGGTCTATTCAACAAGTTGAGAACAATTTTTGCATGAAAATAATATAATTAAATTAGATCTTACAGGGAAAATAATTTTACCAATTTTATATTATTGCAGTGGAAAATTGTCTGTCTGCCTGCCTGCCTGCCTGCCTTCTATCTATCTATCTATCTATCTATCTATCTATCTATCTATCTATCTATCTATCTATCTATCTATCTATCTATCTATCTATCTATCTATCTATCTATCTATCTATCTATCTATCTATCTATCTATCTATCTATCTATCTATCTATCTATCTACTGTTTAAGATACATATATACATAAATATGCTGTTTAATTGGTATTGTGTGAATTCTTATACAGTTTATAATTTATATCAAATGCATGCACTGAGGGGTATGCTATATACAGTATTCCTCCAGTTGCAACCTCAACTGAGGTGGCTTATATATTTAATTAAATAATTATGTACAAGAGCAATTATATAATTGAGAAATACAATTATTTGAATAAACAGTTTTCTCTTACACAGTTAAAGGAAATAAATGTGTGCGTTATGTGGAGGTAGATTAACAATGTACTTGAATAGTCATGGTTTCCCAACAATTAGAAAGCAGCAGTTAAGATGAAAACTTCATGATTTCAAACTAACTTTCTGGCCTAATTAATGGCTTCTGGCAAGCATTTACATGTTAGATGTTTGCAGGCAATTGGTCTCTATTCATCTATAGAGACAGCTAAATATTGCTCAATCTAGCAAGTCCATTAATCACTTCTGATGATAAAAGATCTTCCCTATTAAGAAAGTAATAGCTGAAAAAGTGCAAAATTTTTAAGCTTATAAAGTAATGTGGTATAAGGGATGTTTGTTAAATCCTAGAGGGTATGCCATATGTGCCATAGAAGATCATTGGGTGATTTTGGATCATTTATTACCTTTCAGCTCAACTTACCTCACAGTTTTTTATGAGGAAATAAACAAAAAAAATAAATAAGAATGCTATGTATACTGTCTTGAGCTCTTTTACAAAAAAGAATACAAGATTAATTACTTGATTATCCTCAAATACTTACAAAAACAAACCTTTAAAAATTGATTCTTTTTTCTGTGAGTCTTGAAAAAAAATGTTAAATCTGATGGTTTAAGAAAGCAGAAAATGTTTATGATTTAAAATCAAAAAGTATAATTTTGCCCTTGCATTGTACTTCCCGATATAGACCATTTAAAAACAATTTTATCTTGAATCATAGTACAGGAACCTTAGTACAGGAACCTTATATAAAGAACTGTAGAGATATACACTTTTACTGCTCTCTTTGTTAAGTATATTTTATTTCAAGTATGAAATAAAACAAAAATGTACTAGAACGGAATCAGGACATCACTGATTCTTATTAAAGTTTTTGTTAAGTGCAAAATTAAGTATGATACTATTTCCCCTTTAAAATTGTAACTTTAAGCTAGTGATAGTAGTTATGTGGGACATAGGTTGGGATGGAAATTTGAAAATATATAAAATAAAATTAAGGAATTATTTCAGTTTACTAAATGAAATACATAATTATTTTTTGTGAAATATTGTATTCCAGTTTATAATAATTCTGAATAATGCTACCCTCTTAGTTCACAACAAAAATATTTTTAAAAAGAAATGAATATTTTAAGTAAAGGATTGATATTTCTTATTTCCATGTCTTTAGATATCTGACATGGGCACATATACTTGTGTTGCCACAAGTTCAAGTGGGGAAACATCTTGGAGTGCTGTGTTGGATGTTACAGGTAAGTTATACCTACATAACACAGAAAAACAAGCAAAAATATACTAGAATAAAATCAGGACATTCAAAACATTATCATTGATTCTTATTAAAGTTTTTGTTAAGTGCAAAAATTAATATTGTGCAAGCCTTCTACACATATAATGAAACTTTCCCATTTTCTACTCCCCCTCTAGCTTTCTAGCTTCAAGACCCAGTGGTAGAAGCCATTGTATTGGCAAAAGTTAATTCAGAACTCCATAGACAGGTCAGCAAGCTTAAAGCACTGTCTATAATAGCCATTGTGGCCCTTCAGTATATTGAGAAACTTCACATTTGTCCCTCCTAAAAACTGTATGTATGGAAGGAAATATTAAGTCCAGAGACAATGATGTCCATAACAGACCAAAGTGACATCAACATAGCAATATATGTGGGATTATGTCATCACTCCCAAAGATGCAGTTATATACTAATATTACAATATCTAATGCAAATGCGTAAGTCATTGAATTTATGTCACATCATCACACACGTAAAATCATTTTGCAGTATAAGCTGATGCATCCATATTTTTTCATTTTGGGGAAGTATGAAGGGAGATGATTTAAAGGCAAAATGCTTTATGTTCAGTAGAACATATAAAGTCTATCCTCTAATTCAGGGGTGTCAAACTTCCGGCCCGCGGGCTGGACACGTCACGAGGAAACCGCGCCCACCCCATTGCCGGCAATGGGGAAAAAGTTCTGCTACGTCGCCCGACGTCACGTGACATCACGAGTTTGACATGTCTGCTCTAATTAGTTCCATTTTCCTATTATGAACAGTTTCCCTTTAAGATCTACCCAAAGAACGGGGAAATGATGGATCGAAAAAGTTAGTCCCACCCATCTAAGTGCTGTTTTAATCCTGATATCCCACGACAAGCGTAGAAGGAAAAAATATTGTTTAAAACATGTTTTCTACCCCTCATTTAGCTGAATCTCTCATTATAGGAGAAAAATATTACTATAAATGGAAGTAGTTGGAATATCTTTTTCTTTCTCTCTTGCTTCAGCTGTTACTGTAGTTGAATGATAATGAAATGAAATGATAAGATATGTTATACCTCAAAAGTATTTTTAATATGTTGTGCTATTTAAAGCATTTTTATAACATAATTATTTAAAATATATATTTAAATCATCCTTTAGTAAACAGCTATAAACATGTAAAATATAACCATTTGCATTCTGTAGAATTTGGGGGAGCAGCAGTTAGCAAAAATTATGATTTAAATGATCTTCCTGGACCACCATCCAAGCCTCAGGTCACTGATGTCACTAAGAACAGTGTCACGTTGTCTTGGCAGCCAGGCACACCTGGGAACTTACCAACAAGTGCATATATCATTGAGGCTTTTAGGTAGGTTAAAAAGTATTACTGTTATAATCCTTTGCACTTTCGAACAAAATACATTCTAAAGTTTTAGCTAATGTCAGAAATTTAAAAACATGGGTGCTTTCAATGTAATTAAATTGTATTTTGTTTTACATAGTTTTAAAATGTTTCAAACATTTGATTTAAACTTTCATATGAGTTTATAAGAATAAAACTTACAAAAATCTTTAAAATGTATTTTACCAACATGTTGATAATGGATGAAGGAGAAATAGGAGGCTTACTGTAAACATTTTTCAGTATTCTTTGCCAGTATCAACCAAATCTAGTGTTGCAGCTAACTACAGGACTGATACCTCAATAATCACTTATCTTTTTTTTTATTCTTTTAAATTTATTTATTGATGATGTGGACTGAATATATAGAGAGCTATCTCCTGTTTACCTAATATTATTATGTTACCTTATAAGATCTAGTAGGATGGACTTTCCTATGGTTGAAGGACCAGGTTAGGGAGAGATCATCATGAAGAAATTTATCTATATGGTCACTAAGAGTTAACAATAATATGATGCCACATAATCAATCATATGTTGGGAGTTTTGTGCTCTTAATTGATTTAGAATCTATGGTACTTTCTGTTGTTCTTGACAGCGTATTTTATTATGTCTTTATTTGTCTTTAACAGCAGATAGAAACATATCCTTGACTATTTTTAAAGGTATGTGATTGTAGCTATAGTATTCCAATTCATTTTCATTTCAGCCAGTTGGTGAGCAATAGCTGGCAAACAGTGGCTAACCATGTTAGAACAATTCCTTACACTGTGCGAGGACTCCGTCCAAATACCATCTACCTGTTTATGGTGAGAGCTATCAATTCACAAGGGTTGAGTGATCCCAGCACCATGTCAGATCCTGTCCGAACCCAAGGTAAACTGAATTTATTCCTCAAGCAGCCTATTTGAAGTTAATCATAATATGCAATGCATATGCAAATGCAAATGCAGAAATATAATATCTGAATCTGAATATATATCAGACTATATATATATAGTCTGGTATATATATGAGTGTATATTTAATATTTGTACATAGTAATGTGTACATATACATTTCGGATCACCGAATGACCAAAAAATAAAATTTGAAAAGGAAGGAATATGCAGGTGAAAAAAGGGAGGCTATTTGCCCAGAAATCTCTTCTGTTATCAAAAGAAGCAGCCAGAATATCATGCAGCTAAATAATACAACAGTTTCACTTTACTATTCATAGAAATGGAGAACTGTGTTGCTTCATAAAGCAGCTTTAAAGCATTGCTTTGCTCATAGCATTGTCAGTGTGATGCAGCCCTTTGAAACTAATCTAATAAATATATTATTTTTAAAGAAGTGAAATATAAGCCAAAACACAGTTGACTGTTGGCTCCATATGATGATCCACATGACTTGGCGACACAGTAACCTAAGCACAATATCATATGGAAAAACAGTTATACTGATAGACGACACATTTATCAATATCCTCCTGAAAGGAATATTCCATATTTGCAATTCTTAGGAATTTAAATCTGCCTGACAAGTTCAAAAAATTATATTAATTTTTAAATGTTTTCTTCTTGCTTTATATATGTATTCATATCAGCCTATCTAATTTGAAATATATTTTATTGTAACTTCTGAAACTCTATAGATACTACCTGGATAGCACTACTACCAATAATCTTTGGGTAAAATATTTACACTATGTTTGTACAGAGTATAGTTACAGGAACACAAGGACACAATGGTTGCATCACATGTGTGTAGGAGTTCAGTTTTCATAATTAAAGAGTAATTAATCAATTATAGAAGTTAATGAATACCTGGAGACCCACATTTGCAAATAATTATTTGAGATCCTTATATTGTTATACAGTTATACCTTGGTACCCAACTGCTTTAAACTCATCAAATTTGGTACTCTACGCATTTTGACGCAAAAATTTTGTCCCGGTACTCATAGCTTGTTTGGTATTCACGCACAAGCTAGAACAAAAATTTTGTTTGGTACTCATCGTTTTTGGTACTCTTTGTGCCTCCTGGAATCAATTAACAATCAATTAACAATGAATACCAAGGTACCACTGTATTTAGAGGTTAGAAATATCTTACAACATCTTAGAAGAAGCAGGATATCCAGACACTATTCAGTAAGGATTCAGGTCTTGGTATGGGACTGAGATTGCATTGATAACACTCTAGGATTACCTGTTTTAGAACTTAGGTTGGACTGGTGTACATCTCATGACCCTTGTAGGCCTCTTGGTGGCTTTCAAAATATTCAAAATAGTATCTGGCATTCTTTTATAGTGATTCTGCTCCTTCCTCAGTGGACATTTCAGTACTATTTGAAAAATAAATGTCCAGTATTTATTAAATTTATAAATTTATATCTTATAAAAATACTGCTACTATATAAATCAGAAGTGTTCTATCTGGACCAGAATCCAATCCCACTACTCCATTGTTTGACAAACTACTTTCAGTAAGAACATTTAAGTGAAGTTTATTATGCTTTCAATCATAATAATACATTGATTTTTAATTGACTCTCTTTAGTAAGATAATATGTTATTGAATGCACATTTATATGTTTGACCTGGCAGATATCAGTCCACCAGCACAAGGTGTGGATCACAGACAAGTCCAAAAAGAGCTTGGCGATGTAATTGTGCGACTACATAATCCTGTTGTGCTTACCCCTACCACAATTCAAGTGACCTGGACGGTAAGACATTTGAAAAATATATAGTAAAACCACTGAATGTTCTTAATTTTTTCCTTACTCTAATCAGTAATTGGAATGGTACTGTGATATTTTAATGGTTTCCGGTACTTTATATACAAGTAAGCTCTATGGGTTCTCTCTTGACCGGAAGTCTATTTTAAGATCTTGAACGGCATTCTCTGAGAATTCATTTTATTTTTAGAAAGTTGGTTTAGCAGATGGCAGAAAATACTTTTGGCATTCTGACTGCTGGCAAACAATACTTACCACTCCTACTTTCTATTCTCTTTTACTTTATGTCCTTGGAAGTCATCTGAATATATATATATTGTGCTGCTGCATATTTCCTATTCATCCGTTTAGAAAAAAAGAATACTTGACATCACTTACCAGTACTTTACTCTAAAGAAAGTAGATTGTTTAATTTATAGCCCAAGAGCTGAATTGCTTAATAATTCTTCATTATTTGATACATGCTATAAATTTTATGTGACCTTTCATTGTTTTCATTCCTGTTTTATTAGAAATTTAAAAGTTTAGATTACATGTTGGGAATAATTTTTCTGATGAGAACTATTTCTTTGTGAATACAGGTAGTCCTCAATTTACAACAGTTCATTTAGTGACCATTCAAAGATACAATGGCATTGAGAAAAGTGACTTATGACCGTTTTTCACAGTTACAGTCTTTGCAGCATCCTCATAAACATGTGATCAGAATGCAGATGCTTAGCAACTGGTTCATATTTATGACCATTGCTATGTCCCAAGGTCATGTGATCAGCTTTTGTGACCTTCTGACAAGCAAAGTCAATGGGGAAGCTAGATTCACTTAACAACTGGGTTATCAACTCCAGTGATTCACTTAACAACTGTGGCAAGAAAGGTAAATGTCTCACTTAACAACAGAAATTTTGGGCTCCATTGTGGTCATAAGTCAAGGACTACCTGTAATTTACTGGGGTCACATGGCAGCTTTTGATTCATGTGTATGCTTCTTTTCATGTAAAATTTAGATGTGTGTCTGTGCACATGTGCTGTCATTTTCTATCAATGGAGCATACTTATAATGTCTGCCTGCATGTTACTTATTTTGAGTAAATACACGTAAGCATCAGCAGGGGAAAATAATCTAGTAATTGTCTTTACTTGTTATTACAATTGTGTAAATGGACAGGCATAAGAAAGGAGTGTCCTTTTCTGATCCTGTGGAACAAACTCTCTATCCCATATAGGTGTAATTTCTACTGAGAATTTCTTTTGCTTTTTCTTGCATTATGTCAACAGTAAATTGAGTTGTAATCCATATTTATAAACGTGTGAAGTATAATAAAAGTAGATTATATTAAAACAGTAGCATCATAGTAAAAATGATGATTAGCTAGAGCAGTAACACCTTAGAAGATCATTTGATTGAACAATTTTGTTCTGATTATGAGAAAAGTGTGTGTGTGTGTGTGTATGTATGTGTGTATGTATGTATGTATGTATGTGTGTATGTATGTATGTATGTGTGTATATATATATATATATATATATATATATATATATATATATATATAGGTCTTTGGTAATTCAGGTTTTCTCCCGCGTAAAATTTGAAGTGTCTTGGCGACGTTTCGACGAAGTCTCATTTGTCATCTTCAGGCTGGTGTCTCTTCGGCTTCGTGCTTCTAGGAGCAATGTGTGATCGCAGCTGTTTCTTCCTTTTAACTGCCAGTGGGGGTATGAACTGATTGGGTGGGAGCTTGGCTGTGTTTTGATTGGGTGGAGGTGTGTTCTGATTGGTTAGGGGCTTGGCTGTGCTCTGATTGGATGGGGGGTTGGCTGTGCTCTGATTAGATGGGGTGTGTTCTGTTTGGGTGGGGGCTTTGTTGTGCTTGGATTAGTCTGAGTTGCAGCGGGACTTGAGATGGAGAGCTGCATTGCTGTTGTTTGGCTTTGCGTTCGTGGTCGTGCCATATCATCAAGGTGGGTGTCAGTTTGCTTCATGTATGGATTGGAGTGGTTTGAAATGGCTAATGATGCAACTGTGGTCTGGTTTCTGGTTTGAGGTCGTGCCTCATCATCGGTGTGGGTTTGGGTTTGCTTTTTGCGTGGATGTGTGGTGGTGACATCCTGTGTGGTTTTCGTGAGTGTGGGTCTAGTGTTAGGGACTCGTTTGTCAATAAGGGTGGGTTTCCAAATGGCTGGTAGGCGGGAGGTATCATCTCGTTTATTCATGCTGTGTGGGCGTTTTTCTATCTCGATGGCTTCTCTGATTATTCTGTTGTTAAAGTGTTCAGTTTTGGCGATAGTTCTGGTATTTTTAAAGTCAATTTTATGTCCTGTGGCTTTAAGGTGTTGGACCAGGGAAGAAGTTGGTTCCTCTTTTCTGACTGAGTTCTTGTGTTCTTCAATGCGTGCACTTATTCTTCTGTTGGTTTGTCCGATGTATGTGGTGGGGCAGGCGGTGCATGGGATTTCATATATTCCTTGATTTTCTAACTCAATTTTGTCTTTGGGGTTTCTTAGGATGGTGGATATTTTTCAGTTTGTGCAGAATGCTGTCTTGATGTTGTGTTTGTGGAGGATCTTGCTGATTCTGTCTGTGGTGCCTTTCATGTATGGGAGGAGGGCTTTGCCATTTTCTTGTTCTCTGTCTTGGATTTTAGTGGGGGTTTCTTTTTGGATTAGGTTGGTAATCTTATTTCTTTGGAATCCGTTGGATGTTAGTACGTTAGTGAGAGTGTGTAGTTCGGTTTTTAGGTGTTGTTCGTCAGCTAAGCGTTTTGTTCTCGAGATGAGTGTCTTGGCTACGGAGTTGATCTGTGTTGGGTGGTGGTGTGAGAGTGCGTGCAGATAGCGTTTTGTGTGTGTTTTCTTCTGGTAGATGGTGTGTCCTAGGGAGCCATTGGATTTCTTGTAGACTAAGACATCCAGGAAGGGAAGTTGGTTGTTAGCTTCTGTTTCCATGGTGAACTGTATTTTGGGGTGTAGGCTGTTGAGGTGTGTGAGGAAGTTGTCTAGTTTTTCTTTCCCATGTGGCCAGATTATGAAGGTGTCATCTACGTATCTGAGCCAGAGTTTGGGTTTGTGATCAGATTTTTCTAGAGCTTGGGTTTCAAAGTGTTCCATGTAGAGGTTTGCAATGACAGGTGAGAGGGGTGATCCCATGGGTGCTCCTTCTATTTGTTTGTATTTTTGTCCATTGTAGATGAAGTATGTGTTGGATAGGCAATGGTTGGTCAGATCTAGGATGTGCTTGGGGGGGTTATATTTGTTTTGGATAGCTGTCAAGGCTTCTTTGATTGGCACTTGGGTGAAGAGGGAAATGACATCAAAGCTCACGAGTAGGTCGCTGGGCTGTAAGTTTTGTTTCTTTATGATCTCTATGAATTGGAATGAGTTTTTTACGTGTGAGGTGATGGATTCTGCATAGGGTTGTAGTTGTTTGGCGAGAAATTTGGCTAGGTTTTGTAGAGGTGAGCCTATGGAGCTGACTATGGGTCTAAGTGGAGTTCCTTCTTTGTGTATCTTGGGGAGACCATAGAGCTTAGGGCATCTGGATGATTTTTCTCTGGGAATGATTCTTTGCTGGATCTCTTCGCTGATGGGGGAGGCTTTTATTTTGGATCTAGTGGTTTTTTCCAGGTAGGTGGTGGGATCTGTGTTTAGGGGTTTGTATGTGGAGTCTTGGAGTAGGTTGGTTAATTTGGTTTGGTAGTCAGATGTGTTCATAACCACCGTGGCGTTGCCCTTTTCTGCTGGTAGGATTATTATGCTGGTGTCTTCTTTCAGGTTAAGTAGTGCTGTCTGTTCCTCTTTGTGTAAGTTGCTTTTGGGTGGCTTGCTGGTGCAGAGGATGTTGGAGATTTCGAGTCTGATTCTGTTAGCGTCGTCGGGGTTGATTTTGGTCAGGCTGGTTTCAACTCCGCATATAATGGTTTCCGTGGGGATGTGTTTGGGAGCGACTGCAAAGTTAAATCCTTTGGAAAGGACATTGGTTTCGGCTTTGGTGAGGATCCTATCTGAGATGTTATGCACTGTTTGTTTCATGTGTGGCTGATCTTAGCTATACACAGTTTATTTTCTAATATGATCTTCGATACAGGAAACGAAGTATATATATTTTTTTCCAATTATGCTCTTTTCTTTTTTTTCTCCTCCTCCGTCTCCTGGACCTCCTATAAATTGGATCATCTGGACTCCTTCCAATTAGGTTTCAGGCTAAGATGCATAAATAAGGCAGTTTTGGTTCTGCCTGTAGATGACCTGTAGTGGATCTTGGATGAGATACTGCATCATTGACTTGTTGACAGTCTTGAATTCTATCAAACATGATATCTTTCTGAACCTTATTACAGGCTTGGCAATTGAGAGCACTGTTCCTTCAGGGCTATTTCCAGTCAGTGTTGGTGGGGGAGAGCAGTCTAATCCTAGACCTCTGTTTTTCAAGTGCTTCAGGGCTGTCTCCTCTTCTCTTTAATATATACACGAAGCCACAGGGAAAGGTCATCTGTTGACATGAGGTTGTACTTATCTGTTTTTGAATGCACACGTGAAGTTCTGTTCCAATGTTTGGAGGCAGAATAGGCTCTGGCTCAGTCCTACCAAAATCAAGTAACTGTGGGTTTTGCATTCCACTGGAGAGATACCATCCTTTATGAATGGGATTGCGCTATTACATTTGGATTCAGTATACAATATATGAGAGGCATGATGGTTCAGTGGTTAAAGACACTGAGCTTCTCAGCTGGAAAGCTGACAGCCCAGATTCGAGACCCAAGCGATGTACAATGGGCTGAGCTCTCATTACTTGCTACAACTCCTGCCCACCTAGTAGTTCGAAAGCATGCAAGATAAATAGGTACCACTTCGTGGGAAGGTAACAGGATTCTGTGCACTCTGGTGTATTGGCCACATGACCACGTAAGTGTCTTTGGTCAATACTAACTCTCTCGGCTAAGAAACTGAATGAGCACTGTCCCTAGAGTTGGACACAACTGGATAGGGAAATCCTTTACATTTACCTTTATACAATTTAGGGATCTTTTGGGACTTGTAGCTCCTTCTGAAACCGCAGGTGGAAGCTGTTGCAGGGTGTGTTTGCACAATTTCATTTTGCAGTTCAATTGAACCCATTCGTGGAACTCTGCTTGCAATTTTTCATGCCTTAGTCATCTCTGAATTAGATTATTCCATTGCGTTCTACAGGAGGTTGCCTTTGAAGACCATTCAAAAACTTCAATTAGTGTATGCTCAAAAGGCAACTGGACTGTGTTTTTCATTGAAGACATTTTGCTTCTGATCCAAGAAGCTTCTTCAGTTCTGGCTGAGTGTTGGAGGATGGAAGGATTTATATTCCTTGCAGTCATCTGCTCGTTATAACTAATAAGGCCCTATGCTGCAGGATCATCTGCGCTGTAGGATATGTGTCCATCCCATGTGCTTTAACAGGAAGGACACATTCCAGATACTGATTTAAAAGACATTAGAGATGTTCGTACTGCATTTTGAAACAGTCTTCTCCCAATTGTTTGGCTCTAACCTTGCAGGCCTTCAGAAAGCAGTCAAGATCTGGCTTTTTCTTCAGACTTTTACATCAGGATGTGTAGAGTCCCAATTTGGGTGAATTACAGTATATATTAATGCTGGGCATCATTTTATTGTTTTCTGTAACTGGATTTAATGCTGTTGTTTTCTTTGGCATTTTGAACTTCTGTTTTTTTAATTTAATATAAATGGATATTGCATAGATCCTTTTTTCTTTGTTCACTGTTTTGTAATTGTAACATAATTTATACTACCATCCAGAATATGTTTTTTTCTCAGACATTACCTGGATTTTGGCTTTCCTTTTCTATTATAGTATCTGTCTTATATTACAACTTTCCAGCCAAGATTCATATGGCAATTGAATGGTCTCGACCCTGCTGGCCTTTCCCCAGGCATTAAGGCCAGGGTATTAGTTAGATCCTGGCATGGCATCTTTTCTTGTGTTGTTAGACAGATTAATAAGGAGCTTAGCATAGTTTTTTTAATAGGTTCCATTTGTTTATTGTGCTTTTGTATTTATATTATTTTGTTCACCCAGAATTGTACTAGTTAAGATGAGTGATCATATAAATTTGTAAAATTAATTAATAATGATGACACCTATAACTTAGCAGATATAAGATAACTGCTAAACTGTTTTCTAGTGTTCTTAGTGCAGCACATTTTATGATTTGCTGCAAATGTTAGTTTCAATAACCTGGTAAGCAGAATGTTTTTAGATATATTTCAAGTATACTATATTTAACTGAAAGAAATACAATACTTGGGTTGCAAGCCATAATTTATGCTTTCTTTATAACAGAGTAACAAATCCTTGCAAAAGCATTTATAACTTTGAGATCAATTTTCCACTACAACCGCTATCCAATAAAATGTAATGACAGTTATATTTTCAGGCTGGGCATCGTTAGTGATGCTTTCTGGCTGTCTTGTGTTTCTTCATCCTTCTGTATTCAGTTTGCCAGAAGCAATACCTGAAATGAAAAAAGAATGTATATTTTACAGGTGTCTGACTGGCATATATTGGACATTATATACTACTACATCAATTTGATTTACAAAATAAATTTAATAGAATAATTAATTCATTGAGGACAGAAATGGCAGCCACAATTATAAAATTTGCAAGCTGGCTTAAGAATAATTTTGCTCTACTGCTTTTAAGCTATGCAAGGCCCACATTCTGAGAACATTGATTTATGGAACTCAGTTAAGTATTATAAGAAGATTCAATCTTTCATTGCATATAGTCAAAATTTCTAAAAAAAGAATACTATGTATATCCCTCACTCAGCCTTCAGTGTTTAATGTGATTAGTTTTGGGATGCCTTTCTTTACATGATGTACCTGAATTTACTCTGAGAGGACAAATAGATCAAAGCCTGATATATGGTGGTCCATCAATACCAGCTTCAATAAAAGCAGAGCTGTATTATAGTAGAATAATCCCCTTATCCTGGACTCTCCCTAAGTATTTTTTGTTTTTCTTTAAGAGCAATCATGTTCCATTTGGTGGCTTTTTTCTCTGGCTTAAATCAATGTGTTACCTATCGAGGCAACAACTTGAGGATATTTTCCATATAGAAATTGTATATGTAAAAATGAAGAGGTTGAATCTCATGCAAACTTTCCACTATAACTCATAATTCAAGTTATTGGAATTTTTAATCCTCTCAGAAAAAGATCACTGCTTTACTTTTAAATTTATTAGTTTTAGATTTATCAAAGGCAATAGTGAAATTTCTACCTGTAGTTTATAATAATCAGCACATCCTTCCTCACTTCTCTCTCTCTCTCTCTCTCTCTCTCTCTTTCTCTCTCTCTCTGTGTATGTGTGTGTGTGTGTGTGAGAGAGAGAGAGAGAGAGAGACTACCACACAAAGACATATAGACAGTTCCTCACATATTCTTTTCTTTCTATCCAGAGAACCACCAAGTCTGTCTTTTTATCTATCATGTAAATACTAAATACCAGTACCACTCACTATACCTTTCCATACTTTTCCCTCTTTCCTTGTAAAGCATATTTTCTCCATCAGTCCATAAACTACTTCAAATTTACCCTTTGGTTTTATTAAGTGCAAAGCTCTCTCTTTCTAAATATATTATCAATTCCAACCAGTGGTGAGATTCAAATATGTGAACAACCGGTTCTCTGTGTGGATGCCGCTTCTGGAAGTCCTTTCTGGGCCTGGGCAACAAAAAATTAGCTACCGGTTCTGCTGAACTGGTGCGAACCGGCTGAATCCCACCACTGGTTCCAACCAAATCTCACCTATATCAAGAGCTGCAGTGGTGCAGTGGTTAGAATGCAGTCTTGCAGGCTAATTCTGCTGACTGCTTTCAGCAGTTTGAGTCTCACCAGCTCAAAGTTTCCATCCTTCCGAGGTCGGTAAAATGAGGATCTAGATAGTTTGGGGCAGTATGCTGACTCTGTAAACTGCTTAGAGAGGGCTGTAAAGCACTATGAAGTGGTATATAAGTCTAAGTGCTATTTCTATACTGTGGACATAATATGCTCTCCCCTGAGGGGTAGGATGGGTCCCAATCTACCTGATCTCCGATAGCTGAAGGAAGGGCTCATCTACACTCAGTGTCAGAGTAGCAAGCAGTTGAAAAACAAGGTTGTTCTTAAGAAATATAGGAGGATGGAGCACTATGAATGGGCCTTGGGTTCCAGAACACAGATGGGATATAAAAACATGTGTATGTTTGTGTGCCATAGAAGGGACACATAAAGCAATAAAAATATCCACACATTAAGTTGTTGCTTTTTTAAGAGTCATAAGGTGAATCAGTTCCTTTCTACAGGGTGGGGAAGGAAATGAGGGATTGCAAGACTGACTAAGAAACTGTCACAAAATATTGAAAATTAAGATCATGGGACCACAGCCCAGCAGCTCCACAACAGCAACTAGCACTGAAGCAATACAACTTTCTGAAATTTAATTCCTTTAGGAGGTACGGTTCCCAGATTTTGGACACCTTTTCTAAATTAGCCCATTTGAGATACCTTGGTTAAAATATTGTTGTCCTAATATGCATATACACACACATACAGACACACAACACACACACACACACACACACACAGATTATATTTTAAATAAGTTTTGTATTGTGTTGCCTTTCTCCTGAAATCAAAACACAACTGAAACATACTTTTATAATTAACAGGTTCAGTATCCTATTCTGCTATAGATCTTTGCAAAAAGATTCCAAAGACAGCTAATCTGAAATTCCACTTTTCTTCCAAAATATAAGATTGCGGGCATTTGCCATAAGAGTCAGTATTGGAGGACATCAAATAATAAAACATGTCTCATTATGTCACATTGTAAACCTACAACTTCCATCATTTTTAGTAAGATGGACAGCTATTTAAATTTGATTAATAATAAATAAATTAAAATATTTGCCTGTAACAAGGCACCAGTGAAAAAGGACATTAAAGGAAATAATATTTTATTCATTCTTTTATTAAATTTACATCTCATGTAAATCCCATCTCATGTCCATGTATGCATTATAGTAGCTAACTCAGTATATCCTAAAATCTGGATGCCCAGCAATAGTTTTATAAAGAACAATATAAAATATTGCTGACTAAATTGTTTTGCTAACTTTATGGAGAACGGCAAAGGAATTACTTTTTTTCCTCTCTGGCACTACATTATATCATTCCAAGCTCACTTTTTGAAACTTCTTTTACTTCCCTTTAAATTTCTCAGTCTATGTTGTCCCAAAAGAGTGTAGTACCTGGGGGGGAGGAGTAACGGAGGGAGTCACCTTGTTTGTTATCCCTTGAGTGTCAAACCAAACAATATTTGTGAAGTAGAACTCTGGCAAGCAGAAATGAGAAAGCTGGAGAGGATTTGTTTTGAAAATTAGATTGTTTCTCATAATCTTTTTTTTATTTCTGGTCCTGAAAACAGATTCTTGGACTACGATGTGACTTGAAGAGGAAATGCAAGCAGAGTTTAATTACAAGACTCAGGCTTTGGGGGAACAATGACATATATACAATTGGCTCCTTCTATTGTGGTAGAATACTGTGATGCACGTAGTAAGGGGGTGTTTTACTATATTTTTGCTGTCTAGACAGCAGTAAAGTAGAAAAGACTAAAAATCAGGAAACAAATCAGGATATAATTAATTAATTATACATTAGTTTCTATACTGCCTTTGTGATTCTAGATATTTCACAATAAAATAATGACATGTCAATAAACATTTAAATTATATATTTTTAAAAAATATATCGCATGCCCTCTGAATAAAATGAACTTCCTGGATCAACTGCTTTTGATTAATTTGTACCTTCCACTAAGAACCCTAGGGGGCAAAAGTTCACAATTATTTTCTAAAAAGAGAAGGAGGGAAACACATTGCTCAAATAGAAATTAGCATTGAGAAGGTGAAACAGTACCTTCCCTTCTAAACTCTCACAGTTCTTCCTGAAGGATATCAGAATTTATGTGATATTGAATGCAACCAAGATCAAGCTAAGCAAGGATGGGTGAATTATCTAAGTTTTGACACAGGTCATCTACAAAACCAATACTATAACGTTTTAACTGGAGCCCTACTAGTTTCTCATCAACCATCCTAAGGTTGAAGACTGAGTGATAGTTCTACAAAAAAATTATTTATTTGTTTGTCTATCTGTCTGTCTATGTCACTTCTTAACCACCCATGTCCCTCATAGATGAAGACTAGTCTCTTAAGGAAGGAATCTTATATGTTCTCCAAGTTCGCCAATATATTCTTCATTTTGGAGAACACTGAATCAATGGTGAAGTCATTTTACTTTTATTTTGTTACCATTTTTCCATCCTAATGGAGAAGCTGATATACAAATTCTATTTTATTATATTTTAGCATATTTTGAAAAATTCAGTCAGCCTGAACTTTAGCTTTTCTGATAGATATTATGTACTTTTCCTTGCTGTCCTTTTCCTTTTTCCTACTTCTAAATGTGCTCTTCTTTATCAACCTTTTTGTATGGCCTTATTGCCATCTTCTGCTATCATTTTTGACTCTCATTGTAATTGTTCACTATTATACTTTTGTATCTCATTTTTTAGGAACTTTGATGCATTTGCAGTTCTTTTTCTCATCATTATCACAGCATTCTACTTAGACATCTATTGCTCTGAGTTTATTATGTTTTTATAATAAATGTGTTTGACTATACTCAGCTTTATTTTTGCTTTATGAGCCAAAGTTCCTTCTGATTTTCATTGAGTGATTTAATGAGCCTAGTAATACAATGTTTCCATATTTTACTCCTTCAAACAGCATGCAATTATTTAACTGGTCATTAAATTTTTGGTTTCCAATCTCCACAAAATTCATTTTAAAGCTCTAAAATATTTTTTATCATTTCTTCCGAAGTCTATTCTTCTCATGCTAGGTAGTTCAAATTGTGATCTCAAAAACAATTTTATTCTGTTGACACTATTTGCACAACTATTTGTAGTTTACTTGAAATGTTCTTTTGTTTTTATGTTGCTCTTACTAGACAAGAATGATCATATGAATTATCCCAGTCCTTTATCTTTCTTTGTAAATGCTCAAGATTCATGATAATACAATTGTAGATGTTGTTTGCAGTACTTCTTGTCTCTACATATATAAATGGGAAGGAATATCAATAGATGTGATACATTTTGAAGGTTGTTCTGTTGCCAGGATCCTGGCAACTCGAAGAGAGTGTGGTTTATGAGCAGATGGTCCTGTCATCATACATTTATTTTGCTTTTCCACAGTAGTGAGTCATCAGTAACCACATTTGTCTTTATATTTTGCAGGACATAATTACAAACCACTCTGTACTTTAGGGCAGGGCTTTTCAACCTTTTCACCGATTGTACCACTTTTAGGATATGGCAATATTTGAGTACCACCTAGCAAGGTGTCAAAAACTTGATGACCAAAAAAAAAACCTGTTCAAAGTTGCAATTGCACTGAAATGACTTCTGACCATTTTCACACTTATGACCATTGCAGCATGCCCAGGGTCATGTGATTTATATTTGGATGCTTGGCAACTGATTCATATTTATGATGGTCACAGTGTCCCAGGGTCATGTGATCCCCTTTTGCAACCTTTTGACAAGTAAAGTCAATGGCAGGGCTGCTGGTGGCCAAGTGCTAAGGCAGGACTTCCCTCCTTCCCACCCTCCCTCTTTCTCATGCCCACCTCCTTCTGAAGGAAGAATTTGAACCCCCCCATTTTTTCTCTTCCATATATTCATCAAACAAGGAAAAGCCTCCAGAAACAGAAAAGACAAACTGCTGAGTGAACTAGCTTAAAAAGGCACATTCCCCTTTAAGAATTAGCTACTGGCTAGAAAGGAAAGTAAGGAAGAAAAAAATATGTAGTAAGTATTGGCTACCGGCTAAGGCAGCCTCCCCAAATGGCTCAATTCATAAGTAAAGGAATCTACAGGCAAAATCCATTCAGGAGAAAAATACTTCAAAATCCCTTGCAGCAAAACTTACAGCTAACAATAGCAAAGCAATAGAAGCTAACACGAGACATCAGCCATCAGCCAAATAGAAATTGCTAAACACTCCTTAAGAATACAAAGCCCACATTGCACAGAACTTCAAAGTCACAAAAGCACATAAGAATCCTTCCACTCTCCTATCTCCGCCCCCTCCTCCTCCTTTCTCATGGGCGAGGGTGAGCCAGAACTGAGCCTGGGCCCTTTGTCTCTCCCCAGCCACTGCAGCTCCAGAGGACTCTCTCACTGTAAGTCCTTGCCTGCGCTGGCTCTTTCCCTCCCCCATTACACTTGACTAGGCAGGGCTGCGTACCACCTGCCACTTGTTAATGTACCACAAGTGGTACGCCTACCACAGGTTGAAAAGCCCTGCTTTAGGGAGTCTATCATTCTGTTGCCAGTTTTGCAATGTTCCTACATCTCCTGAAGAGCCTATTTCTTCTATAAGGGCTTGAATTGTTTGTTTGTTGTTTGTTTGTTTGCTTCCAGAGGGACAGAATCTATTGCTTCTATTTGTTTCTCAATTCAATTGGCTTTGGTGTTTTGTTTGTTTTCTTTTCTTTGTGGGAAGTTTGTACAGTCAGTTCTCTTTATCAGGTTAACTGCTGTCTTGTTTCATCAGCCAAACTGTGACTACTTGCTGCTCCAATTCTTTGAGTTTTGATGCAAATACATGTCTAATTATTCTTTGGTTGGTACAGAAAATTGTAGGTCATCATGGCAGGTTACTTTCAATTGAACTTCATTTTTATTTCTTTATATACCACTGATAGAAAAGCTTATATTTAACTTGTTTCTCAGATTCTCAAATTACTTGACTATAATATATCAAATTAGATTATGTGATAGGGTTTTTTACATTTCTATGGCAAATTATATTAGCAAATACCTGTTTAGTTGGTAGAATAAGTTTCAAAAATGTTTTGTCTCTGTATATGAAGACCGTTCGGCTTATCATTTCATATACAAAAGGCTACTCAACCACTGATCATTGTTTCCTGAAACTTAGCTATTTAAGAAGCAAGCCAGATATACTTTTAATCATACTACTATATTTCTCAGCTTCAAATTTGTACTTTGCTTTATAAATAATACAGTAAGCATAAATACTCTGAAGCTAATAATTTACATTGCTCTGTTATATCACAGGAATGTTTTATAATCTCAAACTTTCATTGATTACCTAAATACTATGTACGGAAAAGGTAACTTATTATTGTGTCATTGATGTAACACCTTGGATTGCAATATATAATGTGAAGAGGAATTGTGTTTTATAATAACTGCTAGGTTCATAGATTCTTATGTCCATAAAACATTTAATTAATGAAACTCAAATGTGTATAAAAACAATTTGTCCTGATTTACAGACTCTTTCATTTGAAAGCAGCTGCTTAATGTTCTTCTGAAAAACACAGCTTGATTCTTTCAGTATTAACAAGCTATTATTGTGAATTATGTCCTTCATTCAATGCATAAATTCACTTAAAGTGTATCTAGAGAAGTTTATAAAATGCAAACTTAATGTTATTGTAACATATGCTGTAAGATTTTTAACAAAGGCAGTTTTGATTAAATGTGTTTATGCCTAGATCTCATAAATCTGGTTTTAGTTTCTTGTTTGTATGTGTTTTTCTGGTCATAAGAACTTGATTTTTCACTGAAAGTTAATGAACAGTGTAAAGAGATTTTAATAAACGTAACTGATGTTGGAAAGATGATTTAGCTCTAACCCTGGGCCTATTCTTATATTGCTGAAACCAATATAACAGTAAATGAATAAGTAAATAAAAGCTTTAATAAACTCAGCAAGCAGTCAAGAAAGAAAGAAACTGTATTTGTGAAAATGTGATTTATAAAATAGAATTAAAAAGTCCATCAGTTGCCTACACAGATAGTCTGGATGTGACTCTTACATAATTCTGATTGATAATTGCAAAAGTACTTCCATTGTTCCTTGAATTGTTGGTAACATTGTGCACCCACCTCTATAACTTGCTTTCATTACTTGTTCATAATAAAAAAAAGAAAGTGTTTGTGGATTTAATCCAATACATGTGGCAGTTCAGTTCTTTATTGAAGTGTCTAAATATAATAAGTATGGATGATGTATTTTAAAACCAGCTAAGGAAATTTTGGGCAGGAGGCACAACTTGAGCCATATAGACTCTTGCACATAGCTAACTTTCTCCCCTCACTTCATTTTCAATCACAATTCTTTTTCTTGTTTCACTTTAAAACTTTTTTTCTTCTATATCCCTTTGGTCTTATCTACTTCTTTCAGTTCATTCTCATTTATTGTTCACGTTTTCACAACTGAGTTCCATCTGTGTTTCCCTCAAGGTCTTCAAACTTGTGGCCATGCCACTTAACACCAGCTTTTGTTTTTGTCCAGGTCTAGTGCTTAAGGCACCAGGCTAAAAGCCAGGAAACTGTTGAGTTCTAATCACTCCTTAGGCATGAATGCCAGCTGAGTGACTTTAGGCCAGTCCCTCTCTCTCAGCCCAACCCATCTCTCAGGGTTATTGATGTAAGGAAAATATGTATGTTCACTACCTTCAGTTATTTATTAATAAAGGCAGGATAAAAATATGTAAATTTAAAAATATATTAAACAGGATTGGTACAATGAGTTGTTTTGCCTCCAGGCTCTCTTTTGGGACAAAACATTGCTGGCTCAGAAGTGACCACAGGTCGGTCTACTCTTTCTTGTCCAACCAATTTGCTCCCTCACCATTTGTTAATTAATTGTAGATTATAGCTCTAAATAGTATTAAATATTAATAGTGTCATTATAGTATTAGTATACTTTTATAATCTTTTATCAAAACTGAACTTACAAAACTGATAGCCCTGACTAATCCACTAACTGCAGTTCACTCTGTTGACTCTTTACAATAGATATGGGGGGTGGGGAAGAAGCAACAGTTATATCTGGAATCATTTATCTTAACCTCCTTCTACAGATTTTCAACAGTACAGGTTTATAACTTTTGTCTACACACAAACACAGAAACTACAGGTAATTAACAATTCATCCCAATAAAGTATACTAGTTCAGTTTGATGATGTCTTACTTCTACTGGATATTAATTCTGCTGGAAATATAAGAGACTTCTTAATGGCCAACACCATGCTCATTGCTCTTAATCCTGGTCACCATTATTTAGCAATCGTGGCAGCCCTTTTATCCTCTATTCAAATTTTAAATATTATTTTCATAGATAAGCTTTATATTGGTCTTCCAGTTTCACAGCCAAAAATGCCTGGCTATATTCTTCCTACAAGATGCCTAAATATGGATGTTTTCATTTAATTTTGTCACTGTTGGATTCTCATTCTTATAAATAAAATTTTTAATTCCATTGATTGATTAATTGATTGATTGATTGATTGATTGATTATCTTGTCACTTTTTACTCCTGGATACCATAAATATTAGGTCTTTAAAAATTTGCCATATTAGTTTTGAACGCATAATTACAAATTTCAACCATCTTATCAAATATTTCTGTCTTTTACAAATATTTTATTACCTTTGCTCTCATTATTCCCATTATGGCACTGATTGTTTCTTGTAGGAAATTTCTTGTAGGAAGTTTGTTCTCTCTAAAAAAAAAAAATGTACACGCGTGCACAGATACACAAAATTCTGATAGAATTGTAACCTTGGAAATGTTGGATTTCATAGGTATATATTTGGGGCCTTTTGAAAGACCTGCAAAACACTGTCAAGGAATTGTACTTTAACATGGGAGAGTCTATTCCATTTAGAAAAAAGACAGTTTGACTCATACCAGAAAATGAGTGCAAATTATGATCAGCCTCAGTACACATCAACCACATCCACCTTTGTATTAATCACAATCTTTTCTTTCTTTGTGGTCACAGAGAGGTTGTCTTAACCTTTTTCTTCAGTTTCCTTACAAAACATTTATTCTATTTCCAGATTTCACTCTAGCAAAAAATAACTGACACTCATAAATGTCACTATTGAGTCTAATGACTTATTTACTTCATCTCTTTTTGATGTGATCTGAGATATAATTTTGCAATATGTGCCATTATTGCCCATCATACATTTGGACTATGCTCATGATTTTAAGTATTGATTTTGACAATTTTCTCTTTTCTAATTTTCTAGCTTTTCTCAATGAGATGGTTTTATGTTCCAAAACTATGGTATTAAAATGTATTCCTTTGTCTCAATAGTTTCTGGTTTCTTTACTCATTATTTCATAGTTATCAATGTCCCATTATAGATATAAGCCTATAAGTAATTGTATTACCTAAGCACACGATGGTATGTCTTTTGGAAGAGAGTTTTTTTTTTCCCCCTGAAAGATAAACTTCCTAATCATCTATATGTATTATGTGTATGAAGAAAAATGGATTGTTTGCCTGGAACTCTGGGACTTAATGACCCCATTGGTCATTTGTCGATTCAGTGACTCACCTTTTCAATGACTCAGCGTCTTTTCTCATTATGTGCGTATTCTGGCAGGCACAGTTTCAGACTGTTGCATTGAGAGTAGTGAAATGAGGGTAAGCCACATGAAGGAAAATGAGCAGTAGACGCACATTACACCTATGTCCTCAGTTATAGTTGCATTTTTCCTGTTGATCATGCACAAGAAAGTTGATCATATTTATGATCATTTGGAGAACCACAATTATGGGAAAGCAACCATTTTTCTTAATAAGGCAACTTGAAAGAAGTACACTATATAGTTAAAAACACAGTATGAATGGCAGCTCAGAGGAACTGAGTTTAATTTATTTCTTCCCCCAGGGGGAAAGAGAGGCAATTAGTTGTCGTAATACTTTGAGATTTGTATTGATGATATTTAAATGTAATGGAATCATTGTACTCAGCTGCTACGTTGCTTTTCAAATATGCAAATGTAATATTAGAAAATTAATTAAAAAAATTATAAAAAAATAAAATACATTTATTTCTTCTGCTTATGGTAGGACCATTTCTGTTAATTTTATTTCAGGTTGATCGCCAATCACAGTTCATTCAGGGTTATAGAGTTATATATCGACAGACATCAGGCCTGATTTCCCCTTCTGCATGGCAGACTGTGGAAGTCAATGTTCCCACAGAACGGAGTGCTATCCTTATCAATTTGAAAAAGGGGGTTACATATGATATCAAAGTTCGTCCATATTTCAATGAATTTCAAGGGATGGACAGTGAATCAAAATCTGCACGTACCACTGAGGAAGGTAAGTAAAATTATGAAAAGAATAATTGTATGTTTGCAATTATTGAGTGTTCTCTGCTGCTGTAAATATACATAAAGTTTTGCACAAACAAAAATAATATTTTTTTAACAGTGTGTATCTACAATAGACAAAACAGTCACTGATAACTTTATGAGTATATTAAAAGAGAGCTGTATTTAGTTTTTCACATCAGCATTCTCTCAGTACTTATTTGCCAGTCTTTTTTTTTAATGATAGCCAAGGAAACTTGAGTTGAGAGAACACATTTTTCTGAGTGTCATATCTGGCATTTGATTCCAGAAAAATAAAACAAAATAAACAAATAGCTTAACTAGAACAGCCAAAAGAGTAGATAAACCTCTGGTCCTGGTGACTGACCCAGATTGGATCTTGCAACATTATCCTGGGACACGTATATTTGCCTTCATTCGGGGTAGATAAAGTTCTTTATGAAGAAAAGCTTCAGTTATTTGTATAAAAAGTTGATTAACATACATAATTAAACAATCATTATGAAAAGTGTGGATAAACATTAACGTTTATTTTGTTCCTTTCACACAATAATACAGTAAGAATTACAAAAAAAATATTTAACAGTAGAATCAGGATTAATATTAAAAATATTTTAGATATTTGTATTATCTTACCAGTTTCAGTGCTACAAATATGATAATGACCACTATAATGATTAAGATTGTTTTAAAATAAAGTACAGATCTGTACCAAAATAAGTGTATCTGGGCAGACATTTGTTCCTAGTTAATTTTGGACAGTGCTTTTTTTGTAAAAAAAAAAAAAAAAGGTGCCGGAACTCACACATGTCATACAACCCACTTTGCCTACCCTACAAGGTTCCATCCAAAAAAGGTGCCGGAACTCCGTTCTGAGCGTTCTATGAGAAAAAAAGCCCTGATTTTGGAGAGTGATACATGTTCTTTAATTCTTGAAGACAATACCTCAAAATGATAAATGTAGAAATACCATATAAAGATTTGGGCGTGTATGGTTAGTTTTACCTTCCTCATCTGTTCTTTGGCAACTAAGGGTTAAGGGGATATTCTGCGTTTAATTTAGACAAATATACTGTTTTGTACTAATGATATTGTGTGAAGAAATAGCAGAGGGTAGAATAAGTACTGCTCCATGGTTATTTACAGAATAATTATTAGTTTGTCACAAAAATATCAGTGTCTTTCTTTTCTTTTGTTTTATAAATATTGGTTGTCTCCTTTCATTTTTTTTCTTACTTTTCTGCTTTGTCCAACTGTCAACTGCCTCTTCTATTTTTTTCTAAGTTGTTCTATCTTGGCTGCCTTTTTTATAAGAAAGTGATCACTTAACTCTTTGCTTGCATCTTAAAAGAACAACAGATTTCTTTTTCATCACAAAATCTATAACTACTGTATAAGCAATAATATCTGGATAAAGTAGCTTGAATGCCAATTCTTAAAAGAAAAGTAGATGTCTTTGTAATCTTGATGACATCTGTATGTCAGAGTACAAATAGATCCTAATCTGAATGCCTTCCAGATTAGGATCTTTTTGTACACATACACGCTCTGTATGTGTCCAGACATACCTAATCCTATACAAGAAGCAAAGAAAAATATAATTTAACAATGATCAAACAAATTGAAGACTATAATGTTTTAAATGTGTATTTATTTTCTTCTATTTGCTATATGAGCTCTTCCATTAAAAATAAAAACAAAAAACATTTTTGTTATTATAAATCTGTATGTTATTTGAAGAATTGGTCCATTTTTATTGTAACTGCTATTTTCCAGATGAGTAAAGCAAGTAATCTCATATCATTGTAGAGCAAAACTTTTAGGAATCTCTCGGTATATGTTACATTCTGTAGCTGTTGTGATATTAATGTAACCTTTAGCTACTCTGCTTCTGGGTGTCTCCTTCATTATCACAAAAGACTAACAAATTGTACTGTCAACAGTTAAATGTCAGGTGTTGTTTTTTTTAAAAAAAAACTTGCAGTATATCTATTTGCATACTAGCCTATTTATAAGCTTATGTGTTTTTAAAAAAGGAACAACCTTTGTTAAATAAAAAAATAGTTCTTTAATTATCTTCAATTTATATTTTTCAAGCAAAACCCCAAGATTTGTATTATAATGAATATGGTTCATTTTTCAGAAAAAAAGAGCAGTGTTTTTATAAACATCTCATTTTATACTATGAGCCATGTGTTTTTTGGAAGTACTTTCAATATAAAATGTTGAATAGCCATTTTGAAGATATTTATGAAATTCTTATTATTTTAGTGCTAGAATGTACATTTCTGTCAGCAAAACAGAAACCTCAAAATGCTCTTCTAGTTCCAAGTGAACCAAATTTTGGAATAAATGCTTCCTCTGAAGCCTACCCTCCCTAATGGCTGGTGATTTGACTGTTTTCATATCTGGGGAAAGGAGTTGAACAATGGAATAATTGACCTGTCAAGAAGTAGGCATGGTAATACCTACAAGTCAGTAGCAAGGGAAATGAGAAAAAAGTTATAAAATGATGTTTTTCATTGAGGTCCATTTAATAACAACAACACCTGCCAAGGAAGTATTTTAATTTATACTGAGATAACTGTTATTATACTATTATAATTGTACAGATCAAGGCTGAACTGTTAGATATTACTTATGGGTGAATACAAACAAGCATGCAAATCACATTAATTAATATGATTTGTATTCCTGTGTCTGCATCTTAACTAAATACTTTGTTTGGATAGCAGGTAGGTTAATCTTTTGTCCCAAAGTCCTTGACTATAAAGCATGCCATCTGGGGTTCTTTTATTTTTATTTCACTATTAGAATTTTATCTAAATATCTATTTCGTACTTCTGCAAACCTTCAAGTTCTACCAAGCCTATACAGCTGGTTTCCTTTCAACTACATAGAGCAGTGGTTCCCAACCTTTGCAGCTTGGTGGCCCGGCTGGGGGAGGGGAAGAAGGGAACTGGGTCATGCGAGTGGCAGGCTGGCGCATACGTGCATGCATACCGGCCCACCTGTCATGCAGCTTGGTTCCGAATAGGCCCTGGCCCAGTAGTGGGCCCCGGCCGGGGGGTTGGGGAGCCCTGACATAGAGAGTCATACTTCATTCTGAATTTGGAATAACAATTCTTTCAATAGTTCTCTGCAAATCCATAGCTTTAAGTTAGCTATTTTAACCACCAATTGTGTACATATCACCATGTCTCTTTTTTTCTATTTGTTCCATTTTTATAGCTCCTAGTGCCCCTCCACAATCTGTTACAGTTCTGACTGTTGGAAACCACAATAGCACCAGTATCAGTATTTCCTGGGATCCACCTCCTCCAGATCACCAAAATGGAATCATTCAAGAATATAAGGTGAGAATAAAATGCAGGATAAAAAGAACACCTAAAATGTTGTCCATTATTTCTTCAAATAGTAATAAAAAGTGGGTTCCAGTATCAGTAATACTAATATTCCTGTATTACAGATATGCTTTCCCAACAATATCTCTCTCTTTTCCTTCTTCTTCTTCTTCCTCCTCCTCCTCCTCCCCCCCCTCCTCCTCCTCCTTCTTCTCTTTTTTTTTCCTCTTTGGTACCAAAGCAAAAAGCACTTCTTCCTGCTTCTTAGTACTGGAAATTTTACCTACACAGTTAAATAATAAATGAAGGCTATACAGCAAATAGAAAAACAGCACCTTTGGGGAATCTCTTATTTCATGGTGTCCTATTGTAAAACTGATATTTATAGTATAGTTGAGGAAATAAAATTTAAAGTTCCAGTTACCATAATCAGTTTTAAATATCTGATCATCCTTATTAACAAAGAAAGCAATAATCCTTGGGTTAAACCAGGGATTTGTATCTTTTGATAAATTTAAGGAATCTCAGGGTGTCTTTTGCTAAATAATAATAATAATAATAAAGTTGGAAGGGACCTTGGAGGTCATTGAGTCCAACCCCCTGCTCAGGCAGGAAACCCTACATCATTTCGGACAAATGGCTGTCCAGCCTCTTCTTAAAAACTTCCAGTGTTGGAGCATTCACCGCTTCTGGAGGCAGGTTGTTCCACTGATTAATTGTTCTAACTGTCAGGAAGTTTCTCCTCAGTTCCAATTTGCTTCTCTCCTTGACTAGTTTCCATCTGTTGTTTCTTGTCCTGCCTTCAGGCACCTTGGAGAATAGCTTGACTCCCTCTTCTTTGTGGCAACCCCTGAGATATTGGAATACTGCTATCATGTCACCCCTAGTCCTTCTTTTCATTAAACTAGACATACCCAATTCCAGCAACCGTTCCTTATATGTTTTAGCCTCCAGTCCCCTAATCATCTTTGTTGCCCTTCTCTGCACTCTTTCTAGAGTCTCAACATCTTTTTTACATCGTGGTGACCAAAACTGGATGCAGTATTCCACGTATGGCCTTACCAAGGCATTGTAAAGTGGTATTAATACTTCACGTGATCTTGATTCTATCCCTCTGTTAATGCAGCCCAGCACTGTGTTGGCTTTTTTGGCAGCTGCAGCACACTGCTGGCTCATATTTAAGTGATTGTCCACTAGGACTCCGAGATCCCTCTCACAGTTACTACTATTGAGCAAGGTACTACCTATACTATACCTGTACATTTGGTTTTTCTTGCCTAAATATAGAACCTTACTTTTTTCACCATTGAATTTCATTTTGTTAGATAGCGCCCAATGTTCAAGTCTGTCCAGGTCCTCCTGTATCTTAAGTCTGTCTTCTGGAGTGTTGGCTATTCCTGCCAGCTTGGTTTCATCCGCAAATTTGATGAGTTCCCCATCTATCCCCTCGTCCAAATCGTTGATGAAGATGTTGAAGAGCACTGGGCCCAGAACAGAGCCCTGGGGCACCCCACTACACACTTCCCTCCATGTAGATGCGGTTCCATTGAGGACCACACACTGAGTACGGCCGGTCAGCCAGCTACGAATCCATCTGGTGGTGATGCTGTCTAACCCACATTTTTCTATCTTGTCGAGTAGTAGGTTGTGATCTACTTTATCAAATGCCTTACTGAAGTCCACGTAAATTATATCCACAGCATTCCTCTGATCCACTAATTTTGTCATTTGATCAAAGAATGCAATAAGATTTGTCTGGCATGATCTGTTTTTGACAAACCCATGTTGGCTTTTAGTAATGACTTTGTTTGCCTCTAGGTGTTCGCTGATTCGTTGTTTGATTATCTTTTCCAGAATCTTCCCAGGTATTGAGGTCAGGCTGATAGGTCTGTAATTTCCGGGATCCATTTTTTCCCCTTTTTTGAAGATGGGAACTACATCAGCTCTTTTCCAGTCCTCTGGTAGTTCCCCAGTGCTCCAGGATCTTTGAAAAATATAGTTCAGTGGTTCTGAGATCACATCTGCCAGTTCCTTGAGAACCTTGGGGTGTAATCCATCTGGTCCTGGCTCTTATGGTAATCATGTGCAGACATAACAAGACATAAGAACTAGGTTAAGCAGTTTTTCCCACTAGTTATATTTCAGTGTGTTTTCTGCTTATGTGTCAGCTTCAGGAAATAGGTGATTTAAGTCCACTTACTATCTCCTGGCATACCCAACAGTACATGTTCAAATATATTAAATACATTTAGTGGCAGCACAAGTTAGCTTTATTGAATAAAAGATAATAATCCCCCCATCTCTCTCTCTCTCTCTCTCTCTCTCTGTGTGTGTGTGTGTGTGTGAGAGAGAGAGAGAGTCTCTGTGTGTGTCTCTGTGTATGTGTCTCTGTGTGTATTTTGGGAGGGGGTGCCTTTGAGTCAGTGTTGACTCCTGGCAACTGCAGGTTTTGGGGCAAGTTTTTTTGGAAATGGTTTGCCATTGCATCCTGCCTAGGGCTGAGAGAAAGTGACTGGCCAAGGTCACCCAGCAGAAAGATATAAATGCGTATAATCAGTGTGATTTGAACAGTATTACAACATGATTTTGTTACTAATTATTTTTATTAAAAAGCTGAATTTTGCCTCTATCAAAAAAACTCACAAATTTTGAGAATAATTATATTTTATATTATGTTGTTATTTTAGGGCCTGTCAGAAAATGTCTGTGCTCCAAAGGAGCCAGGTTGAGTATAGTGCAGCCCTTGAATGGCAGGAGACATGAAATGACACCCTATCTATTAGATACACTCTTATCTACTATCACAATCTAAATTAATCACAGATATATTACAAGATGTGTCAGAAACCATATTAAAATAGATATAGGATAGGAATGGTTTATAGAATTGTTTTAATTATATAAAAGAATCTGCAGTATGATGCCTATTATTTATGTTACATAGAATAATTTTGTTTTAAATGTATCTATTTATGATGAGATTGATGTTCACCACATCTGGTATTTTTCTCCAGAAATGCATTAATTATTACAACTTATCAATCTTATCAATGAGACTGTTGGCAGTTTATAATGTGTAACAGGTTACATAGTCTAATGCCATTTTCAGATTAGAACTAAATTGCATGTAATTTGAGGCCCAGATAAGATTACGTTGTTTGAGATTCTGGACAGAACAAATTATATGGAGAACCTCATTGGTATATTTAATTATATATGATATACATCAATCTATTCTGAAAAAAACAAATTGACCTAGATTTGAGATAGTGTGGACTGTCAATTCCAATCTGACTTGCTTTAGGCATAAAAAAAATCTTGGTCGAACCTAAATAGACAGTATGAGATTTAGACATTCAAGCAGACAGATCCAACTTTTCCATCTCTCATATAGACAAATTGGTCTCTCCTCTTGGACACTCCCAGTTACTTTTATAAGATTCCATGCTGCCCACATAGAATGGCCTTCTTCCAAGCCAGTATCGATATTCCCCTAACAGGATGGCAGCTGATTGATATGCCAGCTTTCAACCTATGAAGATCAACTTTGCATTCGCTTGAATAGAGAGAATGAGTCACACATCCTTTTAAAGTGCCCACCATATATGCCCTGGCAATCAGAGCTAATACTTTGGTTCTTGAGTCGAATAACCTCCACTATGATGAGGAGATTGAGATATTCTTATTAAATGATCAGTGCCCAGGTGTTTTGACAACAGTAACAATTTTTTTATTTATAGCTTATAGAAACTGTTTGATGCTTTCAATGAAATGCTAACTGTATAGGATTTCTTTTTTTTTCTATGTACTTACATTTCTATGTAAATAATGTACTGTTACTTATGCATGTATTAATGTGTTCTGTATTTTAAAATTTTTGGACTTGGACCATAAATAAATAGGTGTACAAGGTAAAATATAGCAATAATAATCTAATAATATAAGACAAACATAATATATAACTTTAATGAAACTAAAACATATATTTATCACTCCTGATTCAACATAAGAAAGTTGAAGACTGTTATTTTATACTGAGGTCTAAATTGCCATGTGGTTTTTTAGCACCCTTTTTTACTGTGAAACTATTCTTCATCTGTACAGATGCTTAAACCAACACATTTTTATTTCCTCTGAGAAAAGAATATACTGCTACAATATTATATTTGTCTATCATATTTGACAATATCACAGATCTGTTTGAGCTCAGGAAGTTCCTAATGCTGCTTTATGAACATGATTATTTTCCAGTTACAAACTTCAATATAACTTAGCAAAAAATATTTTTTTTAGACTCCAACTGTTTTAGAAATCAAACTGATTGTGACTAGTTCATTGAAAAATCAAACAGAAATTAGATATTCCCCTTTAATTACCTAAACACATACAAGGTGTGCAATCAAAATTATTTTCAGTTTTCAAGACATGGTTTGTTAATTATGAACAACATTGACAGACTATAAGTCTCCTTTATTCAGAGTGTACAGATTGAAAAATAGAAATCTTAGCCAACAAAATGAACTTTACAGGATTTTTTAAGGTACAAGGACTTAAATGGGTCATGGGCTAAATATTATATACTGAGAGTACCACATAGTGCAACCACAAAACTAGTGCCTGCAGCTCCAAACCAGAATTTGAATGACTTCCTTACAGTTCTTATATTGTTATTATTATTGGTGGTGGAAATCTTAGATTTGAGGAGTAAATCTGAATTCTTCTCTGATGGATTATCTCCAATAGTTACTATTTCATAATTAAAAATAATTGAAGGTGGGTTATTTTGCATTTTCAATGCAATGGTTAAATTAGTTTTTTAAAAGCACTCTATATAGGACACACATGCCCACACAAATATATATTAAAAGGAAAAAAGTAACCTTTTAAACTAATAGTCTATGTATTATGGAGGAAGGGTTAAAAACCTTAATAATAAAATGTAAAAGTACATAGCATTTAATATTTCACTATCCTGTAAGTATTATTTTAGAATACTTTAGGTGAAGATAATGTATCCTTTTAAGGTGAGGCTAATTATTATTGTAAAGATACAGCTTATAGGAATGGGTTTTATTTTGTTCTATTTTGATATCAAATCACTCTTCAGTAAATTTCCAAAACATTATTCTCTTTTGTAAATATACATTAAATACTTAAATGGGAGGAAATACAGGCTAGATCCAGATCGAAATTATTCTTATTTTCTCAGGCAGAAGTTAAATGTTATTTTGTCATATTTTGACAAATACCTCTGTATTCCAGATATGGTGCTTGGGTAATGAAACAAAATTTCATATCAACAAGACTGTTGATGCAGCTATTCGGTCTGTAGTTATTGGAGGCCTATATCCAGGGATTCAATACAGAGTGGAAGTTGCAGCAAGTACTAGTGCTGGCATTGGAGTTAAAAGTGAACCACAACCTATAATAATCGGTAAGTGAATACCTGTATGCTGCCACTCTGTTTAATGTAATTACATTTCCCTATGCCTTCCATGAATCCTGACTGAAAATATAAGATAGAGCTATGGTTGAATATTTTCTATTTATAAATTTTTCTGAAACTAAAACAGAGAAATGTCTGTATTATTAAAATAAATTATAAATATCAATTATTGTGTGAAAGTAACATTGCATTATGAATTTTTCACTTCACCAGTTTAATAGATTTATAGGATAGCTAACTAAACCTTTCTCTTCTGCCTGTTTTGATTACTACATTATTTCCTTATTTGTGCTACTGGTGCCCAAGGCCATGTTTAAAGTATGTTATCTGAGCATTTGAGGTTTACTGTTTATCAATTATTCTGAGCAGATGGTCTCTTCTGTTTTCTGCCAAAACACAAGGCGCTTTGAATCCAGATAAAGGGAAAAACTGGTAATACCATGTCTCTCTTTTAAAGTTTTGTTTTTGTTCATCAAACTAAATTAATTTCATGCCTTGAGGCAAGCCTAAAAGCTTGCCTTAGAAACTTTTCAATAATATACAATAGTGCTTAAATGTTTGTGAGCCTATTTGAATTTTCAGTATTTCTGCATAAATATGACCCAAAATGTGATCTGTTATCCACACATATCCTAAAAGTAGATTAAAAAAAACAGTTAAACATATGAGTCGAAAACCTTATACCTGTTCATTTTTAATTGAGAAAAATGATCCAATGCAACATATTTTTGTGTGGCAAAATTATGTGAACCTTTGCTTTCAGTAACTGGTCTGCTCCCTCCCATCAACTTAGGCAGCAATGTGTTCAAATAATATTTTGATAACTGTTGATCAATCCTGCACATCAGTTTGGAGGCATTTTAAGAACAGCTTCAACTCAGGATGAAGCTGGGCTTCCTTGCATAAACTACCCACTTCAATGCTTCCATAGCATTTCTTTAGGGTCATGGTCAGCACTCTGATGTGACCATTCCAAAATATTAAGTTTCGTATGCTTTAACCATTATTTGTTCGTATGATTTGGATGGTTGGGATTGTCTTGCTACATGACCCACTTTCTCTTGAGTGTCACTTCACTAATATTTCCCTGTAGAATTTGCGGGTATAATTTAGAATTCATAGTTCCATGTATGATGGTAAGCCATTCCAGTCAAAAGGCCAAAAAGTATAGGCTCAAACCATGATGCTGCCACCACCATGTTTCAAAGATTGGATCTACTTCTTGTGCTGGAATGTAGTGTTTACTGTTTTAATTCAAGTCACAAAATTCTGTTTTGGTCTCATTCTCCCACAGAACATTCTTCCGATAGTTTTCTGGCTTACCCACCACTCTTTTGCAAACTGGATGAGTAACAATATCCTTTTTGAGGAATAGTGGCTTTCTCTTGGAGCCCTGCCATTCTCCTAGTAGTAGTTTCATGAACTTGCATTCATTAATGCAAGAGAGGCCAGTTGTTTCTTAGATGTTACCCTGGGAATTTTTTGAAACAATTTGGCTGGTTGACCATACTAAGGAAGGTAAAAATATTGTTGAATTATCTCTATTTGTACAATCTGGCCGGCAGTGAGTTAGTGGAGTTCAAACACTTTGGAAATGGTTTTGTAACCCTTTCCAACTTGATAAGCATCAATAATTGTTTTTTTGTAGATCCCCAGAGATCTTTGTTCAAGCATAATATATTTCCACATACCTGGGTTGTGTGGATCAGACTTTGATAGGAATACCAGAATTCTGTTTTTTAAATAAGGCAGGACCTCTCAAGTTCACATTTGATTATCACCCCATTGATTGAAACACTTTAATTTTCCCTTCAAATGAACTCATAATCCTAGAAGTTTGGTCACATGTTTTTGACACACAGAAATATGCATCTCTACATAATTTTCCTCAATAAATAAAAGAATAGGCACAATGTTTGTGTTCATTTGTTTAACTGAGTTTTCTTTATCCAGTTTTAGGATTTGTGTGAAGAAGAAATCACATTTCAGGTCAATCTTTATGCAGAAATATTGAAAATTCGAAAGAGTTCCCTAACTTTTAAGCACCACTGTATAAAAAAATGAAATAAAATAAAGAGCTTAACAGAAAATACACAAAACAATTTCAGATGTATGCTAGATTATGTAGACCACAATCCACATGACCTGTATAAGAGCCAATGTGAATATTAATATGAGTAGGGATGCTGAGTACTTGGACAGAAGCATTCTGAAGAACCAGTTACCAAGCTGGTGAGAGGTTTGTGGCATTGCAGTAATAGTTGGTGGTGTTGTTTTGGAGGAAGCAGGACAGTGAATAGGAGCCTACTACATCTGAGGGGATAGGGAACAATAGGGAACAAGCCACTCTTAGAGAAAGAAGTTTTAGTGTGTTATGTGAGTTCTATATTCCAGTCCCTTGCTTGACCTCAATGACTTATCATTGGGTCATGAGTGATCCTGGATTTTGGCTATTGTTATTGGATGCCAGATTAGTCTATTTTAAGGCATTCCTCATCTGTGATCCAATATTGAATGAGACGAATAACCTGGCATAAATTTCTAATATCTGGTTGGACATGTAACACAAGTCAAATCCCAAGGCAAAATGGTGGAGTAGCTACAATCATACTAAAGATCTATTGGCTTTCAGAGGTACTGCTCCATTGATAACTGGTTATGAGAATCTTCTGCAGAGCATAAGCTCTAGGGACTCTTAATATCCCTATATCCAATTATACTGGACTATTTTAATTGGATCTCCAATTCTCCCTTTTGGGGGAAGGTTGTAGAGAATATGGCCAATTGCAGATCCAAGGAGAACTGGACAAATCAGATTATCTGTACTCTTTTCAGGACTCAGACCATAATATAATACTGAAGAAAGCATCAACTGCATTTCTTGATGGTCTGTGGAGAGACTGCAAGGGTGAGGATTCTTCAATCCTGGCCTTCCTTCATCTCTCAGTAGTCTTTGGTATCATCCAATATAGTATCCTTTTGGACTGGCTTTATGGGCTAGGGGTGGGAGATCCAGTGTTGTAGTAGTTCTCTTTCCTTTAGAGCTTGTTAATTTATTTTTATTGAAAAAAGTTCTTGCTCTGGATCTGTAATATCTCTGGTCCTATTTAACATCCACCTGAAGCCACTTGGTGAAGTCATCCATCAGCATGGGTTCAGGTATCTGTAGTATCCTAATAACACTTATTTATACATCTCGCTAGGGTTTCCAAGTAATGCCCAAGGTATTGCATTGTAGATATTCAGTTGCCCATCTCACCTCATGCCTCTGGGAGGTGAACAAAAATTAAAAACAACAATATCACCATAAAAAGAAATCTGCATCCAGTTAAAACATGTAGGTAAGTAGTCATCATAACCATCACTACAACCCCTCCACAGATCTCATACCCAGATCTCCAAGTTTGATGATGCAACCATGTCTTTAAAGATTTTCAGAAGGCCAGCAAATACATGCTGATCTGGGGGTGGGGGGGAGATGTTGCAAAAAAGTGTAGGCACTATCACAGAAAAGGCTACCTTCCTGGGTCCTACCCAGTGACATTCCAGATTAGATGGGCTCAAAAGGACATCTCTCCTTCTGATGGGATATTTAGATGCAGTAGGAGAGAAGTGATCCTTTCAATAATACTGATTGTACATTGTGTTTATAAGGATGGATAATGTTCTTGATTTTGGCTTAACTCTCAGAGCTCCAAATTGTATGTTTAGGTTTCCAAGTTCTGGATTTGCATTCCTTCTGGCAGAACTGATGACAAATTGGATCTTTTTGGGGGGATTCTTACCTATAAAGACAAGTGGCAGCAAAAGCCAAGAGAGACTTTATACAAATCCATCTAGATAAAATATAGTTGGACCATGTAATTCTTGAAACAATTATGTATTACTAGTAACTAATATAAAACCAAAACCCAATAGATGCCTACATTGGGAGCTAAAACTATACTGTGAGCCAGAGATTCATTCAAATAACATAGTGCTCAGTTCCTTTCTAAACATGAGAGTCAGGGCCAACTCTATTTCTGGACACAGTATATTCCCAAAAAAATTTTTTGGGGGGGGCTATTAATGAGAAGGCTTGATTCATCCACATCCTATGCATTAGTCTTGAAAGATGAAATCTCATCAGGCCACTAAATGACAGGATAAGGTTAGAAATATAGTGGCAGCCACTGCAGTAATCTTAAGTGTAACTTACTGTAGCAACATTTGCCATTATTAGTCTGGCTAAGGAGCATAGTGGCTCATGTGGTTAGGACACTGGGTTGGAAGTTGGCAAGCTCGTGTTCAAGATCCAAATACTGGTGTGTGACGGGGTGGGCTCCCATCATTCACTCCAGATCCTTGACGGGGATATGAAAGGAGACCCCATGGGCATGGCTCAAACAACATTGATGTTACCGGCTAATCCTTTCAATCTGGAAGCGCCTTGAACGGTGCCTCTGATACAAACAGGACAGGACGGAGATTAGTCTGGCTGCCATATTCTGTAGCAGTTTTGTGGCTTCTGAGGCATCTTCAGAGACAACTTCTTATATAATGTGTTGCAGTAATCCAATTACAAGGTGATAAAGGCATGAGTTACTGTTGAAAGAGCTATCTACAGTATACCAGGTACAGCCATAAAGTACAGAGTGGGACAAAAGCCTCTAGCAACAAACTCTACCTGCTGTTTATCTAGCAGGATCTTCAGATAACAGCACAATCCCATCAAGAACAATAACCAGTATATATATTCCTCTATCTTATTATCAAACAACTATTTCTTCTTGGTAGGATTCAATCTAAATTTAGTTGTCCCCTTTCAGTTCCTTATTGTCTTCAGACACCATTCAAGACTTTAGCATGTAACGCTCAGCCTGAACTCATGATATATGGTACTGTTCTGCTGAATATGAAAAAAGAAAGCTACTTAAAAGTATGTTTTAAAAATGAATATATCAAAGAGAAACAGAAAAGTCATGTACACTTCTGATTCTTCCATATCTCTTTGAATCCTCACCATGTCACTGGCTAGTTTGAAGGAAGAGGAATGAAAGTTTGGCAAATATTGCAAACATTTTAGCATTTCTCACTGAAAGTACTGGGTATAGCAGGGGAATTTACAAACTATTTTAGATCTTTCAACCCAAAATTTACATGGCTTAGGAAACAGAAAGACTGGTAAATGTGGAAATCTTTTTTCTAGAAGAAATGTGACAGGAAATTTGGAGGGTTATAAATAGATAACAATTGAATTCCATGAATAAAATAATAACAGTAGGATCTTAATCTGTAAGCATTTAGAAGCATTAGACTATTAAAGTAGATGTCAAACATGACAAACAGTAGCATTTATTCTTAATAGGACAAAATAGACCTATTCAAAGTAGCAATCAAGGTGGAAAAAAGTGAGAATATCTTTTCTTTAAATAAGATGAGAATACTGCCTATGTCTTTCTTATAAGGGTCTTTCTCTCCCCATAACAATTGTGCAGATTCCTACTGTTAGTGTAATAATTTGAGAAACAGCTGTAAATTTTCACAATTATAAGTACAATAAAACTTGATGTGTCTAATTAATTTTTGGTCCAGCAAATTAGTTTTATTCTTCATTACTGTCCAAAGGGAGGAAAACATATTTCATTATATTGTTTCTGCAGAAACAATGAAGCGTTACAGGTCAGATACATCCCTCATCTGTATTCTAATTAGCTAACCTGACAGTACTGATTCAAAAACACCTGGAGTATATGAAGTAATTTAGTGATACTTGATTTCACTTTTTTCTCATTTTTTCATGCACATAGATCTATATTTTATGTTTGTGATTAAATCTAACAAAAACTAATTCTAAATTAATATGTTTTTTTCTCCAAAACCAAACACATTAATATTGTTGAACTTAATTGGAAATATACATCCACGTTCACTTATTTTCATCCTCTAAAATCACAGAGCAATGTTATTCTGTCATTTAAATAAATAACTACTTTTTGTGCATGTAATTGCAAGGCCCCAAAGGATAGAGCAGTCTTACAGACTACTAAATTAAAAGTACATTGATATAATTGGGAATCTATCTTTCCTAGGGATATGTCATAAACTTTAGAGCTTTCTGAAAATTGCCTTGAGAATTCTCTACCCATTCAGCCCATTTAAAAGCAGAGGATTCTGAATTTGCGGATGGTAGAGTTTATAAAGTGACTTTCATAAATAGAATAATACAACTTTCTGTCACAAGTCCAGCGTAGATGTAGAGCAAATTTTTTTTTAAGTAACTAAAAATAAAATTTATATTATTTTAAAATATAGTCACTGGTCAACAGGCTGACAGAAGAATATATCCCGCAATATGAACAGCTATACATTGTTTCTCACTTCTACCCTTCTGCCATTCTCTTTGAGTTCACGAATTTCCTTTTCTCTTACATAGTACAGATATCTAGAGTTAGTGCATCACTAAAAGGTTTGGAAACAGCTCAATAGCTTTACAGTAGTAAATTATTATTTGAAAGCCTATGGGATCCAAGTAGTACTAAAGCCATTTAATTTGAGATACATTGTTTATTTAGATTTCAGACTTGGAAATCACCAAGTATATTTTTCATTTAAAAAGTGATTTTTACATCTTACTTGTAGGATTTAGCTATAGGGTCCTCATTTAAAATGCTTACCGTAATATATTTGTTTTTGAAGTATGAGCTAGAAAGTAAAAAGCCATCATATTTTTCATTAACCTGAATATTTATTAGAAAAAAATACTTAAGGAAAGTATTTCATATTTATCTACCTATCCCAAAGTTCAAATTCCATATCTTTAAAATGATACATTTATGCCTTTTTTCAAAATACAGAATTAATTTGTACGGGAAATGGCTTATTTGGGTATTAGACAACTTAATGATTACAAAATTGACCATATTCAGTGTCAGACTGGAAAGGAGCCTAATTTTGCTGAGCCATTCAAACAGCAAATTAATCCTATTAACCAAAATGGAGCCTATATACATTGTAATTTACTTGCTAATGACTTTTAGACTGGGTGTTCATTATATGAACATTTTTTCCAGTAAATGGGAAGAAATGAGTCATCTCTAGAGATTTTGTGATTTCAAAAACAAGATAAATAAAACTGTACTTTGTAATAGATATTGTTTATGTTATTCATTATAATAACAGTTATATAAGATTACTAAATTATAGTTTAGATGAATAAATTACTCTTAAATTTTAAATGTATGCAATTACAATAATATAAAAGTTTTATATATTCTGTTTTTATTTATGAAATAAAAAACTAATAAATCAATATATGGAGGGATAAATGTTGGTATTCCATCTATGCATATATATCACCCAACAGTAGATATGGGTGATTATATTAGATAGTAGATACCAGTAATCAGCGAAATTATTGTTTAGTGGATTGCCACACAATTTCTACAATATTCAGAGTTTCAGAGGCTGTATATAGTACTGTATCAATTTATATAGTTGCTTATCTCACACGCATGAATAAAATATAATACATAAAATAAAAAAATAAAACCACATAGCCAAATATTATAAAACTGCCATCTACTTAGCTAGTAGATGGGTTATGTCATATACTTGGGCACCAGGCTGAGGCTCAGTATCACGTTTTCAAGCCAACAGGATCATGACTAGTCTAATGTGAGAGGGAGTGATGTTTCTCTGGGTCCCATCAGCCAATATTCCTTAACTAGTGGTTAAGCAAGCGCCTTCTGCTGGATCAGGTAGGACAAATAAAAACAACTAAGGAGAAACAATTCCATAAGTAATGTGGTCCAAAGCCACAAAAGGTTTTAGAAGTTATTACTGTACCTTGAATTGAACCTGAAAGCCTACTTGAAGCCTATGCAGCTCACAAAACAGTGGTATCTCATACACTGAATAACAGCACCATTAACAGGCTGTGCTGCTGCATTCTGCACCAGCTGAAGCTTCCAAATAGCCTTAAAGGGCTGCCCCTATAGAGTGTATTGTGGTAATCCAATCTAGAGATTATGAGTACAGAAGTGACTGTGAGCAGGGATCCCAGTTCAGGAACATTCCATAAACATGACCTCTACTTTGCTCATAGTAGATAAACTAGGCACAAAATGTGTTTACATTACTATAAGATGGGTTTTTTAAATGCCCTAAACATTATTCAGCTGAATGGCTTTAGTCCAATTACCCTTTCAGCCCAGTCCATCTCACAGGTTTGCTGTTGTGGGGAAAATAGGAGGAGGAATGAATATTATGTATGTTTGCCATTTTGAGTTACTTAGAAGTAATAAAGTAAATAAAAATCTAAGGAATAAATACATTCATAAAAGTGCTTCTTCACAGTGTCCAGGTTGCAAAATAAAATTAGCAGTTATTTTAGTAAGAATTTCACTGTTATGTAATTTATATGAATGAATACTTTTAAATATCTTCAGAAGGGAAAACATAGTTAAATTGTTTTCCATCTTTGTTTTTAGTTAAGTGGAAGCTTTTCTTTTTTCTTTTTCTAATAATCTGTTTTGGTCACTAAAATTTGTTTTAGTGCGAATTCTATAGAAACGTCTTATATATTTGACAGTATTTATAACCCATCCCAATTTTTGCAGATTTTAGCAGATACTTATGTCAAACAACAGGCTGCAACAGGAAAATTTAGAATAAAAGAGTATAAAACAGCCATAAATCAAAATATCAATGAATGACTGCAATTGGAACTTGAATTCCAATTAAGTCACAAAATTGAGCATGTCTTTACATTTCAGGTTCCCCTTACTCAGAACAAAGGAAAATTATTAACTAAATTTATATCCCGCCTTTTCCCTAGGAATTCAAGACTGTGTACATAACATTCTGTCTTCCATTTTTTTTGTCAACAATAGCTACCATATGGAGCTAAAAAAAAAATAGCAGCTGAAATGGAACCAGCACCACGGTTTTCTACTTTTAGGTCAACTCATTAATTCCACACTGTGTCAGTTTTCTAACTTGATTTGGATCTTTCAGTCATACAAGTTCTAGTGCCCTAGAACTTGAAGGAAAGTTATTTCTTTCCCCGTGAGAATTAGGATGGAAGCATAAACTTGACGGATTTCTTCTTTGTGTTGGTTGATTAACATTGGTTATGAATGTTGACTCTAAAAAACCACACTTCAAAATTAACAATGTCTCATGAGAAAAGAGACCATTGAGAGTTTTAGTTTGGAATGAAGGAAGAGAGGGCTATGAAATAATGGATAGCATAGAGAATGAGAAGAGCTTTAAGTTTGACTCCATCTTTCAAAACCTTAGAACTTAAATTCTACTGAAATTAAATGGCAGATACATACCAACAGGGGAAAACTCTTTTTCACACAGCACATAGTTAAATTATTGCAGATACTTTGAATTATTTAAAAAAAGAATGGATAAGTTAATGGAGGATCAGCTTATTAATAGCTATTAATGTTAAAGACCGTTGACTGTATCAAGGCATTCTGCCTTTAATATTTGTTGCTGCAAAGCACTGCAGATTATTCTGATTTGTAACCTTCCCAAATGTTTCCAGTTATCTACTCTGTGACACAGAATGTAATATTCCATGGGCCTAGAGCTGCTTTTGTAGGGCTGTTTTGAGATTTTAGACACCTTCCCAAAACTGATTAAAGTTGCTTTTTTAAGAATCAGTTGTTGATTATTCTATTATAAAACATTTTTAGACTTTATTTATCTTGCCATACCTGTTATGGCATAAATATTCTGCTATTATATATTATTATTATTTTATTTATTTATTTAGTTCAATTATTTATGTTATCCAGGAGGGCGTAATGAAGTCATCATCACTGAAAACAACAATAGCATAACAGAACAAATTACGGATGTTGTCAAGCAACCTGCCTTTATTGCTGGAATTGGTGGTGCTTGCTGGGTTATACTCATGGGTTTCAGTATCTGGCTCTATTGGCGCAGAAAGAAGAGAAAGGGCCTTAGCAATTATGCAGGTAAGAACAAGAACTGAGTTTAAAATAAATATTCAGCTGGAATATATCTAGTTCACAGAATAAGGAGTTGAGCAGATTGAATGTTGTTTATTATGATGTGAAAGAACAAGAATATGAAAAGCTTTAAGTGCATTGCTCTATATCACATTTCATCATTGCTACCAGAAAGCTGTCTAATATTCACATGACAAGTACATCTGATATAAGAAGCTCAAGAATTTTAGATGTACCTTTTCCCTAAGTGAAAGAGAAATTCAGCAGGTTTATTTTATTTTATTTGCAAAAGTAAAGAAGTATATAAATAAAATGGAATTGACAAGTTCAGGTTACTAAAGATCAACTCGTTATATCATCATTATTTTCAATCATATAATCATGACCAAATTAACTGAGATGGATGCCAGTATGTCCTAATTACATGATTTCACTTTCCACCATAAATGGATGAAAGAGAATCAGTCCATTCAAATCCTGTCCTATTTTGCTGTTCACTAAGTAATTAAACAAATGATAGCTGAGTTAGAGGCTATCTAACTTTGTTTGATAATACTGGATACATTGTAAGTAAACATTCTACTTATCTTTTATAAAACAGAACAGTATAAAACACTGGGGGCATTCAAGTGAATGCATGACATATTTTCTATTTATGAAAGAAATAGAAATGCATAAGGATAAATTTTGGAATCTCCTCTTGTGTTTTCTATTGTTTTAGATCACATAAGGTTTTGTTTCCATGGTCTGAAAGCAATGTAAAAATGTTCAGAAATGTGCACCTTAGAAATTTGATTTACATTAAAGCACTTTTTTTATAACCTGTGGTCATCAACTTAATCAACTTAGTTCACAACTGAACTAAAATCATTATAAAGCAAAAGACTGTTAATATCCTTCATGCTGCCTTCTGGATTAAAACTGGTGTGAAGCAAGAATATTAATATTGCATATTCCATTGTAGCTAAATAAGAAGGCTGTGAATTTCTCTACAATTTTGATGCATACTTTTTGAAGAAAAATATTATTCATGTTCTATTTGAATTCATTGAAACTCTGGCTGTGTGCTATTCAGATCAGATTTTAGACTCTGGCTATTTTTTTCTTAATGATTACATACATTGAACATTTATGGTTATAATTTTAAAAGCAATGTTAGGTTTGCAGATTTTTATTTTCTTTTCTTTATAATGCATATAGCACTTTAAACTTTCTCTGTTTTTAAGGAAGTAGTTAATTTTTGTTCAAAAATTATATCATTAAGCTCAATGGCACTACAGGTAGCTTTGTTTCATTATCTAGAATGATTAGATAACAATTTTTTACATATTTAAGGGATTTAAGGTAATAGATTTTTCTGCTTTATTTAGATTTTCAGAAACATCAGATGTGCTAAATACATACTTCCTCAAATCTCATTATTTAATTGTTTGACATCTCATGTATAAGAGCATGTTTCTATAAATAGTTTTGTAACATCTAACAATTTGTAGGTTTACCATATGTGCAATATATACACGCAGAATAAATATCTCTTAAAAGTATGTAAAAATTTTGGTTAATTGCTGGCAACCATATACTTTTTAGTCAGCATAAAAGCATTATAAAAAACATAACACTCATATAATTTCTCTTCCAATATTTATGTATATGGTATTAACTCTTGTGACACTTTTAAGTGTGTCATATTCTACACACTTGTGTATTTATTGTTAAATGTTGCATTTGTCTGATAATGAAAATTCATAATCAATTACATTTGAAAGAAAAACTTAGCATCTATATGCCAGCTTGCATGTCCATGTAACTATTTCATATAAATATAAAAAAACCCATGCATTTATGTTCAATCCTTTATCATGGGCTGCTGCTAATGCTTAAATGTGAATTGCTATAATTTGAGCCTGTTTTTAATACACATGCAAAATTTATTTTTGAAAGACAGCCATGCCCTGTAATTGGCATTGCTTAAGAGTTTTATAATTCACAATGTATTTACTTTTCTTGTTTTGCAGTCCAGTCCTTCACCTTCACCCCTGCAGGTACTGTCCATTAGTTCTCTCTTTCCCCCAGCTCCATACAAATGAATCCATTATAAATATTCAATTTATAAAAAGAATTAAAAACTCATGTGCAAGAATCAGCATTCTTTTTATGTCATACTAATGTGGTATTGTACCAATGATTCTAAAAGAATGATATAATATTAATTTATCTATCCTTAAAATTATGCTCACATTTTCAGCTTTATTAACTTTTTATTCTTAATTATTTATTGAGCATTGTTTGAAGTGAAAGAAGACAGAGTACAAACATACAAACTTGCAAAATTTTGAGGTAATTATATTATAGTTTAATATAGATTTAATATAGATAATCTATATTATAGTTTCCTGCTTTTTGTAGATTTTTTTTAGTTTAATTATATGTAGATATTATCAAAAGTTTACATCCTTAAATCCGCATGGCAGGCAGTAACTTATTCACACACAACCCATTCTAACTGAAAATATTTTGTAAAATTATAAATATTACATAGATTTATGAAATCTATATCATACAAATAAAAAATATTTGTAAAACCAGAATCAAAATTAAAGTTATTAGATTTTTTTAATCATATCTAACATTTAATTAAGTGCAATAAAATTATATGAGGCAAAAATAATAGCACATAAAGAACTTTTCCATGGTATATATGGTCATGAAAAGCAATAGGCATTGTTAAGTCAATAATTATGTTTTTATTAAATATTTTATGTCTCTTTCAAATAAATTTGAAGCAAGTATTCAAAACACACAAATGAATAGATACATTTTTAAAAGTTTATATTTTGCTTTTATTTTTGAAAAAGTATCAGGATGAGTTTAAAACACTTGAAACTTACAATTTTATAGAAACAGCCAAAGAGACAGAATCATCAATTACAATATATCACAGATGATAAGAGCAAACCAACATGGTCTTCAACAACTGACTCAAGTGGAACTTTCTCTCAAACAAATAGGCTTCTAAAATCTTTGGGCTAAAGAACCTCATATTCCTGTGACTTTAGGAATGAACAGGATAGTATCTATAGCTTCACTTAATCATCACCTTTTGAATTTATAGCCAATAAAGCTGCTATTGAATTAAAGTAACGTGAATTAACGAGCATGTGCTCATCAGGGTCTGCAGCCACAATTTGAACTCATTGAAAGTTCTGGAAATTCTTCCCTATTTGGAGAATATGGCCTAATGTCTGACTTCACTAGTTAATTCTGTATAATAATATAGAATGTATTTATAGTACATGAAAGTGAATAACACATCTGTGGTTATTTCACTTGTTTTGAATCCAATTTAATAAGGTAATAACATAAGCAGTTATTGAATTACTATTTATTTAACTTTATAAAAAACGAATTTTAAAATTGTCCTAATTCACTTATGTCCTTAACTTTTTATCAAATCACCTTTTATGACAACTTTTTCCATTTTTTCATTCTAAATTTAGCTATTGAGTTGTTTCTGATATCTCTTGAGAGCTCCATCTTGCTCTTGCTCTCGCTCTCTCCCTCCCTCCCCATCTCTCTCTTTCAGCTTTGATTACTCACTTACATCTGTTTTACTTGTGTCTCTTGCAAACCTCAGCAGGAGATCACAAGTGCTTACTGATAGTGCCCAAAACCTCACATCATGTGGAGATGTCCAGTGTAAAGATGTTAACCATATAAGTCCCCATAATAATCCACATTAAATCATGAAAACATTTGATTACCTGTGCTAGGGTTTTCTGGCTGCTTGTTTGGAGAAAGAAAAATACAATTTAGAAATAAAAGTAGTAGGAAAATGTAGTATTACCTGTCATTGCAGTATTGCTTATCAGAAAATTATATGATTTCACAATGGAAAATAGACTTCTTCAAGATGGGTAAATATCAATTGTTTAAGAAATAATGTTAATCAAAAGGACAGGCTTATTTCATTGGACCAGTTTCAAGATCTAGAATTAGTTTTCTAATTGTAGACATATTCTGTATCGAAATAAAAGTCTACCCTCAAAGTTGAATACAAATAAATTTTCAACAAGGAAAAAATCTCAGTAGGAAAACTGGATACTTGATACTATGCTGAACATTCTAGCCCATAAAACTGAACAGTAGAAAGACTATCAAAGCCATCAATACCTGGACCATATTTGTGATACGATATATTGCTGGAATTATTAACTGCACACAAGCTGAACTAGACAGTTTGCACTGAAAAATAAGAGAATTGATAACTATTCTCTAGGCATTATATTTCCATAGTGATATTGATAGATCATACCTGTCCTACCTGTGAATGCAGAGGTTTATTTCATGTCAGACAAATTTTTGGAGATGTATGCACTGGCTTAGTATATAAAAGAAGGAGAAGAAAGTAGATAAAGATAAAATCTGGAAATCGGTCATAACTGGATCGTTAAAAAAAGAAACTGTACACTTACCTACTTTTGCCTACTCAAGACCGAGCTATTCAAACTAATGCAATCAAGGTCAGAATCCAAAAATCATCAAATGATCCAAAGTGCAAATTGTTCAAATAGGCAGAAGAAACAGTAGTTCATATACTTAGTTCATGCAAGAAGATCACTCAAATTGATTATAAACAACAAAATAACACAGTCAACAAAATGATTCACTGGACCATCTGTAAAAAGTTTAATCTGCCAGTAATGAAAAATTGGTAGGAACTTATAGTTTAAAAAGTAGTCAAAACTGAGCAAGCTAAAATATTGTGGGATTTCCAAATACAAACTGATAATGTCAAGAATGAAAAACATCTATAAGGCTATTTTATTTCCTTTACATGGATAATCTGAAGCTGTATGGAAAACAGCTATGTCTATCTGAAATATAGTCACTACTCAACATTGTCCATGAAAATGAAAATAACAGCAACAGTCTGAATAAAGACAATCATAGAATTTTAGGGCCGTTCTAGTCATTAAATACTGTACACAGCTGTAATAGTGGAATGGACTCAAGTAGAATTAAAAACTTTGGATAGGAAGACTAGAAAAATAATGAAATGAATCATGCTCTCTATCCATGCAGCGATGTTGACAGACTCTACTTACCAAAGTACATAGATGGTCATGGAATCCTGCAAGTACGTCAGACAGGGCATTGGAAGAATATCTGAAAGACAGCGATTCACTGAAACTAGTATACCAGGAAGGCTTACTGAATACTGAAGAGACCAAACTGGCCTATAAGAAAGACCAAATGAAGAACGGAAAAGAGACATGTCAAGACAAAGTATTACATGGCCAGTACATTAAAAAATAAAGCAAGCAAAGCAGATAACAAGAAGATATGCAATGGCTAAGAACAGGAACATTGAAGAAAGAGACAGGCTGATTCTGGGTGCACAAAACCAAGTCTTAAGAAATGCATGGAAAGCCAGAATTGAGAAGACAGGAACAGATAGCATGTGCTGTCTCTGCAAAGAAGCTGAAGAAACAGTGGACTATCCAGTTAGCTACTGCAAGAAGATTGTACAGCCTTAACCACAAACAATGGTATGACAAAGTAGCAACAATGGACATCCGCAAGAAATACCACTTGCCTGCAAGCAAGAACTGGTGGAATCACAAAACAGACAAAGTAATAGAAAATGAAGAAGCTAAAGTGCTCTAGGATTTTAGTATTCAAATAGAGCCCATAACATCCAGACTTAAGAAAGACAAAGAAAGTCTAGATAGTGAATGTTAGCAATACCCAAAGACAGCCGAATAGAAAAGAAAGGACTGGAAAAGATAATAAAATACGAAGAACTGCAAATAGAAGTAGAATGACTCTGGTAAAAGAAAACAAAAATAGTACCAATAGTAATTGGCTTCTTGGATGTAATCCCAACACATCTGGAGTACCAGTTGAAAACCATTGACATTAATAAATAATTATCAGTCAATTGTAAAAGGCAGCTTTACTTGGATCAGCTTACATCCTGTGACAGTGCCCTTAATACTGTCAAACAACAACATATGTCTATCCCAGGTCCTTGGTAAGGATTCGATAAGTAGATAAAAATGCCAAATCCAGTTTAAACATCTGATGATTGTGCAGCCAATAATAATAAACATGTGATGATTGTGCAAACTATAAACAGCTTACATCCTGTGACAATACCTTTGATATTATTAAACAACATCTGCCCATCCAGCGTCCTTGGGAAAGTCAGATGTACAAAAATGCCACATCCATACTAAACTCAGGGGCTGACTATGCAGCCAATCATAATCATAATATAGTTTACTTCATTCATATATCCAGTGTGGTTCTAATCTACTGTTTATTAGAGTAGTAGTTTATTTTGTATTATATATGACCAAGATGTTCTGCATGAGGAGCCTGACATTTAGTGGTTCAATTCATAAGATTTTTCTCCCTCTCACTTAACAAAAAAGGCAGACCAACAAGATAATAGCAGAGAAACAAGGATCATACATAATCAAGTATTCATCAAGATGATCTTGTCTACAGTGGAGGCTCTGTCTTTTGGATTTATGGAAATGAAGTTTAATGTCTGATCACATCCAGATTTATGATGCTCTATTATATTGGTTGAAGTAGAGATCTAGTATACATTTAACTTTTAAAAACTAATTTTTCTATCGTTTCCATTTTAGAATACAAAGGTGTATTCTATAATTATATATAACACAATATATAATGAACATTATAGCAAAATTTGAGCCTCCAAAGTTCTACTATACTTCTATACCATAGGCATATGTTCGGATATCCAAAATCCTTATGTGTGGCACTCAATATCTTTGCAGATCTTGAAGAAATTAAGTAGGAACACACCTGGATTATACTTGGATGGGAATACACTAGAAAATCCCTGACCTGTGGACTAAATTGGGAACGCAGAACAATATCCACTTGCAAATTATTATCCTCTTCTCGTCCCAGTGTGTCCATACAGCCAAGATAAAATTATCTTTACCTAAATAAAATTATTATTCAAACTCAGTTGGACTGACAGAGAATATGGTATTTCGTTTTCTGGCTGTTTTGTATATGTAACATAGAAAACAGAATATAGGCATTATGTATTTATCTTTTTATGTATGCAATAGATATCTACTGAAACAGGAGAATTGATTCCTACATGTCCTGAATTTGTTAATACATCCATTTTCAAGAAATCTGAAAGCGTGTTATGACTATGTATACAGTCAATCTGAATTAAAACTGTACATTTTTGTTTACAAACAATAGGTATGCACACTCCTGGAAATTAAAGATTCTAATGCAAGTAATAAATTAATTTAAATTCAAAGTAAAAGAATAGCGTAGGTTGATATAATTTGTTTGACAGAATCATCATCCACACAAGCAGAAGTTTTGGTAAAAATTTCAACAGTGATTATCTTTTCTGAGTTAATACTTATTAAAAGAGGATTAGTCTATATTCACATTTGAGGAAAAGCTTATCAGAAAAAGGAATGAGATTTGGCTGGCAGCATTGAAGTTTTTATTTGTAGTTGGAAAATGTGGCCTACTAGAGATAGCTTTTCACAAAGCTCTTTTGCCTTGAAATGTCAGCTCAGAGTGTTTAATTTTTTTTCTACCCTAGCCAGTATTAATGTTAGGTTAAACTTTGCCAGATGATATTTGTAAATATTTCATCTATGTATGACTTTATTTTCTTCTTTCTCCATTTAACTGTGAAAGATTTATTTGTGTGGGGCATTTGGAAGTGCCATCCTCGAATCACAGGTTAACCAGGATTGCTTAACCATCTTACTTGTTCATTAAGCTCCTAATAACATCATGTTTCAAAAAGTCTAATTTCCCTATTCCTATTTTAAAATTTCTATATTCCTTTTTTACAAAGTCTAATTCCATGTTAAAGATAGATGATGGTCGCTCTTCAGCATTTTAAAATCTATGTAAGGCAATAAAAAAGTGACTATTTTTTGTGCAAATACTGTAGGTAAGACAGAAGAAGAAGAATGTTAAGGACATATACTCTATTTCCTTTTTTGTCTCCATGATATTTTACTACTTCTATTAAATTTAGATTAATAAAATCTGCTTGCATTGTTATAATTTTTATGCCTAATAAAGACATATTCTACAGTATTTGACAGCTTATCCTTAATTTATAATTCTAGAAATCAAATTAAAGAAAATGACAGATAGAAACATCTAACATGGTGCTTAATTCATCACTCGAGCTACATTCTTTATCATTTTCTTAGCTTATTTAAAATTATTTTGTTAGGACATATGTCCAATAATTTTTGTAGATGTGTTCCAAAAGTATTCAAATGCATTATATATTCCTCCATAGAAACTATTCCAATTTCTTGAAAATGCTGCACAGGGACACAGAAGGCAAGAGAATAAACCATTTTCCAAGAGTAGGATTGTACAGACATTTTCAAAGACCCAACACACTGTCAACTACATTTAAATGAAAGGAATTTGGATTTGGGTAAAATACCAAATTATAGGATATATCCAGAAGAAATTCAATGGCTATTATGAATAATTCAGTGTCCTATTTAATAATGATTTGTAGATATTGGCCAGTATATGAGAATAATAAAGAAATGCAAGATATATTATCAATCAGGAACACCATAAATTTAGAAAATGTTTTCGGTTTTACTTAGCACATAAGTCCAATTGGTTAACAGAATATTTGTAGCTATCTCATATTCTACTTGTCATAATGATCTCCGATACTTTTTTAAAAAATCATTTCAATCCAACTGTGTTTTCCACTCCTTCAACTTTCTGATTATATTACTGTGCCACTACTGAGAGCTATTATGTTTCAGTCAGTTCAGTGTTTCAGTTCTCATCACTCCATATTCTTGTCTTTTCGTACACAATATTGATTGTTATTAAAAAGCAGGCATAATGTTCATAATGGAGTAAAGTTAAAAAGAACTATTTGGACATTCGTAATAGTATGTAAAGATATCTATGTGTATAACTTAATTGCTTTAGAAATATATTAATTGTGGTAGCTGTATTTTTGAGTAGATAGTGAACTTTTTTTTCGTTTAACCTCTGAAGAATTTGAATTAAGGCTGAGCACATATTTGCAGAAATGATGATCATTTAATACAAGGGCGTTCTTTTAACTGTCATTTTTGCTATAAATGGGAAAGACAATTAATTCTTTTAAAGCTAGAAAGTTATGATAAACCATCAATGAACTAGACCAAATCTATGTTATTTTTTTATCTAAAAATGCTGTCTTGAAATTAGTCTATTAAATTCCAATCTTAAGTAGTGTAAACCAAATGTCATAATAAAAGCTTGCAGATTATGTTTATAAATTTAGCTAAAATAGGTTAGATGTTATTTTGACTTCCATAATATTTTGTAAACAAGTAGATGAAAAAGAAGAAAGCAAAATGGGATAAGGGAGGACCTAACACTGTTATAGTCAAATAATTTTGGAATTAAATAAGCTCATATATATTTTTCTTGCATATTGTAAAGCATCCATTAAATCTAATGTACAGTATCTAATGATTATCACTGACAATATAATAAGAAACAATACTTAAGCTGAATATGTATTAATTCATTTCCAGATAGGTACAGCATACCATTTAATATGAAATATACTTATATTGATGCTTAAGCATCAGTAATTGTTTACACAGTGGTGATAGGCAATTAATCAATTCTTAAATTTATTCTGTAAGGTATCCTAAAGGCACTGTTCTTACTGGTATTAAATGGATATCATGAAGCCACTTATGGAACTGATAACATGAATTTGGTGTTTCACCAGAAGGTGTAGATATTCTTGTTTTATATTATAATGCCTACAATAATATTTCAGTCTTGAATCTTTATAATTGTTTGAACTGAAATTGTGGTATGAGTGGTATTGCAGGAAAACAAAAATAGAGCTGCTTATGTTAAAATGTATTTATTATTTATCAATGTTTCTGAGCAATATTTATATATTAATGAAAAAGTATATGGAAAAATCTCTAGGGAGGCCCTCCTCTATCTCGGGGGCCCTGTCTTCTGACTAGACAGGCCAAAGCCTGAAAAGGCCTCAATTCTGGAGAAGCTCCAGGGTAGATCGCAAGAACTGATCTTAAGGGCTTCCATTCACCAGAACTCTAAATGGCAGCCAATAGGATTTGGGGGCAAGGGAGTGCGCTAGGATTTTTAGCTGGCCGGGGTTAGTTTTAGGAAGCAAAAGAGACGCAGGGTCAGATACTGAGGGGCCTTTCTCATGGTCACCAGGTTAGGCACCTAATGGGGCCCGCAGGTGCACTGGCTGCCAAAGTCGGACCACTTCGTGCCCTTTCGCTTTCCACAGGCTCCATCTTGGTTCCTCCAGGCCTATAAAAGCCCCCCCCCATTCCCACCAGTCTGCACGCTAAAGAGACAGCCAGGGTACCTGCCTGGCACTGCTCTCCTATGGCAGCTGCCTGGCGAAGGAGATGCTGTTTGGGGTCTGGTCACTCACCCTTTTGTCTGGAAATGGGAGTGCGACTCGTGAGGTCTCCAGAGGCCCTGGTATGGTCATTTTCAGACTCTCAATGAGAGGTCAGACCCGGGAGCACCGGCCAGCCTGGCAGCGTGGGAAGCCATCCGGGCGAGCGCTTTATTTGGCAGCCCCAGTGAGCTGGCAGTGGGGAAGGAAGGTCCCGATTTCCTGCCTGGCGCGATTAGTTGCCCTAGTCCAGCTGCTTGGAGGCCACTGCCTCTGCACTGCAGTCTCACAGGGAGCAAAAGCTTCCCCGGGTTGAAGCTTTTTGGCCGGCTGTGATGGACGGCACAGGAGCCCTCTTGACTCCTGGAGGCGCTTCTCCGGGAAGGGCAAGGAAGGGTCATTCAGCACGGCTTCTGCAGTGATGCTGGAGTTGGTGCAGCGAGAAAGTGTCATGGGAAGAAGCAAGCCATTCCATGCCCCGTCAAGCACGGAGCAGCCCTGAGTGTATAATGCAATTCCGGTCCCTCCAAGTAATTTCCAGAGATCATGGTCATACGGACTGAGAAGGAGCCATAGGGGGATTTTAACCTGCAGCTAGGAAAGGACACTGTCGGCTAACTCATCTCACTGTGCAGCAGCACCACAACCACCACTAGCAGCCTCAAGGAGGTAAGCACAGCCGGGTGCCCCCTTGGGGAAGTGGGGCTGGGCTGGGCTGTGGGGTCCCAGTGCCTCAGGAGCTCGGCAGCCAGGCTGGGTGCTTGTCCTCCACTGCCCAGGGCTCTGGGCAGCCCAGGGGACAATTAATACTAACCGGGCGCCCAGATCTTCCTCCGGGCAGGTCTGACTCTGGCCTCCTCTCTGCTCAGTCCATGGTGTTCCGTCGGTCTCATGCCTCAGGTCGCGGGTCGCAGCTGTCTTTGATGAGGTGCTCATCATAGCCGGGTGCCTGGCCATTCCAGGCCACAACTGTGCATCCGGCATGAGTGCCGCGTTCCCCTTTCCGGTCCTTTCGGTATATCATTTTTTAATACTTAAAACAGTTGGGGCAGAGAACTCGTTGTTAAATTATTTGAATCCCATCACTGCATAATACTGTAGTAAAATGACAAAATATGGTAAAAGAGGACAGAAATCCATTTTGCCTTTTTCAACTGCTGTTCTTGCTAAGGGTCTCAAAGTGTCAGAAATCACATTTACTCTTTAGCAACTGACACAGAAATTTTGGGTGCCTTCTCCCGGACGGGAGCCAAACACGAAGTCTCCTAGATTGTTATTTGAGGAAAATAATGCAGGCATTTTAATAGCCAACAGCTACTATGCTGAGAACATTGTGATTGGATCTGAATACTGTTTAATGAGCTGATTTAAAATGGGTTTATGATGTAGCCTTAATAATTATATTATCAATTTACAGTTATCAAATTATGTAATAAATGCAATATACCATGAAAAATGAAGTATTTGCTGTGAAATTTTACAACTTTTTCTGTTTTCAATTTTTATAAGTTTTTCACTTCTAACTATTTTGTGATTATAACCATAACATCATTATTGTTTCATTAAGCACTAGCATGTTAGAGTATGCAGTTTCATTTTAATTTAGCTAGAAGAAATAAAGGTAATGCTTTTAACAGACCTGCACAATTCAATGGTTTTGAGCTCAATGTGTTATAAGTCAAAAGTCAGTTGATTTTAGAAAATTGCTATAAACCCCATAATGACAAGAAATCAGAAATAAATTACCCTGTGAACATGTCACTGAGAAAGACTAACTTAAATTAACATTATGCTAAGGAAACTGGAATTACCTCGTCTTTCTCTACCCTTATACTTAGTTATCTCACTTAAAATACAATCCTTAGGTAAGTGGAGTATAGGCCTTTTGACTTTATGAATTATCCTATGTATTACAATTTCACTCAATATAAAATACTAATGCACTTTTTCCTATTTTTTTTCCTACTTTAAATACAAACCAGTCACTTTTCAAAGAGGAGATGGAGGACTTATGAGCAATGGAAGGTATACTTGTAATTTGCAGATCATACCTCTTTTTGGATTTCTCATATGTTTAGCCCGTTTTTAATTTTCTTCTTTTTTTTAGAAGCTAGAGACAGAGAGAGATGATCAGATGTAAAACTAGCAATTCTAGGAGGAATTAAAAGGATTAAACTAGCTTTTAATGATCTGTTGTACACTTAAGGAAATCAAACCCAGATGTTTGATATCTCCCAGATGCCCAAGAAGAAATTAGTAGAAAATATCAGAAGGAATGTATTCATTTGTTTTCAGGATAGTTATTGCATTAATTAGGCATTAGTAAATGAAGTTGCTGTTGTTTAAGAGACCTTATTGGCTTCCACTAAATTGCAGTGAATGAGCAATTACATACAATCGTTCACAAAATAAATGATTCACAGAAGATGAATAAGTTGTAAATTGATAGGACTAGATTCTACAACTTTGGTCACTCAATTGAAATTGATAAAAGTTGATAACAGACCCATATATCCTCATATATTTTCTCAGTGCCAATATGGAGACTGTAATTAGAATCTGGTAATAACTTCCTATCTCCCATTGAATCAATATTTTAGCAAAGAAGGGATTAAGTCTAATGAGAGTACATAAATGAGTCAAGCAAGCTGTGTGATCATCTTATTGCCGTTTCTATAGAAACCCATACTTCTCTCTGAAATTATACAGAAGGGATTATTGGGGTGCAAGAAAAAATATACTGTCATAAATGTAGAGTACAAACATCTGATGAAAGACCTGCTAATACAAAATTCTGATTCCCACTATTAGCTTTTGCTTTTAAAAATGTTAATATACTCTCAATTTATTTGCTTCGTATTTTCCCTCCATCTTTATTTATCTTACCAAATTTTAGGAACAAGATTAAACCTAGTATATATCTTAAATTTTAGATTAATCCTAATGTATATCTCATCCATTTGTTTCAGTCAATACATATTCTGTCTTACAAAAACTGAAAACAAACATATGGATGTCTGCTGTCATAATTAGAACTGCTACTTTGAATTTTCCATTAATCCCATTCAAACTTGCTTGCTTTTAAATTCATGCAAGAGCACTCAAAGGAAAATCTAGCATCTTCTAGATAACAGACATACATTTGGTATGCAGTAAGTGAAAAAACAGTCACCAGAGGACTGGAAATGGTTGATATAGAACAGTCACTTTGAATGATTATTCCCTTGTGGTAGCAATTTATCATTTCTTCCTGGCTTACGATCTTTCAGTGGTACAGCCTATTCCTTCTTTTCAGCCCAGACGATAGAATTCATTGGAATTATAACAAACTGTGTGTGGGTATGCCACCAGTTTTTACATGCAGTGTATCTGGCTTATACAAAATCCAAGTTTACTCTGAAAAATTTTAAATGCAGAGACTTCCCCATTTTAATATAAAATTACTTTACAAATTTCATAGAATTGTTACAACTGTTCGTGGAGCAAATTGAATGTCTTTTTTACAGTTGCATAGATTTCTCTCATTAATACTTTATTATTGGATTTCTTTAGTCGGCCAGGGCTGTTAAATGCAAGTGACCCAAGTTATCCTTGGCTTGCGGATTCTTGGCCTGCTACCAGCCTTCCTGTTAACAACAGTACCAATGGACCAAGTGATCTTGGGAATTTTGGTCGTGGAGGTACATTTTCCAATTTCTTAATATGTAGGATGTTTATGGCAGGATACATTGTTTCATTGTCCGACATGTTTGATAGAAATGATGATGGAAATATAAGCAATGAAAATAAAAAGTACCAGTAATAATATGATATATTATTACACTATATATTTATACAAAAGCTTTCTATATCTTCAAGAGGTTTACAAAATAAAATATTTATATATTTAGTCATTTTTTATAATTGCTCTCCTGACATAAACTCCGGATGGCATACAGTTAAAACAGCATAATATTGTAAAAATAAAGTATAATAAAATATAAAACTGTTACACAAATCAGCAATCAAAAGCAAACTATCTGGATGTGTTTGAAAAACATCTAGTGTGTAAGGGGGAGGGAAAAAACAAAATGGCTCATCAAGGCTTTACAAAAGGCAGACCCTAGAGATCATTGGGGGGGGGGGTGATAGAGAAGGTAGGTCTCCTGTGTCCCAACAAATAATATTGCCGAAATGACAATACCTACCCTGTCAGATCTTATTAGATTGGAAAAGATAATCAGAGACAAGTGATACCACAAATAATAGATCCTGTGCCATGGAGAGCTTTAAAGGTGATAGCCAGCCTCTTGAATTCCATCTAGAAACCCACTGCCACCCAGGGCAGCTTGCAAAGTAATGAATTGTATCAAGTCCCATGTAAATCACATTGCAGTAATCTCAGTGAGCCCAAGGGAATCACATGGTATACAAATTTAAGAAATAAATAAACAAGAGGTGACCATGCATAAGGTGGTCCACGTTGTGGCTCTTCAGGCAGGAGCTATGAATCTAGAAATCATACAACAGCTCTGTTTTAAGGGGTAGTGCCATTCAGAACCAAAGATAGAACCTCTGACATCCAAAATTCCTGAAAATTCACAGCCACTCAGTCTTGCTAAGGTTTAGCCATCTGAAATCTGTAATTCTAACCATATAAATCAAAACATATAAATAATCCCATTGATTGATTAAATATATAACAATAGGCATCAAAGCCCATCACTTCCAGTTAGATTATGGCCTTACATATCATAAACAAAAGCTTAAACAGGAATCATTAGTTAATTGAAAGTCAGTGCAATCACTTTCAATAGATATAAAACTAGCAATGGAGTATCCCAGTCAGCACCATGGCTTTAGCATTCTACTCTACAGTAAGCAGTTCAGTGCAAGAATCTGAATTAAAGTATAATATAAGTAATTGACTCCACTATTAAAGTGCTCCTATTTTTTAAAAAATATTTCTAACATTTCTGCCTTTTTAAAAATTAAGTCAATTAAGCAGTGGTGGGATTCAGCCAGTTCGCACCAGTTTGGCAGAACCGGTAGCTATTTTTTGTTGCCCAGGCCCAGAATGGACTTCCGGAAGCGGCATCCACACAGAGAACCGGTTGTTCACATATTTGAATCCCACCACTGCAATTAAGTCTCTGCAGTCTGGAACAAGTGGGAGTAGCTCTTCATATTCTTCTGTGTAACATCTGTTCTGGTCCTTGAAAAGTGCAAACATATCTTTCCTCATTCTTCTCAGGGTTAAACATTCCTAATTCATTCAGTTACTTTTTAATCCCCTGATCATTCTTTTCTTTGAACCTATACAATTCATCTATTTGTCTGTGAGTGGTTCTCAGAAGTGGAAGGTGTGCTCAAGGTGGGCCTTCTCTAGAAGAATAAAGTATTAGCTTTTAAACTGCATTGAGTCTGCAGAGTCCGTGATACAAAAATGCTATGAATGAATATTATTATTTTAGTTTGAAAACTTGATTTCTGATTCATTATTTCTATATTTGTCTTTTTGGCTGCCTTAAGAAAATAATAATTCATATTTAATTTGACTATTCAGTTTAATAATTAATGGTTGTTCTTCTATAATACTGTTTTTCACAAATGCTGTTGTCAAGCTATACACAGCTCATGGTATATCAGGGTATTTAATTTCTTTTCCTAAGCAAATGATTTTCACAAATTACTCTTAACTACACTATTCACTTTTCCATGAGAGAATTTGGTTTATGCTATTTACTGAAATAAAATGAGAAATAAAAAGACTTCATACTGCATTAGGGTAAACATTAATATTGTGATAATTATTTTGTATAAATAATACTTGGCCACTTAATTTTATTACAGAATCCAATCAGGGTCAGTCACTGGGACCAGAAGTTTAATCCCTTGTACTTCACTTAGTAGATTAAAATAATTTTAACAAATAATCAAATCATTTCATTTTCTATCTAATATTAAATTTAAAGTAACTCTATATTTTAGCAGAGTCTCAATTAATTAGATGAAATTCTTCAAAAGGAAAAAGGAAAACATTCCAAAATAATTTATTCTTTTATTTTGTCTTCTTAAAATTATGCATATGATTTTAAAAATAAATACATTAAAATAGTATTGACCAAGACTTTTTCAAAAGAATAACTGAAGATATCGCTGTGTTCATTCAGTAGTTTGTGCAATGCTCGTAAGATGGAGGGGGGGGGGGAAATACAAGGAGATTGTTCTGTGATTTTTATCATATCCCTTGAGCACGACAGTGTCATTGACACTGACATAAAATGAACAATTGGAAATAGTGTTAAGGACAAAAATATTCCAAGCTTCATTTTCACAGCTGAAGATATGGAGGAAATATGGCTTTAAGCAGTGAGATGTGAAGGACAAGTGCAAAGTTTGTCAAAGATGCTGATAGAAAGGCATAGGCTGTACATCATTTTCCCTTCACTGGCTCATGGAAACTGTCTCAGCTGAAAACCAAATGCGCAGCATGATATATTTATTTTTCATATTAAAACCTTGATAGCTTAGTATTTTTTCCTTATAATACTATTTTTTCCCCTTCCATTTCTCTGTTTGCATCACAGATGTGCTACCTCCAATGCCAGGGGATAAGACTGCCACAATGCTTTCTGATGGAGCCATTTATAGCAGCATTGACTTCAGTACCAAAACTAGTTACAACAGTTCCAGCCAAATAACACAAGCTACTCCATATGCCACAACACAAATACTGCATTCCAATAGCATCCATGAATTGGCAGTTGATTTACCAGATCCTCAGTGGAAAAGTTCAATTCAGCAGAAAAGTGACTTAATGGGATTTGGTTACTCTCTTCCAGATCAGGGCAAAGGCAACAATGGTGATTCTTGTTCTTACTTTTCTTTTATGAATATGTTCTCTGCGTGGGTAGAAAATTATAGTTTACCCTCTTCTGTTCCCACTTCCTTTAATGTATCTCTTGCATGTATTCTAAAACTTTACAAATACAACTAATTGGACTATGCTATTTCAGTTTCTTTCATCTTTTGCCAGTTTAATATATCTGCATTGCATCCTGTTACCAATATGATACACTAGGTTAAATATTTAATACATCTTTCTTATAAGCTGATTATGAGTTAACTGCATGTTGTGCATGTGCTATAAACTAATCACAAGAAGGTACCATGACCTTTGCCCTTTAACCCTTAGCCTTGCTTTACATCCCTGACTACCGATTGGCTGAGGGATTGTCTAATAGAATGCCACACAACCAGTCACAAGATTTCAGCACCACCAGCTCTCACAACAGTTCAGAAAGGAGTGACAGCCTCTCAGGTTGGTTGAATACAATTTACATAAGAAGGTAGTTTTTATTTTTAATTCAATTTTATAAACCTAAGGCTCAAGATATGTGATCAATTACTGGGTATAACTTTTGTGTAAACATACCCGAGTCATATATAATCATACAAATTGGTTTTTTGCTTTTTTGAAAAATATACTTTATTTGCTCAATTTAAGAAGCTAATTTAGCGAATATATAAATTATGTATGAATTTGTTTCCTATATATTTCAGCATGAATGGAAATTTTGTTTCATAAAATTCTCACCTTTCTGAAGCAGTATTTCCTTTCTATAAATTAATCACTTTACAGCTTTGATTTTCTCTAAGGATATTTATGATTGGTTTTTTTTAATTGTATATACTATTATTGGACACATATTCTCGTGCAGCATCACAATATCTCTGATGTCCAGTATATCAATAAATTCAGTAGTAGAAATATATTGGAATTGAAAGATAAGCATTTAAAATATTTAGAACTATATCCAAACATAAAGCAAAGATAGTATAGTGGATATTGTAGTGTAATTATTGTAAATGCCATCAAGCTGGGCCACAGTACATAAATAACAATATAAAATCCCACTGCAATGTAACAAATTATATTATGCATGCCATTTAAAAAAAATCAAATATTAAAAATGTGTGAAGTTATTTTTAGTATTTCTATTGTCAGTTTCTATTTTTTTTTAAAAAAAAGAAGTTTTATTAATTTTCCATTTTTACAAAGCTTCGGGTATTAAGGAAGCAAAATGGTGGTTGGGTAATACATAGTCCAATAACATGCTTATCCATACATATATCAGTTTACATCATCAAAAATTTCCTCTCTGTTTCCCTTTATTATACCAAATTCAAATTAATGAATTGCTAGTTATAACGCAATCATTTAAAACATTTATCAACAACTTTTAACTTATATGTCTCCAAATCCTGTTTTTAACTTTTATCTGATTTCAATTACAATATTCCAGTTGGCTCCAGTCCATCATATTTAAATTTTGGATAACCCACGGTTCCCTTAGTTCATTACAAAATAATTATCATGTCTATACAAATAAGTTCTTAGTTTATTTCACAATCATATTTCTCATTCTAATATCATCGCTTACTCATAAAATAACCTTTATCCTTTAAATCCATCTTCTATTTTATAATTCAAAACTATTATTTTAGTAACTAATTTGTTTCCCTTATAGATATAAATCCTAAATATTAAATCAAATAATGTCTTTAAAATCTCCTTATCTCATTACATGAAATTTGAAGCTCTTCCATCAAATGTCACATAAAGAAAACCATTTTTTAAGTCTAACTCTGGCCTTCCTTTTGTGCCAAACTGGCTTCCATAAAAGAGCTTTTAGATCCTCGGGTGGATCTCCCTTCATTCCTGAATATATCATTTGAATCAAGGGAGACCAACCAATCATCAGCCTATCAAGGAAGCTAGTCCCTTCACAATCGTTAAATTGTTGGCCAAATGGTTTAAATCTCCATATTTGACTTAATATATTTGTCATGCATTCAGACTGGTCTTCTTCTTCTTCTGGTTTCAGCTGGTTTAGATGATAAGTCATGTTCAGTGTTGTAATTGTTTTTGGGTCATCTGGATTGTCTAGATTCTCAGTATATTGTGTATGTAAGTCCTCCGCAAGTTCCGTCTTAGTATTGCTTTCTTCAGTTTCTGTTGCTGTTGTAGTTGTAGAGTCTTTAAAATGAGGTCAAAGTTTGGGTGTCTGAGTAAATTGTAGCTGACGTTGTTTAAAATCCACTTTGTTATTAATTCCTTCTTCTGTTGCTTTTTGGGTTGTAGATTCATCTATTGAAGTTAAAGCTGCGTTTTGTAACTTTAAGGTGGCACGTATATCTTTCATTCTAGAATTCGTTAGTTCAATAGCCTCTGAGCTATACTTTTCAAGTATAAGTTTGAAATTAAGCTATGGGTGGTGTTCCTCCATTTCTGTAATGTTTATGAATAGTCCTTTAGTGGGGGCTATTTTTAATAAAAGTCAATAACTGTCCACCTCCACTATAAAGAGTTATTTTCACCACCCAGCTGTTTCAAGTTCTTATCTTTTTGTTAATGTCAAGGACAAATTTTAGTCTCAGAAGTCTCCCAGTCAGAAAAAAAAAGTTTTTTTCACTTGCTGTACCAACATTTGCCACAAGATGTCCCCAGTAACATACAGAATGGAGCTTTTATCCGGTTCAGTGAAGGAAAAAAGAAATATTCCCTTTTTTTCCAGCTTAGCAAAGAAATAAAACAATAAGTTTTTGTAGAAATGCAGAACTTTTAGGGAGCCCAGGTATCCAGAGATTACAAATCCAGGTATGTGGTCATTTAGTCTTGTTGTCCTTTTTTTTTGTTTCTTAGCTTTATATTCCCGTTGTAAGCAAGAGCCGCAGAATTAAGCTGGGGGAAGAGAGTATTCCAAAGGTTTTTACAGGAAAATAGTTGGGAAAGAGAAAAGGTAAAATAAAGTCTCACCCAACTCCTCCAGTTGCTTCATCGTGCTTGGTAGTGCTTTGGGCTATCGGCTGGTGCGACTTAATGAGCGGCAATGTTAATGGCTGCTCTTTTCTTCTTCGGTCCTGAGGAGCTGCCTCAGATCAAACGGAGAGGCTGCTGCCCCTCCGCAATCTAGCGAGGGTCCTCCCCAATGGTGGTCGCCCCTCCAGGGCGACTTTTGACCCTTTCCAGGGTCTCCCGAAGAAGGAAAACCAGACAGTGGGGAGAGCGATCTCTCTGCACGTCCACTAGTGCCGCGATCCGGATCCGGAAGCCTGTCAGTTTCTATTTTTATTACTCTTATATTTATTTCTATATATGTGTATCTTCTATAACCCCTCTATTACCTTTACCCGTTCAGAATTCTTCTGTCTGATTGTCTAATTCTGTTTGATGTTTCATTCTTCTTTGGCATATAGCACGTTATGACCAAATATAGTATGATCATTAGTTATTATTAAGTTTGAATTTCCATAAAATGCAATGTAATCTCATCGTGGATATGTGTATATATTCTCATCTATTTTTTTCCATTCCTCACTGTTCATTTCTTCAGGTATAATCTTTTTTTTTCATAATTGGGAGGGAGGCTACGAAAGTGAATAGATTCAAAATATTACACATTATTTTTGCATTTTTAGCTGAATGTTGCAAACCTATTCTAGTAATAAACTGCTTATAGAGTTTTTTAGAGTTTAACACCTACACTTGACTTTGTGTCTGGAAATAAGCCAAATGAATCATATTTGGGATTGTGTTCTTAATAACTGAGAAGTCTGCCTGAGAAACAGTATTATAAATACTCTGTGATTTGAAGCACTTTGTTCTGGTTTTTATTTTCCCTAACATGTATTGCATGAAAATTTAAAACAGACAAAATAAATCTATAAATACAGTTTCGAAACAGAAAGAACATTTTAACTTTTATTCCACTTATGATTCCTTGTGATTAAGTTATATGGAGTTTGTTAAATGAAAAGAAGTAATGCTTGACAATTATACAGGCTCTTTTCACGCCACACCACTCTGTTATTATTTCTAACTTATGTCAGCTGTAACATTTTGCTGCTGATATTAGTAAAATAAAAATAGAACAAAGTTTTTTTTCATGCTTTCACTCTTATTTTAAATGTGCCATCTGGAATCAAAACTCTTTGTGGAAGTAGAAATATGTAAATAATTAACTTAGCTTCTTCATATTTTTGTACTGCTTCTTGATTTCAGGTGGGAAAGGAGGAAAGAAAAAGAAAAACAAAAATACTTCCAAGACTCAGAAAAATAATGGGTCTACCTGGACCAGTGTTCCTCTTCCACCTCCTCCAATACATCCACTTCCAGGAACAGAGTTAGAACACTATGGAGTGGATCCACAAGAACAAGGGTAATGTATTTTCCGTTGAACAATTTTGAATCCAGTATATGACAGCTAAAGTCCATCAGGTGGGACAGCCATTTATTGTGAAGTTTGAAGAGAGCTTGTAGGTGTAAGAGTTTTCATATACATTTATTACAACAGTATTTTAATCCATCTGACTCAGTAATCCTGAGCTCCATGTACTTCCATTACAAATGCACATATCATTGCTTTGAGATAAAGATTCCAGTCACAATGCCTGTTGTATTAACAATTAACGTGAACCAGTGGTTGGGGTATTGTCCCAGAAACCAGGAGACTGTGAATTCTAGTCCTGCCTTAGGCATGATAGCTGACTGGGTGACTTTGCGCTGTCTCTCAGCCCATCTCACCTCACAAAGTTTTTGTGGGGGAAAACAGGAAGGAGTGTTTGGTATGTTTGCTGCCTTGAATTATTTATAGTTTTTGAACTACAACCATTCATTCAGAGATCATTCAAAGTTATGACAGTGCTGAATAAATAATAGTTATGACCAGTCCTCAGCATTTTGGCTGTCCCAGCAACTTTCAGTCACATGATTGCAATATGGGCACTTGCAACAAGATTAGACATGATCAATTGCAGTGCCTTACAATTAAGTGATCGCCATTTGCTATCTTCCCTGCCAGCTTTCCCAGAAAATCAATAAAGCTAGCAGAGAAAGTTACAAGACACTAGAGTAAGTTTCCCCCACCTGTGCACCCTTCCCCAGTCCATCTGCATTTAAACCATGCCAAGCACTTGAGCCCCATCTTCCTCAAGCCTCAATACATTTCCCTTGTACTCTCACATATCCTCCACGAGCCTTGCCACACCTCCCTCATATCCTCATGTATGCTCATGGATCCTCACACACTCTCCTAGGCCTTGCCACATTTCCCTCACACCCTCGTGCACCTCCATTCATCCTTGTGCATTCTTCCTGTTTCTCCCTCAAACCCTTGTACATCATCATGCACCGTCCCCAACTGCCATGAAATCCTGCACACTCTCACCACACCACCTTGGCACTTTGCACACACTCACACACCCTTCCTGAGCCTTTCTGCACCTCTTTTGCATTTTTGCGTATCTCCTCGCACCCTCTGTCGACTGGCAGCAGTCACCTATCTACCTGCAGGCAAACTTGCAAGCAGCTTAAAATTGCACAGCTTCCTCACTGACTTGGTTGTGGGAAGCTAGCAGAAGCTTGCTCCTCTATCAACGTGAAATTCAGCTAACAATGGCAACTGGGATCGTAAGTGATGCAGCTGCAGTTTATGATCACATCACTTAGCTACAGAAATTCCAGTCTCAGTTGCCATTATAAATCAGGCATTGGAAATATTTAACATTAATTGTCTGTCCAGTTATAAGTAATACTAGCAAAACACACCTCTGCATTTGTCCCATAGTTTGCACAATGATTTGTTTGCTTGACATTGCTGGTCATGTCAGCCAAAGGAAGGATTATTTAATGACACTAGCATGCTTTTTATTGTTGAATAGAACACTATCAGAAATATCAAGTCAGAATAATATTTTTGAAAAGGAAAGAAAGATAACTCTTAACTTTATTGAAATAAACAAGTGGCATATTTATTCTAATTCTACAACTGTATGCTAATACTTAGCTTAGTAAATACCCTTTAACTTATTTATTTTATTAGGTTTACATCTTACCTTTTTCCTGCAGAAATGCAATGCATTATACATTTATTCCCCCCTGCGTGACACTTCCAGTGTTAGCTTCATAATAGAACTGTGTTGTTAGTCTGAACATTTAGAAAGTCACCCTGTGAATGTCATGTTTGAGCAGAATTTTAAGTCAGAGTGCCCTTAACAACAAAGATGCATATCTACTATCTCTATTACATAATTGTTAGAATTTTAAGACTCCAATGTGAACCGAAATCGTTTATTTTGTAGGTACAACAGTGATGATTGGTGCCCACCTTTACCAGTCCAGACATATTTGCATCAGGGAATGGAGGATGAACTTGAAGAAGATGACCGAGTTCCTACACCTCCTGTCCGAGGAGTGGCTTCTTCCCCTGCAATCTCTTTTGGACAACAGTCCACTGCGACATTAACTCCCTCTCCCAGAGAAGAAATGCAACCTATGCTTCAGGCCCATCTTGATGAGCTGACCAGGGCATATCAGTTTGATGTAGCAAAGCAAGCATGGTAAATGTGGCCATCATCAAAATTCACTTGCATATGATTTAAAGACTGATAGGTCCTAGTTTCAGCAGATAGACATAACTGTATAATAAATAATTAATTAGATTAGCTATCTAATGGATAAATGCAGATTATTTCTTCTTGACAGAATTATGACATAAATGGCTTAATCACTCAAACTACCAACTAATAAATAGGTTTCTTGAATTAAATGGCCATTTGTTTCTTTTTAAAAAATAAAATTATCTGTTTTATTTAAGGTGAGTTATAAAATGGATCCCATTGCCTCCCCTATTTCAAAAGCCCATAAAATAGATATATAAAATATACTTCTTATATAAGGACTAGTGAGTTGTGGGGGGAAAAAGGTTACAGGTAAGCAAGTAGTGACCAACTAAGTATTTCTTTCATTTTGCTTTTATGTTTGAATTGCTATTTCATATATTTCATTCCAAAACTACATTATATCAAGTACAAACCATCAACTGTATCTGTAGAAATGATTAAGGAAAATTTGTGGACCTCTTGAAAATCTGTATGGATAAGTTTTATATTAGACTGAAAGTTTAAAAATATATGCATAAGGGGCATCTTTTTCAATTAATTGGAGAAGCTATATCTGGTTGCATCCAGTTCAAAGTTGACCTGAGCAATTATGACAAACTGAATTTATGATCCTGGTATATAAAGCTGTAATAGAATACAAGACTGAGAGTAAAGTATTTACAGTTTAGGTGGACTGAATTACAAGATGTATCATACATGCTATTGCCCTAAGTTTTTAAAGCATTTTATAATGTCAAACTGAAGCTTTTCTAGGATTTTACTTTTCAGCTTATAGGTAGTAGTAACTATATTTGAAAGAGTGCTAACACATATGTAGCTTTTGTTATTAATTTCTCCAACAAACTGATCATAGATGCTTGGGTTTCCAAAGTACAAAATCCAGGCATTTGAACATGATTTATTACAAAGAAGTTGTGACCCTAAGCATCCTTTCACAAATAGTGTGAAATATGATTTCCAAGTGAATAAAACTTCAATCTTTTCATCTAGTCATTCTAGAACAGGCATGTCAAACTGCCGGCCCGCAGGCCAGATGCGCCCACCCCATTGCCGGCAATGGGGGAAAAGTCACGATACGTCACATGACGTCGCGAGTTTCATATGCCTGTTCTAGAACTTTAAATTAGGTAAAAGACAATTGCCATATAAATACTTTTGTTTATATTCTTAATTGTAACCTACAGTTTTATCAATTCCTAAATAAAATATACATCATTACAATATTAATTAGTACAGTAATAATTATTATATTAGTGTAAATGGTCATTTTACCTTTTGCGGCGATTCTCCTTTTCTGAGTAATAGTTCAAGTTTTACTCCCGGTTCTATATTTACAAGACTTCAACAGAATTGCTGGAAGGGCTACAGTACCTTATTGAAGTGAAACCCAGTGATGGGACAGTGGAATCCATTCTTTCATGTTGTATTCATAAAGAAAATGCTATGTCCAAGGTAGAATGGAAGAGTGTATTAGAATGGGAGAAAAAATATAAGGAATTTCCTTTCAATTAATATTTTTATATGGCAGAATTGTCTCTGCCCTTCAAAAAAGAACTGACTTCTCTTAAAGTATAGGTTTTTTTCATGCAGAAATAATATGAGTATATTAATCTTTGCACTTTTTGTGTAGCCACTCTGAATCAATGAGAATGGCAACTATAGAAGAAGATGTTTTTAAAATACATTGCATTTTTTACTTCAAATATATTATGTGGAGCTTTATACTGTTTCATTTGCTACCAACTTGCCTTTTTCTATGCTTTCTTTATATTACAAGCACCAAATGCAAGAACATAGGTTGTTGTTTTTTTAAATCTAGTTCATATGCCCAGAAACTATCGTTCTATGAGGGCTAGAAATATTTTTAAATGCTTTTTAAAAAAGAAACTGAATATATAGCTTATCCTGCAGGAACAAGCTGATTCTCTTGTTCCTTATCATCTGAAAGCCAATGGAATTTGGAAGAATTGGTGCATCCATAGAGACTATATGAAAAGCACAGGTTAAAGGGTCAATCAATTAGTTTCTATACTGCTTCTGTGACCTCGGAGAAGCAGTGATAAATGCTAAAATCCTTTCATTTCTTGGCAGACACTTTCTTAAAATAGAGATTCTCTAGGTTTCATATAATTATGGTCCTGCAAAAAGGACTGTCAGGAAAACAAGCTTGGACAATTTCAAGGATTTTTTTTTTCTTTCCTTCCCTTCCCTTAATTAAATGTGTTCATATTTCAGTATTTCACTTAAAGTTGATGGAGAGATACTTAGTAGCAATTAAGAATCACTTTAAGTTTAGGAATTATCAGCTTTTAAAAAATCTTAAATACTTAAATACAAATCTGAAGGTATAGTAAACATGAGAGTGGTCACTGAATTAAAGATATGTAGAGCTCACTGTAATGGGTTGAGAATTTTCCAGCATTTCCTAAGAATTTTTTTAACTGGAATACTCTTATCCAGCTTCCTGTAGAAGCTGAAGTACTGAACCTTTTCCAAGCATTATCAAATTGACATGTTATGGAATTAAAATAAAATGTTCCAAGGTACACTGGTTTGTTTTATCACAGTACAGTAACCTTTACACACAACTGTTTGAAATTTTACCTTGTATGCTGGCAAGTTACCTCTAAACCCAGCTGTTCTGCTGTCTGGCCATCATTCCTCTCAAGCACTAATCTTACAATATATACAGATTTTGCTCACATGCTTTAAAATCGAGGGAATAATTAAACCTCATTATCTATCTGCAATTAATTCCCTGAAATTGATTCTTCAAGTACTTATCTTAAGTTCATGTAATCCATGCTCGCCTCTTCTCAGAAGAATTTCCTGTTATTTCCCAAGTGAACAGAAAGAGAAACACCTCCATAGGAGCACATGGAAAGAAGATGCAGGAAGGGTTGCAGGTGGGGGGAACGAGACTCTTGATATTTATTATGAGATGGGATGAGATGTTGTTATGTTGTTATGTCACATTACATTATGTTACATTGTGGTTAGATAGTGTAGTTGTTAGAGTGTCACCAGACTATATACCAGTACATACCTTCTCTGGAAAATGAGGTTAAGAGACTAAGATAAAGAATAAAGGTCCCAAAGGTGCTTTTTCACAAGGCAACTGGACGTTCTTGTTTTTCTTTGAAAACGTTTTACATCCAAGAAGCTTTTTCAGCTCTGACTGGATGGTGGGGAATGGAAGGATTTATACTTCTTGTAAACAGCTGGTCATTTGCATACTTTTAGAGAGTTGTTAAGGCCACCTGGAGGTTTATCTGTGTCATCAGGGTCACTTGAGTAGTGCAAATGGATGTGGAGCCTTCTTGGAGCTGCTGAAAGGACTGTGTTATAGACTGGAGATAAATGATGTCGTATCCCTTCCCCTCTGTTGAGAGAGGGCTGTTCAATTTTGACATAGATGGCCTCTTTGACTCCTTTTTGAAACCAGCGGTCCTCTCTGTCCAAAATGTGGACTTTGCTGTCTTCAAAAGAATGGCTAATAATAATAATAATAATAATAATAATAATAATAATAATAATAATAATAATAATAATAATAATAATAAAAGTTGGAAGGGACCTTGGAGGTCATCGAGTCCAACCCCCTGCTCAGGCAGGAAACCCTATACCATTTCGGACAAATGGCTGTCCAGTCTCTTCTTAAAAACTTCCAGTGTTGGAGCATTCACCGCTTCTGGAGGCAGTTTGTTCCACTGGTTAATTGTTCTAACTGTCAGGAAGTTTCTCCTCAGTTCCAGGTTGCTTCTCTCCTTGACTAGTTTCCATCCGTTACTTCTTGTCCTGCCCTCAGGCGCCTTGGAGAATAGCTTGACTCCCTCTTCTTTGTGGCAACCCCTGAGATATTGGAATACTGCTATCATGTCACCCCTAGTCTTTTAAATGTAGATGGACTGCTCTATCTTGTCCTGATGGGTTTGTTCTCCTATGTTGTGCCATGCATTTATGAAGTGGTTGTTTTGTTTCCCCAATGGACAGATCTGCACATGGCTCACTGCATTGTACTGCATATATCACATAATTCAGTTTGTATTTGGGTCTTTTATCCTTGGGGTGGACAAGCTTCTGCCTTAGTATATTCGTGGATTTGAAGGGTGCACATATGTTGTGTTGACTGAAGATCCTCCGGAGCTTTTCCAATATTCCTGCAATGTATGCAATGACAACGTTGTTTTGTTTATTGTTTTCTTCTTTGCCTGCTACGGAGGAGCTCCTGCTAGGTCTTTTTTGGGATTTGATGAAGGCCCCACTTGGGATAGCCACACGTTCTGAGGGCTTCCTTGATGTGTTTTAGTTCTTTTTCTTTTCCATCTTTGCTGGTAGGCAGACTTTCAGCTCGATGGTGTAAGGTTCTGATAACTCCCATTTTGTGCTCCAGTGGGTGGTGAGAATCAAAATGTAAATATTGATCCGTGGGGGGGGGGGTTCTGTAAACTTCATTGTTAAGGCTTCTGTCTTCCTTAATGTGTACTGCATAATCCAGGAAGGCCAGGGTATTTTCCTTAACATCTTCCCGTGTGAATTTCATGTATCTGTCCACAGAGTTGTATGTGTTTGGTGAACGCTTCCAATTCCAATTGGTGTGTTTTGCTACTCTTATTGGGAATTAGCCAATATTTGTTTGATTTTTGTCTCAGAAGATTAAATCAGACTCCCCAGTTCTGACTCAAAATTATTAAAATGGACTTTATTGTAGTCTTGAAATTCTTGATTTCCTTTCTTATTTTCTGTAGAGCAATAGCCCATGCAACTTTCAATTATTAATTATTTTAATATTTTATTTTAATGTTGCTTCTGCTTTTAATTCTACTACTTCTTGATACACTTTTTGAAATTTGAGTGTTTACGTAAACTGAAAAAGTGGGATAGAAATTTGGTAAAAAATAAATATCACACAAATTATATATCAATAATTTTACTCAGGTAAAATTAATACTAAATAAATTAAAAGGCTCTGTTAAATTATTATTGAGATAGAAAATGACTGCATCATTCTCAGTAGTAGCCATAAAATTACTCTTTATCATGATGTCTGTATAAACATAACTAAGAATACTGTTGTGTAAATATTTTGTTTTAGCTATCTTTTGAACTCTTAATAGTAATGTGAAAAAATCCTTTGCTTTCAATGCTAATCAAAAATGGCTTGCAGAGGATGGATATAAAATGACTTGACTTTTATACTCCCACAAGTGCATCAAACATATTCAAGAGATTTACTGTTTACTTTCTTTAACAGTGATTTATCCAGAGTATTAATGGTTTGAATAAAGCCATAATTTGTATTATTTTGGATGTACTACATTCAAATTAGTATACAGTGTATTACAATGATGATAATTGGCTGTAAAATTAGGAAATAGGCATGCAAGAAAAAATAAATTTTAGAGCACCTACAAACCCTTCAAAAGTGTCATTTTTCTTCTTAAAAATAGATTCATTCTGCATTATCATTAAAACATATCTCCAACTGACTGCAGTCAACATTAAGGAAGATACATAAATTACATGAATGGCCGTAAATGGCAATTTAAAGGATTTAAATTTGGCTAGATAATGGTCCCAGCTTTTTAAATAAATTGGTAAGTACAATGCTTAATATATCTATCTTCCTCTTTGTTCTAGGCACAATCAAATCAATATTCAGCCACCTCAGACCCCAGCTCCCCCATTAGGATATGTCTCTGGAACATTAATATCAGATTTTGAAGCAGACATTCCAGAGGATGAAGATGAGGATGATATTGAAGAAGAGGCTATAGAAATCACACGGCCATTACGAGACCTAGAGCATACGTCAGGCTGCGGCACAGACAACCTTGACAGCTTTTTGACAGGTAGGAAAAGAACACTGATAAGCCCTATTTGTGAATGCAGAAAACGTTATAAATAACAAACTGTGAGTCGCAAAGTCAAAAACAAGCAAAAAAAAATCCAAGGTAACTCAGTCTGAATTGATAATAAAATTACTATTGGTGAAATTGACAACATTCAATTTATATATGAATTTCATAATCTTAGAAGGGTTCAGATCTAGAGTAGCCCTTTTTGCCTTTGGAAGCCTTAAGCATGCATAGTCCACATACGTATGTAATTAAAGTTACTTTTAATCTATTTAGTTATTTAATGTTTGCAATCAAACTGCTTTCCAAACTATTTATGTACAAAGATTTCAAAACTAAATCCACTTTAAATCCAATCTAAAGCCTTTGAAAGAGTGCTTTCTTAGTCCCATAAGTGCTTTTTCAAAAGGCACCTGGACTTTCTTGTTTTTCTTTGAAGACGTTTCGCTTCTCTTCCAAGAAGCTTCTTCAGCTCTTCTTAGTGTACCTGTATGATAAGCTCTTTGCCTGAATTTTCTGGCATAATTTTTAAACAAAAATTCTCCATATTTCTCCATATATCCCAAGTTAGTAATATACCATATACCAAAAATATCAGTTTTTTTAAATGACTACTTGTTAATTCTATCACCATCTTGTGTATGTAATTGATCTTAATATTTATAATGCTGTAAGTTTTAGGTTTTAGAACAAAATATTAATATATGCTAACCCAAACCCTTAATCATAGGGCAACAGTATTGTTGACACGTACTTAGCCCGACATGTGGAGCAAAATTTCTAAATTAAAATATCCATATGAGTGGTAAATGCTTATTAAGATACTTCTTTTCAGAACTCTTTTATGAAACCAAGTGAATCAAATATGTATGGGTTTGTCAGTTATTATAGATGAAAACATCATGAATTTCATAAACATGAGATTTTTCATTTTTAATGAAAAATAAATTGAAGCCATTTAAGCTAATTTATTTCTTTTTAGAATTTCAGTCTTCTCCATCTGTATCACCCCTTATTTTTTCTTATTGCTGAAAGGCACAAAAAGTTATCAGATTTATTCAAGCTGTTAGCATGCACTTAGAACATTAAGTAGCTGTTCAAATGTTGCAGAGCAGTAAAATACTAGGATAAAACGGCATCTTCCTCTGCTTCTGTTACAGTTTAAGCACTAACATTAATTTATGATCTGTCATCAATTCATTTACATGCTATTTAATGCTAAATCCACTCTTGCAGATAAATCTGTATTCCTACATCCATTAGCCTTGAGTATAATTCAGTTTTATAATATGATCTGTTAATTACTCCTTCACTTTTTAATGAGATTTTAAAAAATCTCATTTAGATCCCTTGTTTTGGAGCACACTTATGAGCAATGGCCATCTTATTTCTACCAATTAAATAGAACTTTATAGAAAATAAATGTACAAAAATAACAATTAAAATATGTATTATTTATCTAAACATTTCCAGATTATTATTCTAATATTTTAATGGAAGTAATTATGATATCACAGTTACTTGGCAGGAACACAAAAATAAAGGAGCTATCAGTAACACAAATATTGCATTACTGATTTCACTGGATAATTGATTATTTATTTAAATGATTTATATGGCCACCCAACCTGCAAATGACAACTTTGGGTAGCTAACCTAGGATTAAAAACATAGAACAAAAGAGCCAACAAAGAGGAAAACAGAAAAAATACCACATAGCCCAGGTTGAGTCATGATACACATAAAGCAAACAAACAGGTTTTCAAAGCCTTATAAAAAGTGAAGCAAGATCAGAGTCTTCCATATCTTGGAGCGTAAGCTGTTCTAAAGGATAGTATACAGTTGGGGAGATGATTTTGAGATAAATATGCAGGAAACATTACATAGGTAAAAGAGGATGAAAGTATTTTTAAGTCCAGAACAACAAAATAACATTCAGAAGTGGCTCAGAGAGATGCAATGAATTATAAGGAGGAAGGAGGTACAGCACAATATTATAGTAATATTATAGTACATGGAATCTCAATAAAAATAGTATTAGCCTTCTTGTGGTATTGATTTCCTAATCTGGTCGATCAAATCAGATTTTGTCTCTAGTAAGGACTGCAACAGACAAGAATTTTGTGATTAATGGCAGTAAGTGGTATTGATTGATCGGTTGGTTTTATAAGACTTCACAGTTCAAACAATGAACATTAAAAAACCACACATTAAAAAAGCAAATAAAATATCAACCAAACTTGAAATTATTGGACTCAAATTAGAGAAGTGGGGAGAGATAGGGAAGCGATCTTAACAGCTTTTGTAAAGAGAAACAAAGTTGGTGCCTGTCATAAATCAGGAGAGAACATTTCAGACCACAGGAACAGCCAGTAAATAGATATGATTCCCAAATCCCATGAGATTGCAAAATTTAAAAGGGGGAACCTGGACCAAATTTAATACAGTATGTTCTCATTTACGGACTTACTGTTCAGCGACCATTTGAAGGTATGAGGGTGCTAAAAAAAATCACTGACCAATGACCGATCACCGTTACATGATCGGTTCATGGCTGCTGGCAAAATGCATTGCTTTCAGTGTTTATTCCCCATTATGTGCCTGCCTATAATCTATCAATATTACTACAGAGATATAATGCATAATGAATAATCATCAATTTTCCTGTTTTTGGGTTCAAACTATCGAGATCAGCTTATGTCCAGTTAATAATTCCAGCAATATATCATGTCACAGGTATGGTGCAGATATTGATGGCTTTGATGGGTTTTGCAAATTCCCTTTTGTTTTTAGCATTTTTCTGACACTTTTGATGTATTCTTTACTAATTACATTTTTAACTTCTCCATGCTTGATGTTATCAAATTGTAAAATGACCAGAAGCTTGTAAACGTCTTCCTGATGGCTCCCTTATGGTTGGACAATTCAGCATTTCAATCCCATTACTGTTCTTTATTTTATTCCAGTTAATTGCTACTATAGCACATTTTTCTAGGCCAATTCCATCTGTGCTAAAAATTCTTATCTTATTTGTCAAGGACTGGATTTCAATTTCTGATTTTCCATAAAGCTTCAGATCATCCATATAAAGCAAATGTGAAATTTTATTAGCATGCTAATCAAGGAGAGAAACAACCTAGAACTAAGAAGAAACTTCCTGACAGTTAGAACAATTAACCAGTGGAACAACCTGCCTCCAGAAGCAGTGAATGCTCCAACACTGGAAGTTTTTAAGAAGAGACTGGACAGCCATTTGTCTGAAATGGTATAGGGCTACCTGCCTGAGCAGGGGGTTGGACTTGATGACCTCCAAGGTCCCTTCCAACTTTATTATTATTATTATTATTATTATTATTATTATTATTATTATTATTATTATTATTATTATTATTATTATTATTATTATTATTATCTGTTGTTTGTAGCCTTTTTCTTCAAAATCAGTGAAAACGGGATCATTGCAATGACAAATAAGAAAAGTGATAATGAGTCACCCTGGAAGATGCCTCTCCTAATGTTGACAAGTCCATATTTTTCATTTCCAACAATCAAATCTTTCATTGCTTCATAATTTTTTCTATTAAACATTCTAAAGTTTTTACTGATACCAATTTTTTCCAAACTTTTGATGATCCAACTTTGTCAAATAGCTTTTTATAATCAACCCAGACGATAGTAAATTGGTTTTTGAGCTTTTGCAGTTTCCAAACCATTTTATCAATCAGAAGCTGATATTTTGTACTTCTGTTTTGTTCTATTATTTCCCTGCTGTTCTACTGGAATAATGTTGTTTTCTTCCATATAATTTTGCTTGTTTTCCTCTCTTATATCTTTGAGTAATTTAAGTATTGTAGGCAAGTATGCTATTGGCATTATTAATATTTATGGTTCATCACCCAGTTAGCCAGATGCAGTGCAAAAGTTTGAAAGTTTCTCAGAAAATAAAATGCTGCTGCCTTTGTTACCTTTCTGGTAGTGCCTCCTATAAAACAATATTTTAAATGAAAATATTTTAAGAATGTTTTTATTTTTTTATTTTAGGCAAACCACATTCCACTTCTCAGAAACTTCGCCCAACCAGCCCATTTTCTACTGATAGCAATACTAGTATAATCCAGAATCAGAGTCAAAGGCCTAGGCCTAACCCTACCAAAAAACAGCCATCCTTGCCTCATCGTAGGGAAGGCATGGCAGATGGTAAGTTCCCTGGTTTAAAACTATTTCAGTGGCTTGTGAAAAATAAATCCACTGTTTTTGTTATAAAGGTTTCTTCAAATACAATTAGTTATCTAATTGTATGTTTGCATCTTTGTTCAATATCAGAAAATAATAAATTATGACCAGGCTTGGTATGCAAAAGTTTGTTTCTATAAACTGCTTGCGAACTTCAGAACAATATTTAGGCTTTAGGGAGAACTGGTATTTATTCATGTATACATTTAAAACTTAAGCACATTGCAAAGCTAAGTTTTAAGTCAACTGTTTCTTTTATATTTTGTTCTTTCTATCACACAAATACAGTAAATATGTCCTCTGTGTTTCAGATCTGCCCATATAAAGCTTATTTGGCCAATGAAAACTCAATATCCTCTTTGATTCATTTTATTCTATACATTTAGAGATTACATCATATTCTCAGGTTTTTGCAAGGCACTTGCCTTTTTAAAAACTATGTACTATAATTGTGTATGTGTATGAAAGAGACTTTGGCCACTTATCATACGGTATTTTTACATTAAGGTTTGCATGCATTTTTCAGAAATCTAAGAGGTATTTGATGCATAATTACCAGCTTTCTGCAACATAGCCTTATAGTTCTTGAGTGCAGCTAAAACTTGCAAAGCCTCACACACATAGACACACTTCTCTGCCTCAACAAGTTAGCCAAATCCTTTCTAAATTAAATTGGTGATTAAACTTAGTATGATTGCTTTTATATCCATTTTCTTTGTCCTGTCATTCATATCTGTAGAGAAAAAAAGTTTCATCAGTTTTTATTTGCCTTGACACATGTAATGGTACAGAGCATATCTTTGAGCAAATAGATATAATTCTGACTTTGTCCAACGTTACATCAGAAAAGAACTGGTTGTTGAAAGTCAAGTTTCTTTGTAGAGTAACTAGCATTTCTAACACATGTTCATTGTCATTTTTGTCATTTTATAATATGTATAATATGTACAATATAGCTTAAGATGTTTTAACAGGTTGTGTGTGGGTAGTACATACTTTTTTTTAATTTGGGGTAGGCAGAGTATATAGTGGAATTGTTATTCATGAGAAAAGGGTTACAATGATTGTTTCAAGGACTAAAAGACTGCAAGTAAATTTTAAAAATGTTAACTTAAAAGAAGTTCATAAAGTGAGAGTTCTATCTGTCCCACTTACCTCCCACAGCTGCATTTACTGATGTGAATTGATGTGTTGAATACAGATAGACAAAAGGGAGGCAGAAAGGGTAGAATTACTCTTTTAATGAATGTTCAGATAGTTACTCTGATCACAGAGATTGGCTTAACTGAGAACATTACTATAAAAGTTCCATCTTACAGGTCTTTTTGTTTTTGTTTTAATAAAGAAAAGGCTCCTTTAGGATATTGGGTCTTCCTGAGTGTGTAGATAGCTTGGCAACAATTACAAAGATGGTCCTCCATTGGTTTCTTCTGGATTTTGTTTTGGGGGGGGGGAGGGATTGTCCTTCTAGCCTGCAGTTCTGACATTTCTTGGAGGTCAGAAACAAACATCCAAGTATAATTCTGCTTAGTTTATCAAAATCAGCTAATTAGGTCCTTTTATAGGTTTTGCAAATGTGTAATAAGAAATATAGATTATCTGGGCCAGCTAAAATTGTTTTTCTCAGAAAGAATATGACCTGACTAAAATCAGTAAAATATATGTTTAATAATGTTAATAGATAAAGCCCTTCTTTTTTGTTCTATAATTTAATGTTTCACTGAATTTTATAAAGCTGTTTACATTTTTAGATCTTCCACCACCACCAGACCCACCTCCGGGTCAGGGAATAAGGCAACAAATAGGTACTGGCCAACGTGGAGGTTCAACAGAGAGAAAAGGGAGCTCTTTAGAGCGACAGCATACAACCAACATAGATGAAACAAAGAGTTCTTTGGATCGCCAAGCTAGAACATCATTAGAGTGGCAACGACAAACCCAGGATTGGCTAACTTCCACCGAACTTCAAGGCCAGCAAAAGCAAGCCTTTGGATCAGGTGTGTAATTGTACATCTCAGAGCAGCTTAGGCAATTCCCTAAACCTGTTATAATTTACTATTAATTCCCTTACAAATGGTGAAGGTCAAGGCTTACATAGCAACAAAGGATGTCAATTAGCATCTGACATCCATTGTTATTTCTTCTTACAATGGTGAAGCATTGAATAGACCTAACATTCTGATTGCATGCTTTCTTTTAGGTATTAATAATGCTGTTATTCTATACACCTGAAGCATTTATTTATTATCTGAACAATTATCTTTGAAGTATGTATTTGTTGTGTTTTTAAAACACTGATCTAGAATTTTTGCATGCTAATAGTGCACTAAATATCCTTATGTTCATTAGCAAACATTGATTCATATATAATTCATTTTTTTCTGAAAAATGGTCAAAATTGTGACTTGCTTATATGTAACTTTTAAAAGATAAAGGTTAGAAATTTTGTTCAGCCAGTTTGGTGATTTGGAAGTCTTTATAAGAAATATATTTACTATATTCATAAATTATTGTCTACAGATTTCAGATATTCATTCTACTAACTGATACAATATATTTCAGGCATCCTGAATTAGTGGAATAAATCCTATATTCATAGCTCTTTACCAAAAATTATAAATTGCAAATAAATAATAAGAAAAAAAACATTTACATATGATAAAAGCATGCTGACATAAATTCTTTATTCTCATGATATCCAGTAATAATGATGTGTTTTATGGGATGCACAATAATAATGCTATGCACTAATTGACTGCTGAATTTTGATTATTTTATAAGAAAAACAATCTATTATTTTGGGATTATTACTGTGTAAATATAAGAGTGGAATATATCTATCTAGGAATCAGCCTCAATGAACTGAAAAATACACTTCAGAAATATATTTATGGTCTTTTATTCTGCTAAATAAATGTTCTATATCTTGTTATATAATACTGTCCTTCCCCAGTACACATACAGCAATAATGCTGTAGTGATTGTGTCACAGACCCAAGTAGATATAAGAAAAGCAATAAGGGCAATGATATTCTTCATTAAAGACCATTTGTTAGAACATTTTGTCTGAACACTTTTTAAAAAAAATATTAAAAGACACAGGATAGGACAGGCAAGAGCAAGCAGTGTAATTCTATATGGTCCAGGTTCAATACATGGTTTAAAAATTGAGTTATAATGTTAAAAAAATAAAGGTATTTCAAAGTACACATATCAGAAGACATTGATGCTTGAGTTCAATCAATCAATCATTCAGAATAGAGCTGGAAGGGATCTTGGAGGTCTTCTAGTCCAACCCCCTGCTCAAGCAGAAGACCCAATACCATTTCAGACAAGTGGCTGTCCAGTCTCTTCTTAAAGACCTCCAGTGATGAAGCACCTACAACTTCTGAAGGCAAGCTGTTCCACTGGTTAACTGTTTTCACTGTTAAAAAGTTTCTCCTTAATTCCAGGTTGCTTCTCTCCTTGATTATTTTCTATCCATTGTTTTCTTGTCTTGCCTTCTGATGCTTTGGAGAATAAGTTGACCCCCTCATCTTTGTGGCAGCCCTCCAGATACTGGAATACTGCTATCATGTCACCCCTACTCCTTGTTTTCTGTAGACTAGCCATACCCAATTCCTGCAACGGTTCTTCTTATGTTTTAGTCTCCGAGCTCTTAATCATCTTAGTTTCTCTTCTCTGCACTTTTTACAAAATCTCAACAACTTTTTTGTAATGTGGTGACCAAAACTGGATGCAGTATTTCAGGTGTGGTTCAAACTGTACTATTGATGTACTATTGCCATAGCTTATTATTATGTATGAAAGTCTCAGATTCATTTTGTAGCCACTAATCTTTGAGGTGAAATTAGGAAAAACTTTTACTTACAACTCAGTTGTATGGACTGATGGTACAACATAATAAAACCAGGTTCTTATAATCCTAATCCTAGTCACTTTAAATACTTGTTAGAACAGGGGTTCCCAATCTTTGGGTTGCAGCCCACTAGTGGGCCATGAGCTGTTTGCAACTGGGCCATGGAAATTGAGCATGCGTGCATACATGCATCTGACTTACATGAGCAGTGGGCATGCATGTGCATGCAAGCTCCATTTGTGTGAGCAGTGGGTGAGCGCATGCACATACACTCCATTTGTATGAGCGGCGGGCTTACAGGAAAATGGAGCTGTGTGCAGGCCCACATGCTTGCCAGCCGCTCACGCGGAACCATTCCCTCCCCCCTGAACAGTCCGCAAAGCTGGAAAGGTTGGATAACTCTGTCTTAAAACATAGAACAGATTTCAATTATGGACCATGAACTAAATATTTTAATATTGCTTTACCACCATCTTGTTTGTTTTTTACTGGAATTAATAGAATTTAAATGGATTAATCTTGGTGGAATTTTAGTTCTAGGACTAGGTGATATGTTTTTCCCAATAATTTTATTAAGGATTATATTAAATCTGTAAATATACTGTAATATAAGAACCTAACACAAAAATAGTTTAGAAAAAGAATCAACCACCAAGAAAGAAGTAGTAAGAGAAAGAAATTTCCACCTTCATTGTTAACAAATATATTCATCATTAACAACTTTTCATTGTCTCTTAAAATAAAACCAAGTATATCTTCATCCTATAACTCATCTATTTTTATCTCTAAATCTTCAGCATTCCTTATTAATCAGCAACGGTCCAGTAAAAAAATTGAAAGAAAACCAAGAACATAATCTAGTACTCCTTCCCATTTAATCAAAAAAGCCTTTATCTTCCTTTTTACTAATCAAAATATAATCTAAATTAACAATTAAACCTTACAAAAAATAAGATATAGTAACCTCTCTTTACATATCAAAAATAATAATATCCATTCATGATAACCACTAAGCATCATCAGAGGTTTCTTGCTCAAGCCATTTTCAAATCTTGATCAAGTTTTTTTCTATTACTTTTATTTCTCACCAATAAAGGCAAATATAGGTGTCCCATGATAATGTTGCAGGATCCAATCTGGGCTGGTCACCAGGACCAGAGGTTTAGTCTTCCAAGCTTTCAGACCTCGTGCTGGAGCCCACTCTCAGGAAACTACTCTCTAGCAGTGTTTTTATTTTTATTTCTTCTCTTGGAAATCTTGTCATCTTTATCCACATCCATCTGTAATTTCCATGTAATAATTCCAGTACATCTCTTATATTCCCATTTTAAAAGATAATCCACATGTTTTGATACATTATTTGTATGTCTTTAATTTTTAAATGATCATTTAGTTCCATTGGTAAATCCAGCATATCCATCTATTTCTTATAATTTTTATGTACATCTTAAGTTCCATTCTGATTATCTTCAGGGGTTTCTCTTTAATATCTGCTTTTGATTCCAATATAGAATCAAAAAGTCATGCATTTCTTTATTCACAAAGTGACTGGTAAACTTGCTGCTCCAAGATTTTTAAATCTTAAAGGAACAATAAAATACAAGTCTAAAGTGATTAAAAATATGGAGTTTGGTCGAACTTTAAGTTCATGAAAGGCAGCATTTATGGCTTGGAGCACAATGGAATCCATGATTCCCAGCTGATTGAAATTGGCTGCAAAAACATCTGTTCCTGATATCTACTCATAAAAACAGATCTCCAAAGTACAAATGGTTAATCACAACATGTTCCAAAGAGAATTTCAGGAATCTAGCTCTAACATCCAGCAGCTTTTTAGGCTGTAATGTCTCCTGCACTCTGCAGAGCAGAGAAAAATATTGGGCATTGGTTCACTGTTCCTCACCAGAAGCCTGGAATTTTATTCTTAAATTATAACAGATTCTATAGACCTTTGCTAAGAAATAGTGAATGTGATTCTGTAACAGAACTCAATATTAAAGCATAGGAAATGTTTATTAGGTAATGTTTTAGTTTTTATATATAAGTCAATTAAATAATTTCCATAGTACTAAATATCTTTGGAAATAATACCAGGTAAGTAATTAAATATGCTAATTGTATAGTTCTTTATCTTAATTGAAAATTTATCATAATTCTAGTGGTGAAGAAAAGCATTGTTTGTACACTGAGCAACAGTAGTTACTCTGTAATCAACTATTAGTCTGTAAATTGTGTATTTTTTCTATTTATTTAAGGCACCATGTTTGTTTTAATTATGAGCAGTTTAATTTCAGAATGAATATATGACTGTGTTCCTTTGAACAAAATGTAACTTCTGATTCCTGCCTGAACTAGTCTTTGCAATTTCCTTGGCAAGATTTTTTTCAAAAGAGGGTTGCAATCTTCTGGAGAGCAAATAGTCCCAAGTTCACCCAGCTGGCTTTGCACCTAAGCAGGTCCCCATATTTCAACGCTGCTGCCTTAACTATTATACTAAACAGGCTTATTTTAGGCAAAAGGGGTGCATATATTTTTCTTTCCACAGGTTTAGTCGTTTTAAAGTATCAGGCAAGTTTATTAAATTCATCTGTACATTTAATTATTTTGAATGAAATATATATATATAAATTTCCAATTCCCAAAACTTAGTAATTACTCACATTTTTGAAACTGAATGTAATATTTCATATACATAGGTGAGACTGTTGATTCCTAATGCACAAGCCAATTTCAAAATTTGTATGTCTCATTATATTTTCAGAAGAGACATTGGTGCCATATAGCAAGCCTAGCTTCCCATCCCCAGGTGGTCACAGCTCTTCAGGTACAGCATCTTCTAAAGGATCAACTGGACCCAAAAAAGCAGATGTCATGAAAGGAGGTCATCAGCGCAACATGAGCGACCTCATTGATGTAGGATATATTGGATTAAACAGTCAAGGACAGTTTTCTGATGAATTATGTAAGATTATTTTGCAATCAAGAACATTAAAATGTTTAAAATTAGAATAGAAGAAAAATGTTTACTTTTCTGTGTCAGTGGATAGTCATGGGAAAACTATGGTTAATAACATATTAACCTATAATATGCTATAACATTTTTACATGTTTAATAATGTAAATCACAATATTATAAATTTAAACAAGTGTACACAGTATTTTCCATCTGAATTAGTATAAATAGTAATGTTCCATAGTCCTGAATCAATGGAACTTCTTGTTTAGTTTTCTTGGGTTTGTAGGGCACAAAGACCATGTTTCATAAAACTATATTATAACCATGTTGTTAAATAAGCAAGAAACAAACCAGTATATAGGAAAAATGAAAAGCCAAAATACAGTGTTAGCTTCCTATAAATTTACAACAGATAACCAAGGATAATAACAGCTTCCACTAGTGTTATGTCTTTTAGTACAGGAAACTCCCTATATAACATAATTGCTTAGATTCTTAGATTCAATCTTATAGACCTTTTCTTCATTCATATAAATTATTGAAAATAAAATAAAATACAAACAATTCTACAGATAGTTTAATTGATACACTTACTTTTTTACTTCTGAATCTCTTTTTATTTCATATAGCTTTGCTATGTTTAATATAAATTTAATATAATTTAATATTAATATAAAATATTGATTTCCTAGTTTTATTACATATAAACATTATAAATATATAATATGTGCAAGAGAGAAGATGGTCACCTAGAAAAAAAAAAACTTTTTAACTATTCATTTGGAAGTTCTCAATTTTATTTAATCATTTTCTCCAAGAATTTAACATTAAACAGAAATTTAACATTTCTGAACAGCAAACTTTTAACTACAGTAGAAAACTACTGCTTGCAACAGCATATTATTTATATTCCATGGTAAAGGGTTACACACACAAAATAAATCTAAAGATATAGGAGGAATTTGCTCCCTTTATTTGCTCTCCCTTATTTTTATAAAAATAGAATTTTATATAGGCTATATATAAATGAATAAATCAAAAAGCTGTGGGCATATACCAAAATGTGAACTTTTGATAATATTACAATATACTTAGTAACTTAGTATTACAGGTAACTTAGTAATAATGAAGAAAAAGCTTTAAAATATGCAAATGGGAAAATGCACTTATAGTTCTGTGCAATAAAGAACAGTCTAGACATAATTGCATTTTCCTAATTTATGTGTAGAGAAAATGTATAAAGTCTGAAAGAATAACCCAAAATGCCCATAATAATAGAGGGTACTCCTTTATTTTGTCCATAAATGATTCAACTGAATAAACATGATCCTTTTTGAAAATTATGAGTGACAATGTAAAAAAATGTCTATTTCAGCTCTACATATAAGAACCTTAATATTTTGGGGATGAGATCACAGTTACTTTCTTATAGGATATTTTCTGTCACGTCATAAAACTTTGAACTGTATAAAATAATACTTGAAATGTGAATTAATGTATAAGTGTTACATGTAAATTTCACTTACAATTGGGTCATAGTTATTCAGTTATAGAACAAATTAGGTCAATTTATTTTCCTCAGTTAAAATTCTATTTTAATAATAGTTTTGCTCTACTTCCAAACTTCTCTTTTCCAGAAATTTGTAATGTTAAGATGTATTAAAATATGCAAAGATGGTATTTTGTGGTGTAGATTGTCCGAAGTTTCTACTCTTATCAAATTACAATTAGTGCTCCCAATATTTATCTCAAGTATCAAAATATTGTAATATTTTAATTTACATGTACTAAGTTTAAAATGTTATTTTAAACTATATTTTTTATCAATATATGCTTAAATCATAAAACAAATGCATAATTTTTAAAACTAAAGTGTCTTAAAACATTATCCTGCTCTTGTTTTTTGTTTAACAGAGTAGTTGAAAAGAAACATCTCCAGCTGCTTTCAAGGCCATCAAGTCTCAACTCATGGAAGTGATGACACTAAACAGTGCAATGAACATTTTCTTTATTTATGTACTTACTATTAAAGGAACTGTAAATGCAATGTAAAGAAACACAGCCACACATATCCCACAGATATTCTACCTGTGTTCTTCTTTTACACCTTTCATTTTAAATTCTTTCTTATTAAGCATATATACCAGAAAAAAATCACCCTGCAGGATGAAATAAATTTCCCTTGTATATAATTTCTTTTTATTGCATTGCTATGCAAACTCACCTTCATTTAGCTATGTTCATATTATTGTCTGTCCTTCTTGGTCTGTTGTACTATATGTGAATTAATAGGCTGTGGTGCCATATAATAACTTTTAATTGTGTAACATTTTATGTTTGAAGTTTGCACTGCAATTTTTTTGTTGGTGATAAGCACAAAACTTTTATGCCTCGTGTCATGAAGAAGAAGATTGAATGTGAAAGGAGTCTATGTACTGTAAGCTATGTTGGATAATGCTGGATGTAATGAATTATGTTAGGTGGTTTTCCATTTGGGTGTAGAATTAGGAAGATGACTGGCAAAACTGATGTTAGCAAGAGTTGATTGGGACATCAGGAATGGAATGCCATCTGAAATAGCAAGCAATGTTGCTTTTATCATTTAAAGAAAAAGGTCAAATGATGGAAGTATCAGTTTCAAGATCAGATTAGAACACGAAAGCCTCCTATCTTCTTAGTATCAGTTTTTCATTTATTCAGTACAGTTGCACTCACTACAAAGGAAGGAAGTTAAGATATTTCACTAAAGCTGTTTTTTATACTACTTTTTATTTTAGAAAAGAGTATTATCGTTGATTTGCTCTTCCATCTGAAGGTAGAGATCCAGTATGAACCATATGAAGGTAGAGAAATACTTAGCAAGACTTAAAGATGCAATTATCATTGAGATATCCAAGCTGCTTCCAAAAATCTACAGTATTCATCTTTTCAATGCTTGTTCAGTAAAGATGAAGATGTAGAGCTATGTCACTTGAAATCCATGATCTAATTTTTCTTATGCAACTAACACATAGTTTTGCTGTATTATTATCTGAAGCTGTAAGATATTGAAATCCAATTCATTTGTATTTAAATCTTGGGTTACAGTAGTTGAAAAGAAACTTACGGCATATTCATGCTCAGTTTGAAATCAAGGTGTTTCTTTTTACCAATTCAGTAACATTACGGGAAACTGGTTTAAACAAGGAAAAGAAGACATCTTTGACCTATTTTTGATGAGTAAATTTAGCCTCTTCTTACAAAAACAATGCATGTTTATACACTTTTTAAATAAACCAAACTTGCTGTAAGTGGACATTAACAAAGCATCCTGTCTCATCATTAATTTTCATGATTTCTCCAGCTACTTGCCAGTTTTTCACATCTTTGTTAGAAATATTATACATGTATTCCAATGCATTAAATATTTTATTTGAAGTTTACATCAAAAAGCTTATCTTATTCATTCATATCATTGTTACAAACATTCATATACACACAGTTAGTTCCTGTTGTTTATACTTTGCCTTGATGATCATGCTACTGTTAAACAAAATACTTCTTGATAAGCAAAGAAATATGCATTCTTTTTCATTATATTACTTTGAGAATGTGATAAACTAAAATATTTTTAGTATAAATTGTAAATCAGTATTGGAAGTATTATTTTTTCATTTTAATTTAGTTCAGAGTATTGGCAAACTAGAAACAAAGAAAGGTGCATTGATTCAGAGTGCATGGAAGTTATGTAAAATTCTCAGTAATTGAAATGTTAGACATAGCTAAGGCCATTATTCTATAAAGACATAGAACATTCACAAGTGTAAAAAAAACCATTTTTCTATCCTGAATTCTGTATATTAAAAATGAATATATATACGCTAGCATTAGTAGAATGGATACAAAAAAATCTGCATATAGTTTCATATAATGATGATACAAAAAGCTGCTTTGAAGGAGAAAAGAACTCATTCTACTCACAACCTACCAAAAATCGTGATACAGCTATGTCTGGTTTGGAGTAAGTTTTGTGTACCTGTAGGCAGGGACCTTTCAATTAAACATTTCACAGCACCAATCGGTTAAAAGTGACAAAAGATACTGAATTCCTATCATATATCACCTTAATTTTTATATATTCCTTTCTTACTCTGGAATACTGGAATTGTGATGTACTGATGTACTAATAGCTAGGATATGGGACACAAGTCCATTGCACAAAAATATGTAGCTACCAAAAGTCTTTTGCAAGGTTTGAGATAACCCATGTATTCAAATGTCAAGCAATCTTTGCCAATATTATCTGTGAAACCCTATGTGTTAGTGTTAGGCACCAAATGTCATGAGTTTTCTTGTGAGAAAGTCACATTGCCAACAAGGTCTTTTCCCCTTAACCTCAACTTCTATGAGAGATTTCTAGGACTTAAAACAGGCTTCAAATTACAATCAGAATATATTTGTCTTGGTTCTTGTTGCAACGTGCAGTTTTATAAATGAAAACTTGTATAACTTTTTTAAATCCACAGAGTGACTGCAGCTAACATCTAGGGAAAAAATAGGTATGTATTGAAATTACAGGAAAATCTGATTTGTAGAAATTCAGGATGCATGTTGGTGCATAACTGTTTACAAGTGTGTATTTTGGACACATCTGGCACTACACATTTGAAATCCTATTCCAAAAAAATATATATAAATCAGGATTTAAATAAATGTTAACACTTTAAATTATCATGGATTAGATTTAAATTTCATTTACATATTACAGTAAAATTGTAGCCATTTCTATACTTAGATCCATGGTATTAACACTAGTATTTATCCTTTTTGTCCTGTGTAAAGTTAATAATTCCATGGCTATTATCATGCACTTTCATGCCAATCTTATTAGGCAGCAGGCTAACAGTACTGAATATGCTGACATATATTCCTCTTGCTAAATTGAGTGAGCTACGAAAGTGGCTTCAACCATACATTTCCAAGTACTGTAAAAAAATCAGACTTAATGGCTTATCATAAGTGCAATATGTAAATGATAGAGCTCTCAGAAATCTATTCAAGATAATGTGATATATCACAAGTTTTCAAGATGCAACATAAATTTAAAGGAATATAACAATATTTGATAACTCAATGTTTATGCCTTGAGTTTTATATAGTATGATCTTCCTGAGTATTTTAATTAGTTTTAGAAATATGCGTTGAGCTTTGGTGGAACACCTTATTGGCCAATTTTTCTTCACAATACAATGTGAACAAAAGTAGCCATCCCATACTCTTTTAGTTAAATGTCTTGATCTTTTTAGTTCCAATTTTGTATCAGTATTAAAAATATGTAGTGCTATAATATCAGTCTATTGTTCACTACTATAGAATTATCTTTACATTATTCTTAGGATGCTTTTTAAAAGATTTAATGTGTAACAGATGCTATTGTTTTATCTCTTCTTTCTCTTCCTGTTTCTCATTATGTAGTGTACTTCAAATAATCACAGAACCTATTTTTTAAAATGTGCAATTTGCCTTTTTTCTTTTTTTATAATTGAAGGAAACTTTTATAATTGAAAATATTTCTTATTCATAATGTGTCTAAAGAAAAGGAATGTGGTGGCAGCTCTTAAAACTGTTTTCTAATTTTTTTATATAAAATGATTCAGTTACAACAGTTTTTTCAGTCACATACACACAAAGAAAATGACCTCTTAATGTGTTTCATGTGTTAGTGAAGCAAAATTTAATAGGCATAAAGTTGGTTAATCGTAATGTTAAGTGTGTATTGTATATCTACTGGGGAAAATAAACTTCCACATTTCAAAAAAAATTAAAAGAAATTTTATTTAACACTCTCAATATATGATTGCATGAACACAACATTGCAGTTTTATTCCTAAGATGTTCTATTGTGTTTTTCTGTACCCCTAAAGTATCATTTCATAGCTATTCCACTGAAATCAAAACTGAAAATGGCACCCTATTAAAAGTCTTCCTAGCAAACACCATACATATGTCATAAAGGCTGTTGTATCATCCTTCTCTGCCCCTGCTACAAAGGAACCTGATGATTCTACACAGTGAAAATCAGCTTCCTTAATTCAGTTATGTGACTTAGAACTGAAAAGGTTTAAGGCTATTGAGTGCCACTGTAGACCAGTCATGCATCATCAGTAGAAATTACTTGTGTCTAACTTTGGCCACCAAACTCATTCCTTTAAATATGCAAATTGGGCTTTTACCATTAAAGAAAACATTTACAGAATATTTCTCGCTCGCTTGCTCTCTCACTCTCTCACATACATTTACTTTATATTCTTAATTGATTTGGAGGGAGGGAAGAAGAAGGAAGGAAGGAAGGAAGGAAGGAATCCATCTAAGGAAAAAAATAGAAAATAAAAAAACTTCAACAAAGGAAAAAAAAATTGTAAAAAGGCAGTGCGAACATGCAGGAAACCTTGAACGAGTTCTTATTCATGTGACATGCATGCACTCTTCTGTTTTAGTGTATCAGCTATTCACTTATACCCTTTATTGCACACTAATTAGAATCACACACTGTGAAAGTACCAATACCACAGAATGGGAAAGGAGTGAGAAAAGAAGATAATGTGAAGGACTCAAATTCTCTCTTTTATCTGTTCTGTAACTCTCATTTACCCAACGCATTTTAAGAGAATGGATATTATATCTAGTTGGCTTAATTAACTTTAAGAAGTTCCTATAAATTGCTGGTGACATTTGTGCTAAATAGGTAGAGAGCAGGATAAATTGGCCTCTTTGTACTGATTCTGTCTATCCATGGTTGCAGTTTTGTGGAAGTACATACACAATATTCTCAATATTACAAATAACCCTTACCAGCACAGTTGGGAATTATTGGTTTGGGAGCAAGAGGAAAGGAATAATGCTGTTCTTTAACAGATATATTAAGTATATCCTTCAAAAATAACATAGGTTCTAATCATACAGTAACCAGTTGTTTCTGACAAAACTGGTAAGTATGGTTACCAATGAATCATATGATGCTGAGAGAGACAGACAGACTATGAAGATCACCATGAAAATTGACTACGGATCCTGTACTGTTTCTTGCGTTGTAGGCACTGAAGAGGCAGGACTCACAAACAGGTACTTCTTTATTTGCAGCTAAACAGAACTAAGAAAATGGCTCCGCCCCTTTTTATACATTCAGCTTGGGGCGTTGCCAACCAATGAATGCACCGTATTTTCCCGCTCAAATGCATCCTAGTCAGCCTTGCCAACAGCAAGTCTGGCCCAGCAGGCCACGTGGTCTGCTGACTGTTCAGAGCAGCTCCCTGCATCTGTTCCCAATTAAGCTCAGTACATAACACCCCTCCCCTCCTGGTTCAGGAGCAGATATGTACTATTTTACAATACTACAACGTTCCCTTACAATGTACATTATAACAGTCAATAATACACAACATTATAGGTCTTCCATTACAATGGAACATACATAAGCATCTCAATTGCAACTAAATACATAAGCATTTACATTTGCACAGACAGAGACCTTACATAGTCCCTTAAGAACTTCGGTGCGCCTTTGGCCCGCTCCGATCATCTCGGAGCTGCTGCAAGCGCCCGATCTGCAAGCTCGCCTGCCAGGCTCGGCAGACCGGAACTTTGGGACCCGTTTGATACGGGTGAACCCAGATCGTGAAGGCTGGCCTGTTCCGGTAGACCCGATCCTTTGTCCATTTGGCTGGCCTGTTCCTGTAGGTCTAACCCAGAGTTCTGCGGTGGGGTGGAATTCCCCTGATCGGCGTAAGCAGCCGGTTGGAAACACTGTCCTGTTGGCGCAAAGCCTGAGGTTGAAGCGGCATGGAAAGCCGATTGAGCGCAAAGTCCCATGGACGTGCCCGAGTCAGGAGCCGCCTCGTTGGCAAAACCCCTATTCGGTGAATGCAATGTTCCGCTTTCACTGAGCAGCTGAGATTCACGAGAGCAGAGTAAGGAGTGGAAGAGTGGCTAGGCAACCTGCATTGTAGCTGGTCAATGTGCCTACGTAGCACGCGACCATCCTCCAATGCCACTTCATAAGAAAGTGGCCCTGTCACCTTGCAAACTACAGCTACCACCCACAGTTGTCCTGGACCATAATTGCGTGCCCAAACCGGATCACCCACTTTCAATTGCCTTGGGGCCCTCAGCTGTGACACCTGCGATGCAACCCAATCTGGGTGTAATCTATCCAACTTGGTGATAAGATGGTGACCCCAGCGGAGCTCAGCTGGGCTCTTGCCCATGGATATGCATGGTGTTGTGCGGTGGCAGAGGAGGAAGTCTGCCAACCTGTGGTGCCAGTTGCTGTGGGTGATCCTCTTTAAGGAGTCTTTTGTGGTGTGCACCATGTGTTCCGCTTGGCCATTAGAGGCCAGGTGAAATGGAGCTGATGTGGCATGCCTTATCATATTCGCTCTCAGAAAGGACTGCAACTCCAAGGAAGTAAATTGAGCTCCGTTGTCGGAGACGAGGACATCTGGGAGGCCATGTGTGGAAAGATGCCACGAAGAACCCTAATGGTGATGGCGGTCGTCGTATTGGACACTGGAACGACTTCCAGCCACTTAGAGTGACTGTCCACAACAATAAGGAAGAGCTGCCCCTGAAAGGGGCCGGCATAGTCGATATGAACCCTCGACCAAGGAGCATGAGTAGTTTCCCATCTATGGACGGGAGCATGTGGCATTTCAGGCCTTGACTGCTAGCAAATGGAGCACCCGTGGACCTGGGCCTCGATGTCTTTATTGAGTCCAGGCCACCAGAGGTAGCTACGCGCGAGCGCCTTCATCCGGACTATGCCCGGATGTCCCTCATGCAGAGAATCAAGGACTCTAGTCCTCAGTGAGGTCGGGATTACTACCCTATTTCCCCACAGGAGGCAACCGTTAAAGGTGGATAACTCGTGCTTCCTCTTCCAGAAACTCTGGAAGCTAGGGCCAGGACACGTTTCCAACCATCCTGTATACACTCAGTTCAACACGCAGCTCAAAGTGCTATCAGAAGCTGTTTCTGCAGCCACATCCCCTGCGTTAAGGGGGGACTCCAGCAAATCCTGGATAGACAGGATGTGGTTGGCCAGTGCAGGATCTGGCTCTAAATGCTGTAAGGGCAGTCTACTAAGGCCTTCTGCATGACCCATTTCTCTACCTGGTTTGTGAACCAGGCAATAATCATAAGCTGATAGAAATATTGACCACCTCAACATTCTAGGAGAGATGATTTGGGGTGTCTGCTTGTTTGTTGTGAACAACCCCAGAAGCAGCTTGTGGTCAGTAAAGACCATGAAATGGTACAAAAAGTCATGGAATTTTTTGACGCCAGCCACAATGGCCAATGCCTCTCTATCTATTTGCGCGTAATTTTGCTCAGCAGCAGACAGAGTTCTGGAGTAATAGGGACTTGTGTCCCATCAGCCCTGAGGTGACTTAAGACAGCCCCGATCCCGTAAGAGGATGCATCGCAAGCTATGCTAACTGGCAACTGCTCATTGAAATGAGCCAACACCGCATTGGAAGACAACAATGCTTTAACCGCAGCAAAACTCCTCTCGTGGACACTTGTCCACTTCCATGGGGCCTGTTTGTCCAAGAGCCGGTGTAACGGCTCTGCCACTGCGGCCTTGTGGGGGAAGAAAGCATGGTAGAAATTAAGGAGTCCCAGGAAGGCTTGGAACTCTCCCTTCGTCTTGGGACTGGGTGCCTGCTGAATCGCTTTGAGCTTGGATTCAGCAGGATGGATGCCTTCGGCATCTATGCGAAACCCCAGGAATTCTGTGGAAGTGACTCCAATTTTGCACTTCTCTTGTTTGAGCTTCAGCCCCGCTTCGTGGAAATGCCGCAAAACGGCCTGGAGCCTGTCAGCCAGGGTTTCAATTGATTCCCCTGCGATGAGGACATCATCGAAGTATGGGCATACGCCCAGAATATTGCGGAGTGTGCGCTCCATGACACTCTGGAAGATGCCAGGGGCTACATTGAAGGCTCCCCGGTGGGTCACTATCGTTTGGGCCTCTTCCGTGGCGTCATCCACCGGCAGTTGCTGATAGGCCTGGGCCAAATCTAGTTTGGCAAAAATGTGACTTCCCTGTAGAGACACCAGAATATGGCTGACTATAGGCATCGGATAGGAGTGCTGCTGAAGAGCTTTATTAAGCGTACATTTATAGTCAGCACAGATTCTGACTTCTCCGTTGGCCTTAAGTGGCGTGACAATGGGGGTTTCCCATGGACTACAATCCACTGTTTCCAAAATGCCTTGCTGCAACAGTTTGTCCAACTCAGCATTGATTCTCTGTTTGAGAGCAAAAGGCACTCAACGAGGTTTAATTCTAATGGGCGCTACTGATGGATCTAACCTTAAAGCAATTGGAGGGCCTTTGTATGCTCCTAACTCTGGGCTGAAAACATCAGCAAACTCCTTACACACTTCTGAAAGGTTTGCCGTTTGCAAACTGTTTAACCCAGTCACCCGGATGCCTAGCGCATCAAACCAATCGAGTCCAATCAGACTCGTGCGGTTGCCCTCAACAACAATGACATCCAAAGGACCCTCAAAATCCCTGAACTGAACCCCGATTGTGGCCTCCCCCTTAACGCTTACTCGGGAATTCTGGAAATCAGTCAAAATGAGATTCGACAGCCTGAGCTTAACTCATTGGCCGCTTCTGCAGCAAATCTGTTTAAGAGTTCTCTGGGAAATTATGGACAGAGCTGAACCCATGTCCAGCTCCATGTCTGAGGGGACCCCCTGCAGTTTGACTTCCAGATGAAGCTTTTTCTTCAATGGCCGGTGGGCACCTGTTCTGCATACGCTCCTTCTCGACGTGCAAAACCCCACCCTATTCTGACTGGGGACCCCGGTACCTTTCCGAGGCAACTCTTCCGATGTACGGTCTTTTGTGCGACCCAAACAAACAGTGGCGATGTGGCCTTGCCTGCCACATGCCCGGCAAGTTGCAGTGCGGAACCAGCAGTCAGCCCGCTTGTGGCGGCCTCCGCACCCGATGCATCGAGGGAAGGAAACTGCCTTGTCAGGATGCCTGTGGGGCCTTCTTTCTTGTGGTTGCTGTAACCGATCGACCTCGTTGTCCGACTCGGAGTCTTCAACCCTCTCGGCGTCCTCTAGATGGATTGTGTCCGAGCAAGGAGAGTTCCTGAAAAGCCACAAGGCCTTAACAGCTCCTCCTGCTGCTTCTTCGGCCGTTATCTCCCTCAGTGCATCTTGGAAGGAGACAGTGTCTTTGGCAAAAATCTTTTGCTGAAGTTCTCGGCTTCTCAGACCACAAACTAGCCGGTCTTGTAGCCGTTCTTCCAGGTCCTTAAATTCACAAGGCCTTGCAGCTTGTCACAGAGCAGCGATGAAATCAGCAGTGGTCTCTCCAGGACGCTGGTCCCACTGTTCAAAAGCATGTCGCCAAGCTATGACCGACAGCTTCGGCTCAAAATGTTCTTTGAGCATTCTTTTCAGCTCTGTTTAAGCAATGGACTCCAAGGGTACTGGAGCAACCAGGTTTTCCGCAATATCAAAAGTTTCTTGATCGCAAATGCACAGAAGCGTCACGGCCTTCAGTCCATCCTCCTGAACCTGGTTGACTCTGAGGTAATTTTCTACCCTAGTGATGTAGGAGCTCCAATGTTCTGGATGCTTGACGTCGAATTCAGAAAGACGACCAATCTTTGCCATGGTGTAACTTTGGCGGCCTTTTCAACGCCTCGTGCTGTGCAGGCTTCCGAAGGGGTTCCAGGACGATTCCTTGCTGCACTCTCCTCCAGCATTTCCTTACCGGCAGGCAGAGCGAAGGAGGTTGGAACGCCGTACTTCTCAGCGCCTTCTAGGCTTTCCTTGGTGAGTCAGCCTGGAGTTTGCGGCAGCACGATCCCACCTTCATCACCAATGTTCTGTTTCTTGCATTGGTAGGCATTGAAGAGGCAGGACTCACAAACAGGTACTTCTTTATTTGCAGCTAAACAGAACTAAGAACAAAATGGCTATGCCCCTTTTTATACATTCAGCCTGAGGCATTGCCAACCAATGAATGCACCGTATTTTCCCACTGAAATGCATCCTAGTCAGCCTTGCCGACAGCAAATCTGGCCTAGCAGGCCACGTGGTCTGCTGACTGTTCAGGGCAGCTCCCTGCACCTGTTCCCAATTAAGCTCAGTACATAACACATCCCATCAGTTAATGAATTTGACTGTCAGGGTCCAGGAAGAGAGCTTTCTCTGCCATTGTCCCTGTCCTCTGGAATATCCTTCTCCCAGACGTGAGGCAGGACCACATTCTCCTGGCCTTTTGAAGGAGTTTGAAGACGTGTCTCTCCCGATTCTCATGGGTCTTACAGAGTAGCATGCAACCTTTGGGATGATTAGTGCTTTGAAGGCCCTTCCTTTCCCCTTTCATTTACTCTTGTTTTTACCTTTCTCTTTTTATCAATGTATTTTTATATGGTTTTTATGCTTTTAGAATAAAGGCTTCAGAGTCATTTTGAAAGTGAGATGTGCTGTATCTAAATTTGATAAATAAAACTACTAAATAAATAAAAACTGCATCTGTATGAAGTTAGCTCTAGCAGCCTTGCCTGGTGAAGGCATTACTAGCGATCATGTTTGAATTCTTATAGGGAGTAATATAATAAAAACACTTTTAAAAAGTGATGTAATGCTATCAGTAGATCCAGTGAAAAACCTGTAATCCAACAGTGACACAGCTAGCAACCCATAATTGGTCAGCTTGACTAATTTTCGCAGTTTAAGTTGAACTTCTGTGAAGCATAGGACTAGCATGCTTTTGAAACAGTGCTAAATGTATCTTTATGAGAAGCTCTCATAAGATTTGACAAGTGCATCAGTAATGACTGATTAATCATTACACAGAACAGAATAACAGTTGGAAGGTACCTTGCAGGTCTTCTAACCTCCAGTCTAACCCCCTGCTCAGGCAGGAAACAAATGGTCGCCCAATCTCTTTTTAAAAACCTCCAGTGTTGGAGCCTTCACAACTTCTGGAGGCAAGTCGTTTCACTGGTTAATTGTTCTAACTGTCAGGAAAGGGGCGTTGTCTTACCTGAACGCCTTTTCTCAGCAGGACAATGGAGAATCCACCAATGGGTTAGGACTATCTTCCTGCCCAATAAGAGACTAAGTTTGCCAGAGTTAACACGCCTCCTGCTGGGCTGATATCCCAGACACGACGAAGACGAAGCTGCTGACAATGGACCTATGTGTTGGCTCTCTGCGCCCCTAACACAGGACCTGACGGTCCTAAGGGGATGGGCGTGGATTCTCCATCGTCCTGCTGAGAAAAGGCGTTCAGGTAAGACAATGCCCCTTCTCCAGCAGGATGATGGAGAATCCACCAATGGGACATACCAAAGCCGAGCTGTCCCTATGGGAGGGAATCAGTCAGGGCCTGTGACCCACTTGATGATGCCACTTGCTGGAGTACCCTCCGGCGAAACGATGCCTCCGCGGAGGCGAATTTGTCCAGCCTGTAATGCCTCACAAAGGGGGAAGGCGAGGACCAGGTCGCCGCCCTGCAAATATCCCCAATGGGTGCCTGCGTAGCCCATGCTGCCGATGTAGCGGCACTGCGGGTAGAGTGAGCAGTGATACGGCCTGGCAGTGGCAGGGACTGTGCCTGGTAGGCTCTTGCGATGCAGGATCTGATCCACCTGCCAACAGTGGATGAGGAGACTTTCTTCCCCATCGAAGAAGGCTGGAAGGAGATGAAAAGCGCTTCCGATTTGCGGAAGGCAGAAGTCCTCTTAATATAGTGGCGTAACGCCCTACGAATGTCCAAGGTGTGCCACTGGCGTTCTAAGTTGTGAGCAGGCTGGGGACAAAAGTTCGGTAGGACCACCTCTTGTGCCCTATGGAACAACGAGTTCACCTTTGGTACAAAGGCCGGGTCCAGTCGGAGGACTACCCTATCGCTGTGAAAGACGCATAGGTCCTCCCTGACCGAGAGAGCAGCCAGCTCCGAGATGCGTCTAGCGGATGTGATCGGCACAAGAAAGGCCACCTTCATGGACAAGAACTGTAGTGAACAGGTCTTGATCGACTCGAATGGTGGCAAGGTAAGGGCCTTGGGAGATCCCAAGAGGGATAACGGTGAACCACGGGAGGTCTGGTGTTGGTAGCACCCTTGAGGAAGGACCGTACCAGTGGATGCTGGGTCAAAGGAATGGAATCCTGGCACATGAGTACTGTGGAGAGAGCCGCCAGTTGCCTGCGGATGGTATTGGGCGACAAGCCCTTGTTAAATCCCTCCAGCAAGTATTCAAGGATGTGCGAGATAGTGACAGCCGAGACGTCCAGGTGATTCCCGGAACACCAGGCACAAAAACTCCTCCACGAGGAGTCATAGATCCTGTTGGTGGAAGGACGCCTGGAGGCCTGAATCATGGAGATCACCCCTTCTGAAAATGAGTCTCGTGTTAAGAGCCGCCTCTCAAGTGCCAGACGGCTAGTTGTAGGCCTTGAGGTTCTGGGTGTTGTAGAACCCCCTGATTGAGAGCGACCTGATCTGGGGGAATCCTCCACCGAGGGGAGACGGAAAGGTCCACTAGGTCGGCAAACCACGGCCGTCTCGGCCAATGTGGGGCAACCACTATGATCTCCGCCCGTTCCTGCAGAATTTTCCGGATGAGAGCCGGAAGCAGAGGAAGAGGGGGAAAGGCATAGAGGAGACCTGTGGGCCAGGGGCTGCGGAGCGCGTCCGTCCGCTCCGCCCCCCGGGACGGAAACCTGGAGAAGAATCTCGGGAGTTGGGCATTTGCCGGCGAGGCGAATAGATCCACCACCGCAGGCCCGAACCTCACCGAGATCTCCCTGAATAAATTGGGATGCAGGCGCCACTCGGAGTGGTCCACTGTCGACCGGCTCAACGAGTCCGCCTGAAGGTTGGCCTGCCCTGAAATGTGCTCCGCCTTTAAGGAGGAGAGATTGGTTTCCGCCCAGGAACCTAGTGACCGTGCTTCGGACATCAAAGTCCTGGAGCGAGTGCCGCCCTGCCGGTTCACGTGGGCCTTTGCAGCCACGTTGTCTGTGAGCACTAGGACGTGTCGACCCACCACCTCGTCGCTGAAGTGAAGCAGTGCCAGATGAATGGCCCTGAGCTCCAGCCAATTTATGTTGTGACTGAGGTCCATGGGTGACCATCGTCCCTGTGCTAAGTGACAACCCAGGTGCGCACCCCATCCGAACAGACTTGCATCCGTCGTTAAGGTGAGTCTGTTTGGTTCTTTGAATAGGGAGCCCCTGTCTACAGCAGGGGAGAGCCACCACCGAAGGGAATCCAGAACTCGGGGTGTGACCCCGACCCTCTGGCTGGATGCACTGGTGCCCTGCCTCTGGTAAGGGAGTAGGAACCATTGTAGGGTTCTGAAGTGCAGTCTGGCCCATGGCACTATTCCCATGCAAGAGACCATCTTGCCCAATAGTCGGGAGAGTGAGGCCAGAGTGATCCTCCGCTCCCTCCGTATCTGTCTGATCAGGGAGCGAATGCTGTTCCGGCGTTCCGGGGATAGATAGACCCTTAAAAGGTCGGTATCTATGATCGCTCCTAGGTGTAGGATGCGATTGGAGGGCTCTAGCAGGCTCTTTCGGAAGTTGACCAAAAAGCCGTGAGTCTGAAGGAGCCGGACAGCTAATTCCAGGTCCGACCGGGCCTGCTGTAGGGAGGAGGACAGAATAAGGATGTCGTCCAGGTAGCATTGGACCCGGACAGGAATCAATCTTAGGTGGGCTACCAGTGCAGCCAGGACCTTGGTAAATACCCTGGGAGCGGACGAGAGACCGAATGGCAGGGCCCTGTACTGAAAGTGGTGGGACCCGTAACAGAACCTGAGGAACCTCCGATGGTCGGGAGATATGGGAATATGAAGGTATGCTTCCGTAAGGTCGATGGAGGTGAGGAAGTCGTGCCTCCTTATGCTGGCCAGGATGGACTGCAACGTCTGCATCTTGAATCTCTTGTAGACAAGATGAGAGTTCAATCCCTGCAGATCGAGGATTGCTCTCCACCCTCACGAAGCCTTTGGGACCACAAAGAGAATGGAGTAGAATCCTCGATGGGTTTGGCCAGCGGGCATCGGCTCGATGGCCTTGAGCTGCAACAGATGATGAATGGCCTCGGACATGAGACCTATCTTTGCCGGGCTTCTTGGGGCGGAGCAGGCAATGAATCGATCCCGTGGCTGCGACAGAAATTCCAAGGTGAGGCCATGTCTGATGGTGTTGAGCACCCAGGTGTCTGTGATGGTGGCCTCCCATTCGTGTAAAAACATAGTGAGTCTGCCGCCAATGGGGAGGTCCGTCCTTGAGTCATTTGTGACCTCTGAAAGGACGGCCTCCCCTGCCCCGAAAGGGCCTCTTGCCGTGATATTGCTGCCTGGTCCTGGGAGCCGAGTCAGGCTGACGGCCGGGCCTGGGGAAGGAGGGACGAGGCGGAGGGCCCCACACCGATCCTGGTCCCTGGCGGAAGGGCGGTCTCCGTTGGTGCGGAGTAGCTCGCCTATCCGGCCTCCTAGTAAGGTGGGCCAACACCTTACACTTATCCCTATTTTCAATAAGGTAAGGCTCTAGCGCCTCCCCAAAGAGGTGTCCATCCCTGCAGGGAGCGGAAGCCAGGTGCCACTTGGACTTCAAGTCCGCTCGCCACTGTTTCAGCCATAGGAGCCTGCGGGCTGCAGTATTAGCGGCCATGGAGCGCGCTGAGGATCTGGCGGCATGGAGGGAAGTATCCGCCATGTATTCTGCCGATGCCACCAACTTACCCAGATTCTGATGGGCACGAACCTGATCCGGGGGAAGCAACGCTTGGAGTTCCCTGAGCCAGAGAATTGACGTTCTGGCAAAAAAGGAAGTAGAGGTGGACGCACGCACAGCCCATGCCGATGCCAGGTGAGACCTGCGGAGAGAGAGCTCGGACTTCCTGTCCTCTGCCCTCAAGACCTCAGACGTGTCACCTGACACGGTGGAGGAAGAAAAAAGAGAGGTTAGTGGTTCGTCCACCCTGGGAACCTCCAGGAGATCTGACAAGGCCGGGGCGACGGCCATGAGTCTCTTATCCGTTCCCCCTGGCGTTGGTAGAGTGCCCGGATTTCCCCATTGTTTCCTGATAGTTTCCAGGAAAAAAGGGGGGCAAGGGATATAGCGCTCTGTCACCGTAGGTTCGGAGAAGAGTGGCTTGGGGTCCTGACTGGTTGAGGCAGTTGGCTGCTTTTCCTGCTCTGGTTCAATGTTGGCCGACGTGGTGGCCTTTAGCAGGAGAGACCTAAATAGGCCCGGGTCAAATAGGCCTATGAAAGGCGACGGGTCTGGGCCCGACTCCTCATCCTCTGACAGCTGGAAGTCAGTTGACCCATAACCCTCAGGATCAGAGTCCCGCGTTCGGGAGGAATGGTCCGAATAAACGGACTCTGGGTAATCCGGCCTCTCTGCCCGTGCCTGAGCTGGTACCACGGGCCTGACATATTCTGGCCTGTTCTCATAGAATGAGGAGGCCCTGCCCTGAGCATACGCCTGGGCAATTAGTGCTTCAAGTTGCTCAGGCCCGACCCCTTGGTGTTCAGGGGGGCGAAGTCCAGCCGCTGTGGGCGTGAACGTGGCTTCGGGCGGGGGGCGGAATCTAGCCGGTGAAGCCCCCATTGGGGGGTTCAATCCCTGGTCAGGGGACAGAGTAGTATTCTGTGGCATGGGGCCCTGATGGAAAAGGGCCCGTGAGTCAGAGGGACCTGGCAGGGCCGGTTGGGGGTTGAAGAGTGAGCTCTCCTGAGGGGCAAGGGGAACCAGGGGTTGGTCTCCCGCAGACATACGCTGTGCCCTGGAGAACTGCTTCTCTAGAGCCATGTTTCGCCTCTCGGCAGCCTTTTCTGCGGCCCTTGAGGCCTTTTCGCCAGCTATGGCCTTGGACCTGGCCTTGGCCTTTATCCTGCCTGCTGCCTCTAGTTTAGAGGACTTGCGCTTCCCTGAGATGGGAGTGCCGGAAGCGCCCTGCGCAGATTGATTAGCTGCGTCGTCAGCCATTGCAAGGAAGGCCTGAGGCCTGTTGCAACTCAGGAGCAGGAGCGGATTGCTCAGCTGTTAGTATGGCAAAAGCTGATGAACAGCGTCCGCTCTGGGTTTTGTGCTACACTGAGCGCTCTACTGCCCTAGGTAGAGCTCCAAGAGGCTGGGAACTGCCCAGTGATGAACTGAGGCGTATTAGTCAGGCGTCTGATGGCGACGAGACCCAATGGGTGAGTCGCAATCGGCAAGTGCCGGCACGCACGTTGACCGATCAGTGGCGGCAATCACCTTGGTGATATGTGCCTGCACACTCCTCTCCTTGTTGGTGGCGGCAATCACCTGAGTGATATGTGCCTGCACACAAATCCTAGGTGGTGACGGCGGAGCCCGAAGGCGTGCCAGCTCATGCTAAGGTGAAATCCTCTCCAAGTTTGCCCTGGGTTTGGTTGTGCCAGATCAGAATCTGAGCAGGGTGGCCAATGGCAGTTTTGTAGATACAAAATGGCAGCTGTGATCAGTCCGCAAAATGGCCACCGCTGCAATGGTGAGGCGTCCTGTCAGGTCTGGAGGTCTAGACCTGAGATAATCCCTGCAGGGAAAGAGAGGTGAGGTCAGACCTTTAAGTCAATGGCCTCTGGAAGCAGCCTGCAAGGCCCTGTGCAGTGGCTACTGCCTGTTTGGGCCGTCCCTGTCAGGCCTGCTAGGCCTCTGGTCTCCAAAATGGCGGCCGCGATGTGCGCGCCAAAATCTGAGGCCTCAACTTAATCACTGCAGGATGAGGCCTTCAGTCTGAAGCTTGGCTGCCCAGTATTTGGGAGCCAGCGGCAACGGAGTGCGCGTTGCGCGGATCTAAATGAGGCAATCCTCGCTGGAGGCTACAGGGCCGTGGAGAGGAACGGCCTGGCCGTCTGCCCGAAGGCTGGCCTTCCGCGATGCCGCTACAGCGGCAAGCTCCGACTCTTCAAATTAAAATTGCGAGCCTCCAGCCGCACTAATGCTCCGCGGCTCCCGCTTTTGCTCAGCGAGCCCGGAGGCCGACAGTCAGCTGTGCCGCGGCCCGCCCCGGCCCGACGATCAGCTGATTGTCGTCCGAAATCCCCGATGCCGAGGGCTGACGCGAGAGCTGAGGCCCGGAGGCCGACAGTCAGCTGTAGGGCGGCTAGCGCTGGCCCGACAATCAGCTGTCTGTCGGCGAAATCCTGATGCTAAGGACTGACTCGGCGAATCGGCCCGATCCGGCCGATCACCGAATTGACTTTGCTGAGCGACCCGGAGGCCGACGCTCAGCTGTTTGCAGTCGGGGAATTTGGAAATTTAGTTAGGGGTCCGAATTGTGCTTTCCAGTCTAGATGAGGGAGAATCCACCAATAATGAGAAATACGACCTGTCCAGAGCCAACACAACGTCCTAGCTGGGCTGAAGACTAAGTCGTGTCTGGGATATCAGCCCAGCAGGAGGCGTGTTAACTCTGGCAAACTTAGTCTCTTGTTGGGCAGGAAGATAGTCCTAACCCATTGGTGGATTCTCCATCATCCTGCTGGAGAATTTCTTAGTTCTAGGTTGCTTCTCTCCTTGATTAGTTTCCATCCATTGCTTCTTGTCCTGCCTTCAGGTGCTTTGGAAAATAAGTTGACCATATCTTCTTTTTGGCAGCCCCTTAGATATTGGAATACTGCTATCATATCACCCCTAGTCCTTCTTTTCATTGAATTAGACATACCCAATTCCTGCAACCATTCTTCATATGTTTTATCCTCCAGTCCCTTAATAATCTTTGTTGCTCTTCTCTGCACTCTTCCTAGAATCTCAACATCTTTTTTATATTGCGGTGACCAAAACTGGATGCAATATTCCATGTGTGGCCTTACCGAGGTGTTATAAAGTGGTACTAACACTTCACGTTATCTTTATTTTATGCCTCTGTTATTGCAGCCTAGCACTGGGTTGGCTTTTTTGGCAGCTGCAGCACAAGGCTGGCTCATATTTAAGTGATTGTCCACTAGGACTCCAAGATCCCTCTCTCAGTTACAACTACACAGAGTGGTGCATCTGCAAAAGTTGAGTGGCCTTTCCTGCAGCCTAAAGCAAATTGGAAGGAAGTGGTACTGAGCAAATGGAGATAATAAAGTGGATCTCCAGCAGCCTACGATGCCCAGTAGGAACTGGGGTGTTACTATTCCTGGCCATATCAGCAGCCAAGTGGCCACTGAAACACAGTAAATTGCATCATTGGTCCAGAGAAGAGAAACTTTAAGCCATCTCAGGTATAAGAGGAAGTCAGTGTCATGAGGTGATGCTGGGGGATATAGGAAGAACTCTTTATTTGAATGATTAATGCTATGGAATCCTAAGCCAATTTCCCCAAAGTGGGTTGGAATCAACTCTCTTATTTCACTCTCTAGGTTTGTGGGAGATTGCTACTGGAGTCATACATGCTTCTAGAGTATGTTTTATCTTACTGAATAAAACAGCTGTGAATGAATGTTTTACTTTAGCATGTAAGCCAACTATAGCATGTAAGCCAAAATTCGTCTTTGTGCAGAAACCATCAGTGCTGTTTTTCCCATTTTATTTAAAGATAAGGGCTAAGCAACTTGCAGTAAATGGATAAACTATTTATATGATCTGAAAAGAGACCAGAGTATGATGACTTGTATTACACAGTAGAAAATAAAGCCTCATCCCTTTGTAGGCATGAATGTATCATCACAGAATTTCTTGTGACCATTAGATTTTATTTATTTTTTAAAAAAGAAAAAAAAAAGATGCATCCTTTAGATGGAAAAGACATATGCCTGAGTACTAAGCCAGAAACCCTGGTTCATCAGTTCCAAAGGATAGGTTCACACATGACCCTGAGGTTTTTATAAAAACAAAACCACCGATGAGAGAGCCCCCCCCCCCAGTTCTCTGCAAGAAAACAGAGATCTGGTAGAAACAGTCAAGCGAGCTTCAAAATCTCATATAAACAGATACCAATAACACCAATATTTTAGACTTGTTATGCTACTCAGCCTTATACTAACTGCATTTATTCCCCAAAATAAAGAAATACTACTTGTGTCCAAACATGCTCTTAACAAGTTAGTCACATGACTATATGGATTCCAAGGAAATTCGAAGGACTGTCTCTCTCAGATCATGCCCAAATATGCTGGCTTTTTGCAAGGTTTTATACATATGGTTTTGTCACTGCCTTGAGAATGCGGATAGGTGGCCGAGTGCAGGCAGTATTAATCTGATGGTGTTTCTTTGTTTTTTTTACCTTGGCTGTTGATGGTATTAGTGCAGGTTTTTATATTGTTCTGTATTTTTATACAGTTTTCAATTGTTGTTAACCATCCAGAGTCATGAATTTGAGATGGCAGCCATATAAATTGAAATAAGCAAAACAAAATGCATCTAAGATTAAGTATGAACTGCCTTAGAACCATTTGATTTTAATATATACATACTTACAGTACGTATCTAGTCAGAAAAGTGTATCAAATTAAATTAACAACTTACTTTTATTTTGAATGGAAGAATAATTTTCCACCATAATCTTGTTATTCCCCCATGCCTACAAAGAGATCTGAGTAAAATCCCCATAAAGGCAATTTTTAAAATTCTAAGCAAAGGGCAATTGGGAAGTATTTCTTTAAATATTTGTTACATTTTTGTTTCCTTAAACATCAAAGAAATAGCTGAGGGTGTTCTTATCTGGTTTCTGTCACAGCTCCATACAGCTTCCAAAGCTTTTCATTATCTACACAAAACCACTGAGAAATATAATCAGGAAATTTGGAGGTGGGTGTTGCCAAGATGCTGACAGTGCCCAAGTCTATTTCACTGTAAAATTTCCATGTACACTGGCAACCTTGAATGCCTGTTTGAAATTATTAATGACCTGAATAAGGGATAAATTGAAACTATTACATAGGAATATAAAGTTCTACGTACCATGCGCTAGAAGGTAAGACATACACATAACTATCCAATTCCTTTTCAACAATCTTCAATGTTTCAATGTTTTTACAATCCTGGAATTGTTTTAGTCCTAATCTTTAGTATCTAAAGTATGGATGGGCATCTGATACTACCAGGTATCCAATTTGCAGTTAGTGGAACTTATTTAAATACCCACCAATTCAAAACAAAACAACAACATGTTAATGAAAAGTTTCAGATTTACTTACTACAGCGATATCACGACAGTTCCATTCCTTGCCCATCATATACCAGGTTTATATACAAAATCAAAACGGATAATATTGTATGTCTGCTAATTGATAAAGATAAATCTTCATGCCTGGGATGCATTTGTGTTTATTTTATCATAAGTCTATATCTAAGTTTATTTACAATGATTATGCTACAGTTAAGTATTTCTCATGAATTTTATAATGAGCATGAGACATTAATCTTGCCTCAAAACACATTAAGCTTTCTCAATTAAGAAACAACAATCTTCTGCGTATAGGTGCACCTTGATGCATTCACTTAATGCCTCTACTCCAAAAACTACACTAGTTGCCAGTTACTTTCTATATATTATTCAAGATGCTGGTTGTCACCTTTAAAGCTTTCATGATTCAGGGCCTGGTTATTTACTGGGCTACTTTATTTTCATTTAGTATTGTTTATTAGATTTCTCCTAGTAACATTTGCCCACCTTGTAGAATACGCTCTTTATATTGCCCTTGATCAGAGAGTGCCATCTTTAGGGGCATTGCTGCCCCCCTGGAATAATAGCTGCTCTGACATTTGAAAACCCTCCCCTTTTGCCTTCAGGAAATTAGTGAATACCTAGTTTTTATATAAAACCATTGGGGCTGATTTGCTACAACTATCCCTTCTAAATAACTGTACCAATCGTATGTTATTATGCATAATTTTGTTTTAAAATCTGATATTGTTTTAATGCTAATTATGTATTAGGGAGTTGTACATCATTAGAATGAGCTAATTGATCTATATATCCTGAGATGATACATAGATGATAGATGATAAATAATAGACAATAGGAGAGAGAGAGAGAGAGAGAGAGAGAGAGAGAGAGAGAGAGAGATGGACGTGTGGGAGAAAGTTTCAATAAATGATATGCTATTATTTTCTATTTTCAATTTTATATGCAGTATATGGAAACCAATTTATACAATCTTCCTTTTAATATGTGAATTGTAAACTCTAGTTTGTTAATTATTTCTGAATGTTTTATATTATTATAGAACTTATTATGAATATAATTTATTTTATTAACCTAACATTAGGAAATTCTTATTATTGCCGACATATCTTCATATCTAGGGTCTTTAAATGTAACGTATTATCTGCTTGTTTTCAGTTTGCCAAGTTGGTGAATATAGTCTTCTCAGTTATTGGTTGTAGACCTCTTCAATTTTTCATTAGTGAATTGAAATCAAATTACAAGCCACTAATTTAAAGGATCTTGCATCAGATAAAAATTTATTTTAGTCAAATTGTTAGAACATAATTCATAGTTTGATACTGATGGTTATCCATATTTAGTTTCAGTCTCAAGACGGAATTTTTAAAATATTTTCACAATCTCACTCATTTCCCCCCCTAATGATTTCTATGTCATCATTTCAGTCAAAATAATAAGATGCAGAGCAAGGTACCAAGTAATAAATCACTATGTAGCTTGGCATTGATTAATTGGTTCTGGATTGCCCTAAACCATCTAGGAAGCTTGTGAGGCACCTGGCTAAAGAATTGCTACATTGCTAATTGCAGGCTCTCAGACAGGCATTCTGGGATTGCCTGAAAAATGGGTGTTTAAGCAATTTCTTGATGAAAAATTTTCGTTGTTGCTTTTCACAAATATCTGAGCAAAGCTATGATTGGAATTTTCCTTTTCTGCAAATGTAACAGTAGAGAAAGAAAATTTCAGTTTATTGATGTGTGTTTTGAGACTGTGTTACTGAACCTTGAGAGACATTTAATTTATGTCATTAACCCAAGGTATTAACTTAAAACCCTTTAATATATATATATATAAATATTAATTATATATATTAATATATATAAATGAACAGGTATATATTACATTCATTCATAAACTGCTATAGTCTAACAAATACATTGATAACAAGATGGGACTGGAGGTTTACTTAGCATGGTAGAAAAATATTTTAAGCATAAGGATCAAAAAAGCAGATGGGAACAGGTGAGCATAACCCTCCATTGGGTGGAAGGCAATCCAGTTCCAACTCATCAACCACATAAAGCCATTCATCTAGGCAGAAAGTTACAAATTGCTTTGGTTCCAAATTTGAAAAATAGATAGATAGATAGATAGATAGATAGATAGATAGATAGATAGATAGATAGATAGATAGATAGATAGATAGATAGATAGATAGATAGATAGATAGATAGATAGATAGATAGATAGATAAGATAGAGAGAGAGAGAGAGAGAGAGAGAGAGAGAGAGAGAGATATGATATATAGATGTGTACATATATGTGTATGCATGTATATGTGCATTATATGTATCTGTGTATGTATGTATGTGTATGTATATATGTGTGTATGTGTGTCTTTGTGTATCTTCTGATGAAATTATTCCTGTCTATTCATGTATGTGGCTGTGTTTATGTCTGGCTTTAATTCAAAGAAACTGAAATTCTAATGAAATCCATATTAAAATTGTGATGAAAAAACATCTGCAGCAGCCGTCACTAGTTTTCAAGTAGAACATTAAAGACAATGGCATCATTCCAAAATAATCAGTTTATGGACAACTGCCAAAATAGTTGATATTTGCTGCAACCCTTGTCTAAAATTTCTTTTTTATATATTGGATAGCATCAGCTCAATTTTTTCGTACATTCTCATATTGTGGATTTGTCCAAAATATCATTTTCTTGTACATGTTGTTACAGATTGTTACCACAGATATTCTCTCACTTTGCTTCCCAAAAATTATAATATAATTAATCTAATCTAATCTAACCTAGATTAGAGTAATTAGATCAGATCAGATGAGATTCTAATCTAGCCCACTAGCCCACTGTCTCTTTAGTTTATCTAACAATGGATAGGATCATAACCATAACTGGTACAGAACTCACTTCCTTACCTGAATTGCATATCCATTTTTACATTCACTCCTGTCTTAATCACCATGCAAGAGGACTTTGCAGTGCACTCTACATGGAGCTGTCCTTGAATACACATCAAAGCTACAGATAGTCCAGAATGCAGTTGTATGATCAGTTATGACTGTACTACATCACACATATAAAAATGTCTGCTAAATGGATGGCATTGGTTCTGGATGCAAATAAGGTTCTGAGTGTAATTCAAAGTGCTAGTTGTCTTCCTTACATAGGTCTCGTCATGTGTGGGACTTCCTTTCTTCTTTTGTTTCCATCTACCCTATAAGACATGACTGATTGGACTCATTTTGTATCCTACAATACCAACTAATGTGGCCTAATAAGTAATATAACTAAAGTAATATATTTAGTAATCATATAAGTAATATAAATTAAACAAGCAAACAAACAGATAAATATGCTACCAAAAGTACTAGCAATTTTGGAACATTGTAAAATGTGGTCTTTGGTGCATTGGCAGCCCATTTTTAGTTATATCCCATAAATTCCTTGGGGCAACTGATTGCTTCAAATCATCTTGTAGGAGAGATGAGTGGCATAAAAATTAATAAATAAAATAAAATAAAATAGCAGTTTGCAAAAAAAAAAAATATATTGGAGAAGAACAAGGAAGATTTTAGAGATAAATATATTTAAGGTAAATTTTAACTAGTATTTAGATGTAAAAAGTTGCAAAGAATCATGCAATAGACTAGATATAATCTGGGATTAGATGGCGTAGGGTGCATTAATTTTGTTTTTAATATTTGGTTTTAATATGGTGTCAGGTCTGCCCTACTTAAGTCCCTAGGAAAGAAAAACCCTCGACTCCATTTGGTTGAAATTATAGGCTCTTTTACTAAGGGTTAATGGTGGCAGCAAAAGCAAGGCAAGGTCTGAGTATTCCCATGCAAAGTTACAAGTTTTTTCCTCGTTTATGTCCCTCCCCCCCATGACCGGACCATCATGTCCAATAGGATCCGAATTCAATATTTTGGGAACTGGTTTGATTGTAGGCACTTTGTCAGGGAGGCTTCACATTTTCCCCAGTGTCCTTGAGATGGTAGAATCTGGCCACTTTAGCACCTCTGGTTCCTGTCAATGTCCACCCTCCCTCTTTACAACACTCCTCTCACCACCAGCATAACTTCCTCTTCCCCCCTCCCTCCATTTATGGCAGGATGCCAGCAAGTTTAGCGATGTGTAGCAAAGATGGCAGAGCTGACATATGGTTTTTATGCTGCTTTATTACTGGTATTGTTTTAATTATTGATTGGGAATCATCCAGAATTTGATATAATATGGCCATCTATATTTTAAATAAACAAACAAACAAACAAATAAATAAGTAAATACCTGATAATTTGACCAAAACAGTTGTTGAAAACTAAGGGAAGTTTGTACCAGAAAAAGCAACAAACTTCTAAACAGCAGAAAGAAAACCATATCCCTGACTTCCTTTAGCACATCCTTTTGTATGAATAAACAATAAAATCAGCCTCCGATCTGTTGATCTAAACTTCCAGTAATGCCAACCACTACTGCAATTGTGCATTGGCAAGAATTTGGAAAGTACTAGTTTGCATAAGGCTCAGCTAGAGCTTTTCAAGGTCTTTAGATGAGCACAGTTCCCTAATAATAATAGTTCTTTGATAAAAGTATTACTAAGAAATATTTATAGGAGTGATTAAAAATGAAAATTCCACAAATTAACTAAATCATGCTTTATTTTGCTTTGCTTAACTCCAACTTCTGAAAAGATTCTAATATCTTTCTTCTTAGCAACAATTCTTCTTGGCAGCAATTATCAGGCAATCATATTTAGGTTTTTCCTTGAAAAGCTTCAATTGCTTATTTTTTTAAAAGGCAGAAAACATAACAAAAAAGGCAGAAAACATAACAAGTCAATTTTTTTTCTGGCCAACAAGATTTTTTTTATCTTAATATATTGAATGTGTATCTCTCCCCCTACTCCATAGACTTCATCTCTTGATAAACCATATATTTTATTTTATTACAGTCTTTCAAAAATTAAATTGCTGCAGCTAATCATTTGGGAAAAGTAATAAAACTGTTTCCAGAATTTATTGCCTCTACCTTTAAAATAAGCATATTTTCATCAATTAAATCTGTACTTCTTAATGATGATTGTACTTAGTGCATAGAATTTAGGAGATTTTGCAAAGGATAGGAAATAAATTTAGTTCAATTGCAATGCATTCTAGTCTAATCAATGACCAAAATAAGGCTCTCTGTCCTTTGACCATTGACAATGTATATATATTTTCTCCTACACTGTTTTGGAATTTCTTCGTAGATAAGTGAGTATAGCGCATTTTTCTTTTTTCATTTTGAAATAATATTGCAAAAATATTTGGGGGAATAGAATTTCTGTGTTAATAGAGGCACTATTTAATTAATTAGTGCCTCTATTAACAGAAATTCTATTCCCCAAATATTTTTAATTAATATTAAAAAATAATTACTTAATTAATTAATAGAGACACAAATGCAATGTACCAGTCTTAAAATTATCCTTGTGTTAATTCATTTCTTATTCCCACAGATAGTGACTTGGTGACTTATTATGGGAGAACACTGCTACAGACACTGTCTTGAAATATTAAGAAATTTGGATACAAGTATAATAAATAGCATACAGGTAGTCCTTGAGTTACGAGTGTAATGGAGCCTGACCATTCCACTTGTAACTTGAAAACTCATAGAATGAATCTTGTACCTTGAACAAGATCACTCCCTTGCTCGTTAAAATGCATGTGGCTCGTTAAGCGAACATGAGATCTCAGGGTGGAGAAGGCCATGGAGGGCCTAGTGATGGAAGAGGCCCCCAAGGCCTCCCTGACCACTAAGATACCGCATGCTTCCCCCTCCCTTCCTACCACACTGGACTCACCTGGAAAAGATCCACAGTTCCTGCTGCTGCCCAGATCTGAGGCTGGGGGATGCTTCCACAGCTCCCCTGTGGGCCGATCTGGGCTCCGGAGACCTTTTCCAGGCCTCTGCCACCCGGATCTGAGGCCAGCAGACTCTTCCACGCCCCCCTGAGGGCTAATCTGGGCCTTTTCCAGGCTGCTGCTACCCGGATCTGAGGCCGGGGAACAATTCCGTGCCCCCCGTGAACTGATCCAGGCTCCAGAGGCCTTTTCCAGGCCGCTGCCACCAGGAAATAGGCCCCCGTAGGGCTATGTGTCCCCAAGCCTCAGATCCAAGCGGTAGCAGCCTGGAAAACACCTCCGGAGCCCAGATTGGGCCGCATGGGCACACAGAAGTGTTCCCTGGCTTCAGATCCAGGCCACAGTGGCCTGGAAAAGGACTCCGAAACCCTCGGCTTCGATTCCATTCTCTGTTGCAGAGAACAGAGGCCTAAAGTACTATGAGATCACATGAGATCAGTAGCTTGAGATCTCATCCCACTGATCTCACCTGATCTTGCATTACTTTAGGCCTCCATTCTCTGCAAATGCATCAAAGGCCTGGAGCAGCCAAGAAAGCGAAGGATCTCAATCTTCACAGGGTGAGTATTAAAGGCCTAGTGCCTAGGGAGACCCGAGGCGTGGGTGGAGAGGGAGGGAATAACCAGGGTGAATGTTGCAGAGCCACTGCGGTCGCTTGTAAAGGTGCTACAATATTTGTAATTTTGGGACTTGCTCGTAAACACTAGGGCAGGGGTAGGCAACCTTGGCTCTTTTATGACTCGTGGACTTCAACTCCCAGAATTCCTGAGCCAGCATGACTCAGCATGGAAACCTCTCCCTTTCTCCTCAGCATGGCTGGCTCAGGAATTCTGGGAGTTGAAGTCCACGATTCATAAAACAGCCAAGGTTGCCTACCCCTGCACTAGGGGGTGCTCATCACGTAACTTTGAACGAGCATTAAGTGAACGCTCATAACTCGGGGATTACCTATATAAATTCTAAATATGATTTGTATTTATTACAGTTTTTTCACCATATATGTTCCATTGGTATCTTCAAGTAGGTGAGTGATTTTAGACTGCAGTTTGATCTCAGAAAGGTAGACACTAAATGAGTTTCATTAGAAAAGTTGGCATTGAACAGCCATAATATTCCATATCAATTATATAGCTTAATGATTAAACATAAATAATACTTTTTTATAAAGTTGGTATATCAAATCATATTGAACACAAACTACTTTATTCTAGTAGCTATTATTAACACAAAAACTAATCATCAGTGACCCTAAGATAGTTGGTATCAATGTAGCTAATTATTCCATTAGGTTAGGTTTGCCACTACATGATCAATGATCAATGCATTACCTAGACCAGTGATGGCGAACCTTTTAGAGACCAAGTGCCCAAACCGGAACCCAAAACCCACTTATTTATCGCAAAGTGCCAAGGCTGCATCAGCATTGTGGTGCCCATGGGGGGGTGTGGCCCACTGGGTGGGCGTGGCCCACTGGGTGGGCGTGGCTGCAGTGGTCACAGCAGACTGGGTGGGTGTGGCTGGGGTGGGCATGGCCACCTCAATGTTGCTCATGGGGGGACACCTGTGGGGGCCAGGCAGGGTTGGGGGAAATCCAGGTGGGTTGGGCAGTGGGCAGGAGGCTCATCCTGTGGGGTGAGGCAGGGGGCAGGGCGGGGGTACCATTGCTGCGGGGCAAGGCTAGGTGAGGCAGGGGCGGCTGCTGCCTGACACCATCGGCCCCCACACACAGAGGCCAGCGATTGCATGGGGGCTGATGATGTCCATCAGCAGCCACAGCCTGCTGGCCTCTCGACCGGCGCACTCTGGGGCTCTGTAGCCTGCTGCCATTACCGGGCCAGCCCTCCAGCAGCAGGCGGAGTAGGGGAGGGGGGAGGCATGTGATGCAGACTGCCAGGCGCGCCTACTCCATCCCATCTGTTTTTGCTTGCGGTTGGAGAGCAGGTCGCTGCTGGTCATCTCCTCGGCCCCCTCACAGATCTTGCCCTTGGCCCACACATGGAAACTGTTCCCCTCACACACCCGATGCTCTTTGGCCCCGCCTTGGGCTGCCGCCACCAGCAACTGGCGCAGGTCCATTAGGCCATCACCGCCGCCCAGAGTGGCAGCCCCACCCAGCAAGCCAAAGGCCACCCCGAGCAAGGAAAGCCGGATCCCCATCAGTGCCATGGCCCCCCAGTCCCAGCTAGGATTGCGTGCCTCCCCCCATCTCTGCTGGACCTGGGTGGCCTTTGGCTTTCTGGCTGGCATGGGCGTGCTCTACCACCTGTACTCAAGCTTGCTAGCCGGCCACTTCACCTCCTTTGTGCTGGGCGGGGCTGCCGCTCCAGGCGGCGACGGCCTAATGGATCTGTGCGAGCTGCTGGTGGTGATGCGCGTGCCCCCAGAGAGGGCTCTGAGTGCTGCCTCTGGCACGCGTGCCATAGGTTCGCCACCACTGACCTAGACAGTGTGAGCTGACCAAAAACATGACACTGCAACAATCTCTCAACTACCACTGCCAGTATACAGTTGCTTCAAATATGAATTTATTGAACACATAAGGTGAAATATTGATCAGGCAAATTTTATTTATAGTTTAGTGGGGCATGAAATCACTCCAATTTCCTCTGCAAGTGTTTTTCTTTGGTGGATGTTTGCATTTTGTTCTCTGGAACCTGGATTGCAAAGCATAACAGCAGAAGATGGGTTAAAAATTGTGGATTGTCTGGGAAATGTATAAGGCTTTCCTATGCTTTGAAGTAAATAATCTGTTTAATAAACACGATACTTTTCCTTAATAATAAGAAAATGCCCATTATGGTTTTGAAGGCTAATAATAGAATTGAATAGTAAAAAAGACAGAATGGTCAGACATACCCAAAGAGACAAGATTTCTGAGCCCTCTGAACTGAAAGGGGAAACGTCATGTCAGAGTTGGTGTTAAGACTGCAAAGCCAAACATTGATCTGACACTTACCAGTAGGACAGTTCACAGAATTACTGACTTAACATTCACTATGTATCTCATCTTTTCCAGAGTTCACCTGCTTTTTGTGAAATTTATTTTTTAAAGATCATGCTTCTTATGACTAGTTTCTTTAACTTGGATATAATAGTCAGATATAGTAGTGTATTGTCATGAAAGCATGGAAGTGATGGTGCCAGCATTTTATAACATTTAATATTTATTTAATTATTTATTTGTATTAAAAAGGAATGCTCAGTTTAAAATGCAAATTTAAAAATTCATTGTTATTTCAGAGCTATAACAAAGGCATTTCAGTAGCCATCTTTTGTAGAACTCTAAGTATGGCAATTTAAGTATGGTAGCTATAAAATACCTGAGATTGATTTTTAAGAATTAAATAGTAAAACCTATTTTACTTAATACCACAGCATGAATCCAAATGATATCATTATCTTTTTACAGTACAGATTTTCCCAGTCTTTCAAGTAGCTCAATAAAACAGTAAGTTATTTAGTAAAACAATTTTCTTTCAAACCTGTAACACATACAAATATTAAATGAGTCTATACTCAGCATGTGACAAAGATTCACATTCAGGAGGATTAAAGACAGTAATAAAGCTGGCTAGTCACTCAATTGCTACATTATAAAGATAGCAACTAATGAAACCACATTGGAAAAAAACTCTCCAAAGATGATTTATATTTATATTTTTCAGTAGACAGCTCATGATGCCAGGCTTCATGAAGCAACATAGCCAAGCTGGAATATTTGAATTTCAGAATTAATAAATGACAAAGTATTTATGACATTCTGTGTTTAGTGTTATAGTCTGATAAATTTGTTAAGCAGACTAAAGGGATTAAATGTTCATATTTAGGTGAGGATTAGTAATAAATAAGACCAAGCTTTTGTATAAGCCAGAAGAAACAATGGTACTTCAAAATGCAACACTGGCAAATTGCCTGATTGCTTTGGAAAAGGCTAAGAAGCATAGCATCTTTTCCAAGGAACCAGGAAAGAGAGCTTGATTATGAATGGGTAAAGTAATAAATATAGCTGATGGAATACCAGTGATTTACTGTTAAAACTTGGAAGAGGAAACAGACTAGGAGATCATATAGAAGCTTCTTCCCAATACATTAGGATTATCAGAAGGACACATACCATAAAGCAATTAATGAGTGATCCTGTAAATGTGGGAGGAGAAAGAATGATTGCTATGTTTCATTTTGCAGTGGAATTAGAGTTTTGAAATATAACTCTGCAATTTACCTTTTTTAATTACCCAAATTTTAACAGAATAAATGATAGGCATTCCATCAGCTACAGTTCCTACTATGCATGATCATATCAAGATGCTTTATATACTTTGGAATGATTATTCCTTTCCTTATAATGTTGTGTAAGTGGGACTTTAGGTGAGATGATATTGTAGCCATAGCTGAATGAATGGTGAGAAAACTGGCCCCATGGAACCCCTTCAGATAAGGAGAGGAAAGACAACTGCTCCTCATGAGAAGACCACAAGATAATGCTTTTCCGTGGGTTTAAGTGATGGGACACAGAAAAGCCACAAAGAAAAGGTATCACACTCTCAGCTGTGGCAAAACATTTTGAAGGAAACTGGCTAATCTTATTTTATAATTATGTCTGGAAATTATCTAAATTGTACTGTCTTAGGTCATTAGATATCTTCAAAACAAGTTTTCAAAGCCTCCTGATGAGTTTATCTTCGCTCCAGCTTAAAAGAAAAAATAACTAAGCTGAAGAATTTAAAAAATATAAGACAAATGGCAAAAAGCTAAATAAGACTTTAATCCAAGAAAGTTATAAATGAATTAAGGACCCACACAAATTTGGAATTTAGATTTTTGCTATGAGGGTTTTGGAAATAATTAAATAAATAAACAGCACCTTCATGGGAAATAAATTATTTAGTTAACCTTAAGTTATAGCAGAAATTGGGCACTAGACTAAAGATCCTAAAAGGAAAAACAAGAAAGAGAGCAGATTGAATGAATGTACTTTTGTCTTTAGTCAGCATTGAGGCAAAATTATAGAAAATGGTATGACATTTGAAATACTCCAGGAGATATTTGAAGAATGGGAACAAAAAACTAACACCTACAATATCAGCAATAATGTCTGCTTCTATAGATAAACTATGTCCAAAGGATGTTCAAGAAGAAATGACAGATGTGAAACAGAATACTTTGGAAGATCTCTAGAATAAAGATATGAAATAAACTGCATCTGATGCAGAAATATAAAAGAATATAAAAATTATTTAAATACTGGATTGTTTTTTTTAAAAAACTGTGGATTATAAAACAGAGATCACATAAAAGTGGAAATACAAATGACAAAACAAAGTGAATGAACTGGCTAATGACCACTTACTGGATTTACAAATGACATTTGCTAAAACCTCAAGGAAGCCTTTGAGATGAGAAAAAGAAAATCAGAATCAAATCTAATTATATCTGAATGAATTATAGATCAAGATTGTTAAAATCAAAGGAAGAAGAACAAAGTTGGTTTGTTTGACCGAGTAGAATAGAATAGAATAGAATAGAAGCTGGAAGGGACCTTGGAGGTCTTCTAGTCCAGCCCCCTGCTCAAGCAGGAGAACCTATACCATTTCAGACAAGTGACTGTCTAGTCTCTTCTTAAAAATCTCCAGTGATGGAGTGCCCACGATTTCTGAAGGCAAGCTGTTCCACTGGTTAATTGTCCTCACTGTTAGGAAGTTTCTCCTTAATTCCAGATTGCTTCTCTCTTTGGTCAGTTTCCAACCATTGTTTCTTGTCCTGCCCTCTGGAGTTTTGAAGAATAGTTTGACACCCTCTTCTTTGTGGCAGCCCTTCAAATACTGGAATACTGCTATCATGTCACCCCTGTTTCTTCTTTTCTTTAGACTAGCCAAATCCAAGTTCTGCAGCTGTCCTTCATATGTTTTAGTCTCCAGGCCTTTGATCATTTTAGTTGCTCTTCTCTGAACTTTTTCCAAACATCTTTTTTGTAGTATGGTGACCAAAATTGGTTGCAGTATTCCAGGTGTGGTCTTACTAGGGTTTTATAATGTGGTACCAATGCCAAAGTTTAAATTAAGGGATAATTTTATAAAATTTGGGGAGTCCTTATGAACTTTTTGCTGACACAAGGATTGATATATTAATGATTTATAGATTTGCATATGCATATGCATATGCATATGCATATGTATACAGGATGAGTTATTGGAAGTAAACTTGTTTATATTTGTTGGGATGTAGATCAGAAGTCAGAAGTCAGAAGTCACAAATGGGCTAGTTCTCCATTTCAGAAGTCAAGCAAGACTTCAAAGCAATTGTCAACATTCCCCCCCGGGGGGGGGGAATCTTATTTTTAAGCTGTTGCTTTTCTTTCAAAGTAGTTAATTTCAATTATGGTATATTAATTTCTGGCAGATTATGTACACATTCATTTCTAAACTGTGGATGACCGCAAAGAATTATATCCCAAGTATTTTTGAAAATATCAATGCATTTTTAAATGAAATTGACAATACATAATTCTACATCTAAATAACAATTATTATTGCTTTTGATCTGTAAGTGGGCAAAAAGCTATTAAATCAATTCATCCTTTACAACTCAATAAAACAGAGTAGTATCAGGGGAAATGTGCCAACTGCATAATATGTATACTATCGCTGCAAAATAACAGTTGCGTATTTCATCTAAAATATGAATATTTTACACAATTATTTTGTAGCCAAAACACACCAGCAGTTAATCTAAAGCTATTCAGCTTTCACTTTTACTTCTGAATATCATGCATTTGGCTTTCATAGAAATGAAGACCAACTTCATTTTCAGAAACATCTAAATATTGATCCACAAGCTCATAATGATCTACAGTATTCATTATAACAACAGAAAAAGGATATTGTATAAAAGCAAAAAGCTACTTCCAGCAAAGGTTTATTCATTAAGCAAAATAAGCACAATCTTAGGTCACCAAGGGAAGTGAGGTAGGGAGGTACCCCCCCCCCTTAGCTATTGTCTTATGCTTGATTTTAGTTAATGTAATTTAGTGTATGAACAAGCAAATCATTGCCTACTGGCATCAGTTCCAAGTTAGACCAATTAATAAATTAGTCCACAATTCACCCAAGCAAATTAATTAGGTCTACAGTCTAACCTTTAGCTGGGCTCTACGGGCAGTCAGAAGGACAGCTAAAGCTTGCAAAGACCTAGTGTGCTCCATTTTGTTGCACAAGACTCTAATGCTCTAGTCTTAACTTTTGGAGATTAAAATATCTGGAGAAAAAGCTGCAGAAAGATTTTCTTTCCTTGTTTGCTTCTGTTTCCTCTACTCTTCAGCCTACAGTCAAGGTAAGTTTTTAAAAAAGAGATAAGAGATTAGAGAACAGAGGTGGGGAGTTTAGTTTTTGCACCTAATTGGGGGAGGGGAGAAAGATCAACCAGTCTGTCCCTCCCAGCTTTTTTAAAATTATTATTGAAGAATGGTGGCTTTCTGGGGGAGGGAGGAGGTTAAAGCAAGGGAAAGGGTTTGGGAAGCTCATCCTGAAGCTGCTGTCTTGCAGGCAAAGAGGGGCTGGTTTCCTAACACCTTGCAAGAGCCAGGAGAGGCTTGCAGCCTCCCAATGGCCAGCTGCTTGAGGGCCAGTTAATGGGGCAGAAAGCTCCAAAAGTAGCTACCATTTCCACAAGGAATTGTCGGGGTGCTGAAAATAGTAGCTACTTCCAGGAGGCATGAGGAGCAGGCCCAACTGCTGCAGAGTTCCATCAGGGCAGAAGGGGGAGAAGACAAGTGGGGAGCACTGCAGTATCCCTGTGGTCTGTCTTAAGGGTGAATGATCATGAGGGCACTGCATCTGTTGGAACTTTGAAACAGGGCCGTATGTAATTTTGGGATGTCGGTCAGAACTTTGAATGCTCATTAAGTGGCCATTCAAGCAGCTGGGCTGTTGTTTCTTGAGGACTAACTGTAGTACAAACTAGGGTATTAAAGAAATATTGAAAATCAAAGAAGAAAGTGAGCATCTTGCAAAAATGAAAAAGCAGATGAAAAAAGACAATTACCTTTCCTAAGAATTGGAGGTCCCCCTAGAGCACGGGTGTCAAACTCGCCGTGTCTCGTGACATGTTGCAACATATCATGACTTTTTTCTCATTGCTGGAGCTGGGATGGGTGCGGCCTCCACAGGATGCAACCGGCCCATGGGCCAGCAGTTTGACACCCCTGCCCTAGAGAATTTGAACAAGTATTTGGTGTGTGTGTGTGTGTGTAAACACTCTAAATGGTATCAAAGGTTTTTTTCCTCATCAGGTGATAGAGTTTTCCTCATCAGGTGATAGTGGTTTTGTTCAAAACAGTGAAATTTGCTACCAGTGGTATATGACCTTTGTCTAGCTTTGGAGGAAAAAACCCTCTTGATAATTCATCATGACCACTGAAGAAATCATTTGTTAAAGTCTATTAGCAAAAGCAACAATTACAATTTTTAAAATTACATCAATCAGTGCAATAGATGATCGTGGCCTTTACCAGGTTTCAGTATAACTAATATGTTTTATTAAGTGAGGAACATAAAATGCCATTTTCAAAAGTCTAATTGTACACTTTAGATGCAAGTTTAATGTGTTTATGTGTATATAATTGTGCAGGAAATCCATCCAGTTCCAGTACCTTTAAATTTCTCATATTCAAATCATTTTTAAAAAATCTCTTCTGTAATGAAATGAGCTACTTGTAATTGTTAAAAGAACCTAATTGCAGAAAGTCAATTTTAGGTAACTTCAGTCCTTGGTATCTGCATCTTAGTTCAGCTAAGTTTTCAAGTTTACTATATGGGAAAGTTAAATCTTAAAAATTGAAAATCTATGTCTTCAGGAGAAATATATATCTTATCATTCCTATCTTAATGTTTTTGGTAAAGCAAATTAGTATGCAAATTTTAAAGAATGAATGGAATAAGGAAATGGAGATCTCCATTTTGTTTAAACAATGGGAAACTGTTTAATATCAATATCAAAAATTTCTCTAGATTTCAGAGTATAGCTTATTTGACAAAAATATTTTACATTTATTGCACACCATTGCATTTATATAGAAAAGTTTGGATTGGTAGAGAGAAATATAAGTGTTTTTTTTTAAACTCTCCTAATGTTACCGTGTTCAGGAAAGAAGGAATTATATATATTATTTCAACTCTGAGACAATATTTAATACTTTCAGATGATTGTATTCTACACGCTTGAAAAATTGCGTCAATATCACTGGATAGATTATGGAAAGAATTGTTCATGTCATTTTTACTGCTAAGAGGCTAATTCTTCAATATTGGATTGACTGATTATGTTCCACCAAATCATTTTGACTCCTAGTGGCCACATAGATCTTCTCCATGACAATCTATCTCTAACCTGTTCTTTCAAGTTTCCCACTGGTACATCTTCTTCTTCTCTTTCCTTCTATCTTTCCCACCATTAGAGCCTCTTGCAGAGCTGTATCTTCGCATAATATTGTATGTCCACAATAGAATAATTTTAGTCTGCTCATTTGTGTCTCGAGTGAGAACTCTAGATTAATTTGTCGAATAATCCAGGGGTCCTCAACCTTGGCAACTTTAAGACTTGTGGATTTCAACTCTCAGAATTCCTCAGCCATGTTGAGGAGCCCTGGAATAATCCATTGGTTTTTTTTCTTAGTTGTCTATAGTATTTTCAGAAATCTGAGATTTCAAATGTGTCAATATTCTTCCTATCCTGCTTCTTTAAAAGCCAACTTTTGCTTCCATAGAGTATCACAGGGAATACTATGGCTTGCATAATTCTGATCTTTGTAGGTGTAGACACATCACATTTGAAGATCTTTTCAGTTATTATTGATGTCATGTATGCATTTACATGATGATGTAAACATGTGGCTCAAAGTACTCAGTGGATTGAATGCTTAATGCTACCTGTTATTTATGAACCAGTTGTGTACATAGTTAATGTCTGAAATCTTTGTGTTAATATTTTATAGATATATAGAGAAGTATGTGTGTGTTTGTGTGTGTGTGGTTTTTATACACACACACACGCACACACATGCACACACATTTTATTGTCTTCTGTTACTTGAAGCCATCCCTGGAGTAGCCTAAGCAATAGATCCAAGAACCTCTAGTTCTTTAGAACTGTAAAAGTAAAGTGTACACAAAAAAGTTAACATGAAAATTGAGGGACAATGATCTTCTATCTCTTTATCTTGAAAAGATAAAAATCACATCAATAACATGCTGCCTGTTTCAACAGTTTACATTTCCATTTCTGCAAAAGACAAGAACAGCTGGAATTTCTGGCCTGAATAGCTGCATTAATTAAAAGATTTTCTTCCAAAACCCTTTCAAAATATATAGAAAATAAAATAGGAAGAAAAAAAGACTCCTTCCAAGTGTGAATCAGACAACAATGCTGTCCAATTCCTACTTGGAAGGCAGAGATCACTTCCGTTTATTTTATTTCTAGCACTTACTGGGCTATTTAAGGAAAAATGGATCAAAAGTATAAAGTTTAAGTTATATTTCAAACTTCAAACTTTTAAAATAATTTGCATTTTCTCATTAATAGTTGGAATCTGAAAACTTACTCACTCTTTCCCTCTCCTGTCTAGTCAAAATCAAGAACTTACAGAACACTATAAGCAAGAGTTGCAGTTAATATAGACAGAGGAACCAAAGCACAGGAAAAAGTATAGATGGCTCCATTAAAGGAAATGAATGCTTTATTTATTAAGATTTACTAAATGCCTTTGAATTCTTGCATCTTATCACAATACATATGTCCTACCAATCATTATTGTTTTTCAGAAAAGTCCCTTATGTGAGGATGTTGAAAGTACATTGTGGAAAAAGAGAAGGAAGGAAGGAAGGAAGGAAGGAAGGAAGGAAGGAAGGAAGGAAGGAAGGAAGGAAGGAAGGAAGGAAGGAAGGAAGGAAGTTAGATGTCTAATTAGTAAAGTAGCATTTTTCCCATAAGCAGCAGTAAGCTTACTTTAGTCTTGTTGTTGTTGTTAGTTGCAAAGTCGTGTCCGACCCATCGCGACCCCATGGACAACATTCCTCCAGGCCTTCCTGTCCTCTACCATCTTCTGGAGTCCATTTAAGCTCACGCCTACTGCTTCAGTGACTCCATCCAGCCACCTCATTCTCTGTCGTCCCCTGCTTCTATTGCCCTCAATCTTTCCCAGCATTAGGCTGGGAAAGATTGTTTTAGTCTGTATGTATTCAAATGTTCAACTTGTTCAATCTAGCTGAACATTATAGTGCTTGTACTATTCAGTAGATTCAGCTCACCATTTACAGATGTACCTCTTCAGTTTTGGCACTGTTTTTCAAGGCTATTCTCCTTTGGGCAGTGGGAGAATTAAAGTCTTTGCATCAGCCCAGCCGCCGCCAGCAACAGTGGGCAGATTCTGTGGGGAAGGTTTCCCTCTGCCACTTCATAGTATGATCCATCTAGCCTTACAGCATCTGTCAGCCATTGGATCAGGCCGCTCTTGAACTTGGGCTTAAGTACTCTGAACATTAAAGCAGAGTTTAAAAACAGCTGTACTAATTTACAGAATGGAGAAGGGCACTATGCACTGAAGCAGAAAAGAGACCTCTAAAAGAGCCATCCACTGCACTTATCAGCTATTTAATATGCTTCAACTGAAAACAGCATATCACTTTACTGGAAGAATAATAAACATATTCAAAAGCATCTTAAATAATAGCTGACATATAGGAATTTTGTCATGAAATGGAAAAGAGAGAAAGAAAGAGAGAAGAAAGAAAGAGAGAGAGATGGTTTGCACAATATTACCTGTTTTAGGACTGCCAAATGTTCATACATCCATGTCTCTGAGTTATGCATCCATGGAGAGAACTGATAAACAAAAAGCTTTGTCTGTTCCTTGCCTGCCACCTCTTCCAATATAGGAATCTGATCCTGAGGCTGAGAGAAATGCCAGATAAAGGGAATGGGATAAGTTCTGTAGTAATTGACAGATGTTTTTTTCTTGTCAGTTGGTGATGTTACAAAGGTAGTTAGAGAACAGCCTTCTACTATTTTCCTGCATGTAAAATAAGGGCATTGTCACACCTTCCTCCAGTTCCACATCAAAACACATTCAATAGGTATTAGTAGCAAAATCTGTTCTAGTTTAATTTTCTGTTGGCTCACTTTAAATGAGCTGAGGGAAAATTGCAGAAGATGATGCCCTAATATGTTGCCATGTAAAATTATTTAGGTTCAAACTTAAGTATGTTTGTAAGTATTTAAATAAAATTTCATACTCTCAGTTGTTTCATTTTGTATCTCCAATGAGGCAGACAATAGGCATTTAACTGCAGTACACAACTACAGCCCTGGACTGCTGAATAAAAAGAGTTGCTAAATGCCATTTCAAATGATGTCTGCACTATGCTGATCTGTAGCTATCAACACTAACCAGATGCAGATTCCATGTAGTGGAAAGGGGGGGGGGATGTAAATTGCTACAACAGATATGTGAAAATTCAGCTTAAAATCTTGTCCTTTATATATGAGAAGATAATCCACAAATAAATATGATGTATTTTTATGTTTAGCATGAAACACTCTATGTTATCTGATTGAAATATTACTCATAGTTTGGGGGGAAAAGGTATCATCATATATCATATACTCATATACTGTATGTGCATAATATTATATACTATCTGTATATTACTTGCATGGATCAAGTTCTCATTTGCAAGGAATTGACTGTAGATATTTTTAGAGTGATACTATTTAGTCTAGTCAAGAATTATACAGCCAGTTATTCCTCTAATAGGATATACATGTTACTTCTTCATAATGGCAACTGTTTTTCAAGAATATATTAGTTTATGCAAAACTTGACACCATTTAAACTCTCTTTCAATATTGTTTCTATTAAAACTTGATTGAAGTTGCCATGTTTTTCATTTTTCCATTTCTACTTTTTTCATGTTTAAGCCAAGGTAATTATATTTTTTGCTTCATTTGATTAACAAGAACATAGGTTCAGCATAATGTCACTTGTCTTTGTACAATTATATTCCTGCAGCAAAAACTTATGTCGTGTCTATCATTCTTGCCAGTAGTTACATTCCCTGCATGGACACAGTAACTGACTTTGTAAATATTATTTTACACTGTATTTTTAAGATTTACTAAGTATACATAAATCTTCATTATAGCTCCCTCTTCCCTCACTTTTTTGTAGCATGATGTCAGTTTTGCCTAACCTCATTATTTATGTGAATAGCTATTTCTTTCATAGAACAAGATATGTCATTAAAAATTACTTAAGGATTCCCCCCCCCCTCTGGGGAGGTGCCAAAATCCAAAGTTGGTGCAGAAAGCTGATATACTTCAGTTTCAACAGTCGTATGATTGCCAATTCTATGTAGAAATAATTTTATATTGCATGAATTAACCATAGTATAACATTCTTTAAAATGAGTACTTAATCAGAATTAAAATTACTTAACCAAAATTTGAGAGAGTGAGTTGCACCCCCTTAATTCTATTTAAATATCTTTGTTCACAAAAAAGTATATGCACCATTGCTCTTTTTAAAGCAGACCTGAAATTTTATGTCATTCTATTAGTTAACATATGACCAAAGCTTACTGATGTACTTTTAACTAAATCAATCCTAACTCCAAAAAAAGTAGTTAATCTCAGATGAAAATATAAAAAATATCAAATTACCTTGAGTCAGAGCTGAACCAGCAAAATTGAACCATATACTTAAAGCATGTGTGTGTGTGTGTTTCTGTGTGTGTGTCTGTGTGTATTGTAAAAATCCCCATTTTTTGTTAAAAACAAATCCCAAAATGAACAACACAGTAACAAACTTTACAACTATAATGCACAGCAATCAAATAATAAACAAACATCTGTTTATTATTCTTGGTTTTCTTACCTGTTCTCAAATGTTATCATTTCTGATGAGAGAAATACCATTTAAAACATCACTTTGAATAATCCAAAGTCTTTAGATAATCATTCTACTTGGTATTTAATTGATAGAAATTTTAAGAAATAAAGAAATTTGGAGAAAATCTATTAAATATTTATCAAATAATTTCCAAAGTAGCAAAATATTTTGTTTTAACAAGATGCAGATATTGTTGCATAAGACATGCAAACATTATTAATTATTACTTCTTAATCCACATGTAAACCAAGCTAAAACCATAAATTGCACTTTTTATCCTTTCTTTTGAATCAGTTCTTGTTTTTTTTCCTGAGTGTGTTCCTTTTGTACATATAAATACTTGGATTATTAAAAATTAAAAGTGTTCTTAATATGACAAATTTGGCAACCCCTTTGAATGCAATAAAATTTACATTTGTATATTACATTTGTAGAGGGTAAAATTTTAAGTCATTAATGACTTTATTTTTCAGACAATATGATCTGAGAAATCCAGTTCTGGGTCAGAGATAGTCCAACAGGACTCAATGGAAGGTAAAAATGTGTTCTCTCTCCATTTCAGTGGAATTTAAGGCTTGTATTCTCTCAGCAATGGAATGGAGAATGTTCAACACTGAATACAGAAGAATATGGAGACATATGTAAAATGAACTTCAATATCTATGAAAGGATGTCAGAAGAAGATCAAAACCAATGTCACTACAGAGTGCAAGACATGAACCAATGGATTTCAGTTACAGGAAGGAGGATTCAAACTGAATATTAGGGGAAAAAATTGCTAGTAAGAAGACTAATTCAGCTGTAAAATCCTCCTGTGATTGCAAGAAACTCAGCTGCCATGCCAGTTAAATATTGCAGTATACCTGGGACCAAACCAGTAAAGGCAAGCTGAATTAGACAAGTTATACTCATTGTAGTTCAAAGTTCAATTTTGAAATGTGAATGTTCTTCTTGGGTTCTACTTCACCAATTTAATAAACACTAAGATGAAAAGTTTTATTTTTGTTATATTATCTACTTGAACAACAATTGTACACAATTGTCATAATTCAATAATAAATGACAGCCACTTTAGTGTAGTGGCCTAGAAATTGGGAGACTGTGAGTGTTAGTTCCATCTTAGGCACAAAGTCAGCTGAGTGACCCTCGACCAATCACTCTTTGTCAGACCCAGAAAGAAGGCACTTATAAAAATCTCTTTCCTCTGATTTTTTCCCACAACATCCCTGTGAGATGGGTTGGGCTGAGAGAAAGTGACTGGCCAAGGTCACCCAGCCAGATTTCTTGCCTAAGGCTGGACTAGAACTCACATCCTGTTTTCTAGGCCACCACCTTAATTGCTACATCAAACTGGCTTTTTAACTGTTTTTATATAAACAATAGAAATAAGCAAAATAGTAGATTTGTTTTCCAAAGTTATATATTAGTAAGCTTATGAATATACAGTAGATTCTATATCTGTATTACAGATTATATATTGCTTGCTCGAAAATCATTTTTTAAGTTCATGTACTTAAGCGTTCCTAAATCTTGGAACATACCAGAAGGAATCACCAGGCCCTGGAGGCATCCACCCAAGGATTATTAAGGGGCTTAAAGCTGAGATTGTGAGTCTTCTAACTATAATATGCACCCTGCCTCCAAACTCAGCCTCTTTAGCTGAGGACTGGAAGATGGCCAATGTAACTCCATTTTAAAGAAAGGCTTATTAAATGCCTGTCAGCTTAACATCTGTTATGGGAAAGATAAAATTGTCAACATTTGGAGACATAGACATATTCAAGATGGCTTCACTAAGGGAAAGTACTCAATAATCTACTCAATTTTTTTAAGTAGTTAATAAATATATGGATAAGGACAAGCCAGTAGACATCAGCTACTTTGATAAGGCCTTTGATAAAGTTCCCCATCAAAGAGTATCAGTAAGCTTAACAGCTATGGAATAATGATACAGGTCTTCTTGTAGATAAACATCTGGCTAAAATATAGAAAATAAAGAGTAGGAGTAAAGTACATTTCTTGGAATGGAAATGTGTAACTAAGTGGATCTCCCAGGATTTTCTCCAAGGATTGGTGTTTTATTAACATTTTTATAAATGATCTGGAATTGGGTGTAATTAATTGAATGGCCAAGTTTGCTGTTGACATGAAATTATTCAGAATGGTAATTACAATACCTTTTCTCTGAAACTATGGAGTCAAGGGTAGTCTTTCCTAGGGATTGATCAGAGGCAGCCCTGACATTAGGCAAAGTCTGCTTTAACAGTCAACCCAGCAGCAGTCCCACCTGCTCCGCCTGGACCAGTGCCAGCACCAGCAATGCCACCAGCAGCAGCTGATAATGCATGAGTCCCTCCACCTGCAGGAGCTGTCTCTTGGAGACACCAGACTCCAAAGGTCCCAGCCTTGGGAGTGAAGTACAGGGGAAACCCCAAGCAACTGAGGTTCTTTTTGGTGCAAGTCTGGAACTACATGCAGGAGTATGGGGCTGAATTGGGGATGGAGGCAATCCAAGTAAGATGTGTGACCATGGCTCTTGAGGGTGCAGCAGCTGAGTAGATGCCATGATGATGCCCCCCAGCTGTGGAACTACGACCATTTCATGGCAGCTCTTCGTCAATGGTTTGAGGACCCACTGGTGGAGCACAAGGCTTGGACCCAGATGAACACCATCACCCAAGGTCAGCCATTGGTGGCTGCATACACCCAGGAGTTCTGAGAGTTGACATGCTGACTAGCCACATGGCCTGAAAGCATCCTGATTTATTGCTTCAAAGATGGCCTCAACAATGATGTCTACCAGTAGAGATTGACCTAGCCTGAGACCAACACCAGGATAGCTGCGGGTGGTGCAAATCCTCCTCCCCTGGGCATAAGGAAACCCCAAGGTCAGCGAGGGGTGAGTCTGGGCCCAAACAGTGATTCACGGCCTGTTTTAAGTCCGGGAAGGAGGGACAGTGAGTTAAGGTATGCGGATCAACCAATTTTTTCCCCCAACATCAACACTGTGAGGTGAATTAGCCTGAGAGAGAGTGACTGACCCAAAGTCACTCAACCAGCTTTCATACTTAAGCAATCATTCATAAGGAAAGAGATCTTGGATTAATGATAAAAATTCAATGAACATGTTGACACAGTGTAGGTGTTGACACAGTGTGCATCCACTCTAAAAAAAAAGGCCAACAGTGTGTTAGAGATAATAAGAAATTGTATTGAAAATAGAGATGTCGATATCATAATACATTTATCTAAATATGGTGCAATCACATTTGAAATATCACAACTCAAAAAAAATATTGTGGAGCTAGAGAAGGTCTTCACTTGAAGATCAAGGAACTGGAAGATTTTCCCTAGGAAGAAAGGTTGCAGCATTTAGAGCTTTTTTTATTATTAAGGTGTACAAAATAATGGTATAGATAAAGTGGACAAGGAAAAGCTATTTTCCCCTTCCAAAAATACTAGAAGCAGAGGTCACCCAGTGAAATTGAATTTTTAAAAAATTAAGATAGACATTTTTTTTAAAAGAAAAGTTTGCACAATGTATAATTAATCTATGGAATTTGCTACTCTTAAGATGTAGTATTTGCTACCTGCTGGGCTGGCTTCAAAAAGGGTTGGGCCAATTTATGGAAGTCATAGGGATCAGTGGCTATTAATTTTGATGGCAAAGTATCTGCTTTTGAAGTCTGTCTGCTGAAAGACCAGTGAACGTCCTTGCATTTATGTTTTTTTTTATTTATTTAACTTATATGTCACCCATCTCACCTGTTTTCAAGTTCTTAAGTAACATAAGAGCTATCATGTAGCAATTTTTAGTTGCTTTGAATAGAAAATAGATGTACAGGACAAAGAGAGAAACCCTACTGATTCCCAGTTACAGTGGCTAAATATTTAGAATTGTTCTAGTCCATTCTTTTAAAAAAAATTCTATCTCTAGATTTTTTACTGACTGACTAGGACATCTTTTGTCTATTTTTTTATATCATCTCTCCAAACGCTTATAGGGCACAACTTGGAAGCCAGGACTACCACATACTGAATGGCAAATATTTTGACCACCAGCAAATAGATATTGCAGGCCTCTAGCAGAGATCCAGATTTTTTGCAATTCAGATACTGTAGCCCATTAAACAACAACAACAAAAAAATCCAGAAAGTCCAAACTCAATAATGCATGACTAGAAGGAAAGAAAACAAGCAATGAAAGCAGTTCATATGTGAGAAAGGGCTAGGGAAAAAAAAGTTGCTTGTTAAAGAAAATGGCTTGTTTGTTTGAACAACTTACTGTATATGGTTGCATGTCTCATTGGTCTGACCTTGGGTGACAAACAGGAAATTAAATTTTAAAGAAAAAACATAATGTTTAATGTTCATTGTGTTTTAGTGGTTTTTACTGTTTTTATTGTTTTAAAGATTTCAATTGTAATATATAATTCTGAATTGTGAGCTGCCCAGAGTTGTTTGTTGAGATGGGGGGCTATAGAAATCAAATAATAAATAAATAACTTAATTCATTAAAACAAATTTTCAGACATGATCAATCAATATGTGCAGATGTCCAAAAAAGGCCATTCCATCTTTTAATATAAGTAAACTATAAGTAAAGCCCAAAACATAATAGCCTAATCAAATGTCTGAGGGAACAACCAGGTCTTTACAACCTTATGACAGGGCAGCAGCATCAGAACTACCCATATTCCCAGGTAGAAGCTGTTCTACAGGGCAAGTGCCACTTGCATGAACTTTGCAAGTGCCACTTGCATGAACTTTGGGCCATAGAGGAGGGCATTGCTTAACGGAAGGAATCAAAGCATATTTATCCTGTTGATTCTGATGAACAGAAACAATTGCAGCCAGATGGTCCCACAAATGATCTGGCCTGTGATATATAGGTGGGATCCAACATCTTGAATTATACCCAGATGCCAATACATCTTATGGAACAGCAGTGTTATATGATAAACTGTATTATCCAAAACTGCCTGCATTGTCACACTGTGGATCAGTGGAGTTTCCAAATGTTCTTAAAGGAGCTATCCTTATCATACTATAAAATCATATAATGTATTATTGCACTTTAATGTTGGCACATCTCAGCCTATATAGGCCTTCATTACGTTTCATTAGAGTTCCAAGAGAAAGAAGCAAAAATAAACCACTTAAAGTGGGAGAAAATCAAAGAATATTTTCAGTATCCAAAGAAAAATATATGCAGATATGTTTTACCTACAGGCTTATTATAAAATCCTGACTATGCAATTAAGATGCAGCTGCTTGCAATTCATCACCTAACTTCCCAGAATTCCTATTGGAGGATTATTTTAGTGCTTAGAATTATGCTAGCAGATGCAAACTGTGCTTATGTGCCAGGGTTATACTAATTAACAGCTGAAACCATGCAGTTTCATTTTCTTATTTTCTTGCCTCTATTTTCTTTTATCTTTTAAACTATAACACAAGAACAGTTATTTTCTTTCCAACTGTAATATTGCTGAAGGAAATGCTGCCGAAAAAAATATCTTTGTTCAAAAGGATGTCCACAGATAACAAAATTTCGGGATGAACTGACATAGTATGAATAAAACTGTTTCAATTGGAAAAGGTAGTGGTTGGTCTTTCTCCCTCAAGGCAGATCTGAGTTCAGGAAATCATTACCCACTATACTTGTTCACTGCCCTTCCAGTCTGATCTATACCAATCTATACCAATGTGTTTAAAGGCCTATGTAAGATTTGATAAGGACTCTAAAACATGATGATCAGGCATTTTGTAGGCAGATGACTCTGTAAAATCCAGGTATCTGGGCTCTACTTCAGTCTAAGCTAAATGGTCATGGAGAACAGAATCCCTTAACCAGATGGGAAGGACTAAAGTGGTCACTTGGGAGTAGGCAGATCTCAATTTTTGACCATGTTATCAATTTTCAGTGAAGCATATTAAATTGTGTCCATAGCAGAAAAATAATAGGAAAAGAGAAAAAAACACTACTTTAGAATTGGAATAACTGAAATTGACTAAGTTGTTTCCGCTGTCAAGTGAAGATGAGAAAAGCAATATCAAGAGGGCAGGTCATTAACAAAAAATGGTTGCTGAGTATATTCATTACTCCTTTAAAGGATGTAACATTCAGCCTATTCTGTCACCAATTGCCATTATTTAGCTTGTATAAATTTCAGCCTGCAGTAAAAATAATGCTGTATTATTATTTTTTCTAATTGTTTATTTTGATTGTTGCCATGTTTTTATCTGTGTGCATATGTATGTGTTTGTGCCTTTTGAGACAGTGATAATCCCTGGCAAATGCCTGGACACTTTTCTTGGCAGGATTTCAGAACTGGCTTGTCACTGTCTCCTTCCTATGACTGAAAAAGTGACTGACCCAAGGTCACTTAGCTGGCTTTAGGCATAAAACAGGACTAGAACCCACAAGCTACTGGTTTCTAGCCTGATATCCTAACCACTGAATCAAACTGATTCCTATTTTAGCTATAGGGACAACATAATGTAAATATAAAGACACACATTTAATTTATTTGAAAATCCTTTCAGGTTCTTATGTCTTATTTTATTTAAGTATTTTATTTGAATTTTTTGGGTGAGTTGCATTAAAAATGTTTTAAAAGAATGTTTTTTTAAATCCTTTTTGCTTCTCTACCAGTTGAAAGTAATTTGGAAAAATTTCATTCTCAGCACTGCATCTGTGACAAGAGAGGCAGCTTTTGTAAACAATGGACAGTTTTCACATTTGATATAATTACGGGGCAATGAATTGCTCGTGGATGCTAAACTTGGACTCATTTTTGTTCAGAGTAATAAGTTCAGCTTCTGTTTGTAGATCCTGCTAATTTAGGCACACCACATGGCAAAGATGAAATGTGCCTGCAAATTTAATAGGAAATGCAATTACATGGATAAGCTTCGTTTCCTCCTGCTTCCCTCTTGCAAACTCAGAATTCAGAAAGCCTCTTTGCTCAAACTTGTCATTTGGTGACGGAGCAGGAGGATAATATGTTTTATTGTTTGTGGACATTTGGTTCTTCACCTCATCTCAGAAAAAGAAAAAGAATATTAATTGTCTCTGAATGAAGCATTTTTGTAAGATATTCAGTTTTCTCTAGTAAATCTACTATAGGCTTAATTTCAGTGCCTGATGTTTGGACTTCTACTATGTTTATTTGATAATTGATGGTTTTTGAAAATCACAGCATCAAGATGATCATGCATCGATGGTTCTTAGTGGGCCACACATGTGTGCAGAAAGAAAGAAAATGTCTGTTATTACCAATAGCACCGCATAGATGCCTCACCATTATTGACCAGTCTTCTTTAATATATTGTGTTTGTTGCCTAAGCATATCAGAACACTAATTTAAAAAATGATACAAGAAGTAACAGAGTGTCTGAGTTTTTTTCTCATGTTGCTGAAATGGTGAGTTAAAAAGCAATTTAAAAATGAAGAATTTTAATTGTGATCTGTTACATTAATTCAGTTACCAAATCTAGATGAACAGTCTAAGAATTTATAAACTGTAACTTGAGAACTTGTTCACACACACAAACACACACACACCAGCCCATTAGACTTACATGATCACAAAAACTATGCAAATTGCGCTTTCACAGTTAATGTATGTTTAAATATTTTAAAACGTAAGTAAATGTATATATAGCCACCCAGTGTCACTTAGCTGAATTAGGCAGCTATAGAAATTGAGTGAATGAATGAATGAATTAACAAATGAATGAATGAATGAATGAATGAATGAATGAAGGTTATCCTTAAACAACAGAAGAACCTAATCCTAATATCTGTATATGTATATTAGAGTATTTATAGTCAAGCAAATTCCTTTTAAATGGTGTAACCATTTTCCACCTTTTATACTTTCAGAATAGTATACATAACTCTCCAATAGAAACTTTCTCTGCTTTTCTGAAAGGAAACAGCAGATACAACATAAAATTTGGAGAGTAGAATACATAATATTTATGTTTATGGTTTCTAATTTTATCAGAATTCATACTTCTACTGTAAAACTATAATTACAATCATATACTGTCAAAATAATATAAACATGTTTTATTATCAGTATATCATTATTTTAATCATAATACCTTAAACACCTTTTATTAGTCTTATGGCTTTGAAGTGTTACTAAATATCAGGAAAATAATTGCCCCGCAGTCAACCAACAGATAATCAAAATACTATAGAATGATCTGCTCCTCATTTTTAAATATCGTAAATTAATTCCTTGAAATGTAAAGTTTGGATTAGTAGGAATTTAATTACAACAGAGATTTATTTTCCTATTCTTTATATAATCCCATAAGATATTTTTTGCCTTAATATAGGTAATTATATTTGCAGAGAAAGAAAAAGAGTTCATGATGTTCATTTTCTCTCTTATCTGAAAACTCATGGGATCTGGGATGCATTTAGATGCAAAGATGAAAAGTTCTGCAACCAACATTTCTTCAGAATTTCAGTAGCATATTGAATTTGTAGCAATGTCCCCTGCCTGGCAAAGTTCCCTAGACTCTTGTTTTCCATGTTTTCTAACTGAACCATCAGAAGAATTGTAAAAAAACAATCAAAACAATTCCTATGGTTTGATCAGTTTTAAGTAGAGGTAAGATTTCCTTGACTTTCTTGGTAATTCTATGAACCCTCCTTAGCAACAGAATATAGGTGGTTTGGTAGTGTGGATGTTCTCCCATCCAAGTCTTAACCAAGCCATACTCAGATTCTGACCCAAAGAAGATGAGAAGATGCAGCTACCTAGGCCACATCAATTTTAAGCTACACTTTGTTAGACATAAATATATCTCCAAGAGAAGAGGTTTACTTCTTAATGCCCATACATTTGAAATTATTATTAAGATGTTGGATCATAGTTTCATTTTTATGATTACAGTGTAATGAAGCATATAATGTGGTAATGTTTAATGCAGATGGAGTAATTATTTTAGAGATGCTATAATATTATAATTGCAGTGTGTTTCTTCTGCAACAACCAAAATTGGACAATCACAATGTTAAAAGTGATTTATTAAGTTTCATTTGCACGTACAATCTGTTAAAATGTTTTCATTGAAGAGAATTACAAAAAGAGAATAGAATAATGAAGAAAATGTTTGGAGTTATGGCTGTAGGGAAGGTATAAATAAAGGAAGTCTGGATAACCAAACATAGTAAATATTTTCATTTTTAGGACTTCTGGTTTGCGTCGTGGCAGGATGGGACACAGGAAGGCAGGGTTCTGTCTTCCGCGCCCAATTTTTCCCTGCTGGGGACACTAAAAAGGACCTAAAATCGCCCTGAAGAGGCAATGAAGAAGGGTGCCTTGTTGATCATGGAAATACAGCAGTTTTTCCATTCGATCCAAGAAAAGCCCTCCAAACCAGCAGGGGAAAGACTGGCTACATTCCTGTGGCCAGCCATTAGCTGCTGACAACCGAAGAGGAAAAAAGCACTGCTTAATACATCGTAAACAGCATGTCTGGAACTGGGTGAGAATATTGATCCTTTCTTTACTATTTTATAATTGAATTTCCTGGGAAAGGCTCCCAAGAAGCGAAAAAACTCCGAATGTAAACGGAAGCGGCATTTTAATTTTATGGGGAACAGAAACATACAATATTGAAGTGGAAATAACATAAAGCTACAGTTTTGATAAATTTGAGAATTGAGATAACTGTTAAGATTTTCTCTTTGAAAAAAGAAAAAATTGAGGCAAAATATAAGAAACTAATCCTTTGTTTTAAGAGTGGAAAATGGACTTTGAATGACATCTAGTGGTGAATTTGTGTATAGCACTATAATTTGCTTTGTTTGGTGATTCCTACCCAGGAGAACAGCTGGCAATAAAGGAAAATATTTCGGCTTCTTGGATTATAAATACCTACTGAACTTGGACTTTTAACTTCAAGAGCTAGTGGGAAAGAAAGGAAAATTTGACCTTGGACTATGCCTGGCTGGGAGAGACTTTTGAGCTGTTTTCAGAGAGGTTGAACATTTTGAACACTTCAAATATTGTGGATTACAACCTTGCCTGATTGACAATTTTTGGGATATTTGAGACAAGGGATTACTATAAAATATTGCCTTCAGAACTGAATCTATACTTTGGAATATATTGGATTATAAAGGATACATATAAAGACCAGAAAACCAATGTCCAGGAATGATGTTTCAAGAAAGAACAAACACCTTCCAGAAAGAAATATATTTTATGCTACGACTAATCTACCAAACAATTGTTGAATGCAAAGAGAATATAAAAAGAAATCATAATGAGACTAAAAACAATTTAGATAATATAAACGAGCAAATCTCCAAATTAAATCTATAACTAGAAAGCTCCCAGATAACAAGCACAAAGTATGAACAAATAATTCAGAAATCAGATGAAACAGAGGAAATGGATTTAGAGATGGAAGAGATAAAAGAATTGCAAGACTTAGCTATGACAATGAAAATGCAAAAGACATTTTATCCCTTAGGTCTACAAAATATATCTGATGGCAAAGAAAAAGATTTTTAAAAAAGGAACATAGAGCTGTTAAGTGAAATGTCACAACTTGAGAGACAGGAAATGAAAAGAGAAATGGGAGGAGAAAAGAACTGGGAGTTGTTTAAGGAATATAAATGGGCTGAATCCCCCCCCCCCAAAATACCCTACCCAAATTGTTTTCCTCATGCCAAGCAATTTTCACAAAAATAGAAAGAAAATTCCTGGGCAATCTAATTGCCCTGGCTTGGAAAACGACTTGGCAAAGAAAGAAAGTGAGAGTCAGATTTAAAAAACAGAAGACTTGACCTTCTAGAGAGGGCATTATATGTTTAAATACTTTTTTGAATAAGATTAAAAGAATGGAAGACTTTTAGATATAATTAGACTTTTACAATGAAAGATATGATTTAAAATTAAGATAGCATTTTTTTCTTTTTTTGATATGGGAAATATGAAGATAAGAGGAGGATTGATTTGAATAAAACTTTCAGCTATGTAAATGTAATTAATATTGAGGAAATCATAATTGATAAAGATATTTCAAATACTGATGGGAAATCAAACTTTAACAAGAGTACGAAAAACATGATATTGATTAATGAATTGACATTATTGACTTATGAATTGATATTATTGTTATTTGAATGATATTAGTAAAATTTGATGAAGATGCTTATATCTAACTTTGTAGACATTAACAGTACCAAAAATTGTAATGGTGTAATGAAGGGAAAATAGAAAAAATATGGAGAAGAAAGGAGGATCAGGGAAAAAATACTGGATTGTGTAGTATTGAACAGATTTATATTGAAAAAGTTAATGTTAAATATTTGAAATCAGACAACATGTTGTTTACTAAGCACTAAAGACTGTAATTTTTTAAAAAATTAACAAAACTTTTATAAAAATATTTTCATTTTTACATATCTTCTTTATGGTTGAGTAATTATTATTCATAAACATAACTGAAGATCTTTTATTAGTGAAAGCTTAGTTTCTGTTTCTATAGAAATGGAAATGCCCCATATAGACTCATAGGTGCCAAAATACTGTATACTGAAAAAATTAGGTGGTGGATGGTCTTAGCTTTGAGTATATATAACCATACTTTTTTTAAAGTACCCATATCTATGTACTTCTAAAACTCTTGTGCCTGTTTGATAATTTGATAACCTTCATTTAGGTGAAATGCATCATAGGGCAAATATGTTATCAATAAAGGTACCTCAACTAGGACAAAACTTTGTCAACAAGGTACCTCAGGTGGGCTATTGCCAAGAGTCATTATTCTCAAGGAAATGTCAGGATCCTTTTGCTAAATAAGTGCCACTACCATGCTGCTACAGTAAGCAATGTTCATAGGATTATTTTTTAGTGCTCCCTGGGAGCCTCCCAGAAATCAAGAGGGAATCTGGAAGGAACTGATATGATTGCCAAAGCTTCTACATTCCTTGCCACCTTCCCACTAACAAAGTCTTTGGTTCTGAGAAGCTTACAGGGAGAAAGTTAAAAAATTATCCAGTTTTTCTGTGCTTGCACTGTGAGAGCCACCCCCACATTCCATTGCTTGCTTCAGTATATGGCAGCAGCTATTTAACTGCCTCCTGGGAAAGGGAAGGGGAAGAGGAAAGGAATAGAATAACTAGATTGGATGGTTGTGAACAAGAGGTTTAGCAGACTGTATCCTAACATGTAAAGCTTAATTATGATGTTCAGCTGAACAGAGAAAAAGTGAAAAATAGGGCACCGTCAAACCAAATATTAAGTTTTCTATTCACTTTTTCAAAAACATCTGCACTACTATATGAAGACTCTGGTTTGCTCTTTCAAGGTCTCTTACTTCCCCCAGTGTTTGCTCTTTTAGTGATTTTCATGCCAGTACTGCCTACTGATCCATGAATCTTCACTGAATATTGCAGAAATATCTTACACCAATCTTCTGATTGTTGCCATAATAATTTTGAACTTCAGGGTGACCCTTTTAAATGTCTTTTCACATTAATATTGTTTTGGACAGTGGTCTGAACCAGAAGATCAAATGTGCTTGTGGATGCTTCAGCTGTAAATTATATTAAACTATTCTTTACTGGCTGACAGATACCCAGGAAGAAAAAGTTTAAAATTGGTAATTGTTAAGATTATCGTGGGACAGAGTCCTTGTTGTTCATGAAAGATCTATTGCTTTGTTTTGTTTTTTTAATCTCATTGTGATCAAATATATTTTTGTTCGATACAAAAATATGTTGCGCTAAATTCAAGAAAAGAAGAGTTACCCAGATGTATTGAAATGACTCTGTTGCCAAAAAACATTAAGTTTATTGATTAGAAAACTCCTGTAGACTTTTTGTGTGAAAATGAGCATATGTAACATGGTTTTGATGGTTAGAAAAAATAGATTATAGAAAAAAAAAGAAAGTTATACTATAACCATAGAATAAGAAGTAAATTTATACTTATACTGCTGTAAAGAAAATTTGAAGCTTTTTTTCCTGCATGTCTGGCTTTGTCTTTTCTCTTTCTTTTTCTTTCTTTCTTTCTTTCTTTCTTTCTTTCTTTCTTTCTTTCTTTCTTTCTTTCTTTCTTTCTTTCTTTCTTTCTTTCTTTCTTTCTTTCTTTCTTTCTTTCTTTCTTTTTCTTTTCCTTCCTTCCTTCCTTTTCTGTTAATTCTTATATTCCTCTATTAAAATATTAAATATTTACTGTATAAATGACACTGTGGTCAATTTGAATATTTTCCAGAATTCTATGTATTTACTATGCTTTAAATACATGTGTATATTTCTTCTCATTTATATAAATTGTGAAATATTACCATAATGTAAAAATGTGCTCTAAAACACACACACACTTAAAAATTCATTTTACACTCTTGAACATGATCCAGTTTATACAAACGTTTAACCTGAGAATGGATAGATATTTAATATTAAACTATAGTGAAGATATTTTGAAGGACATTATAGGAAAGACAGAATGAAAAACTGCATTGCTCAGAGTGAATTCAGACATTGGCAGCACCCTCTTCAACAGATGGCATCCTTTTGTAGATGAGATACAGTCTCCTTGGGAGCCATTAGGTTATCAACAAGCCAATTCCTATAAATTCCTATATCCTTCCTAATCTTCTTATTCAGCAGCCTTTGGGGTGCTGCCAGTGCTGGAATGTTTAGTTCTACTTAGGGATCAAATATTTTATGCATTTGATTCAGTATGGCATCACACTTTATTCACTTCATTCCTTTCTCTTTTTAAAATAATTATGTTTTGATTTTGGAAAATTAAATTGATTTTTTAAAAGCACAAAAGGGTAGAGCTGCCTTCTAGTTCTTAAATTCTAGGCCCAGAGACATGGCCACAATCAATCATATCCATTAGACCAGGGGTAGGCAACCCAAAACACTCAAAGAGCCACTTGGACCCGTTTCCCACTGAAAACAAAACATTGGGAGCCGCAAAACCCTTTTGATATCTAAAATGAAGATAACACTGCATATATCCTTTTTACCTTTATTATATGTATATATATATATATATACCTATAATAAAGGTAAAAAAGGATATATGCAGTGTTATCTTCATTTTAGATGTCAAAAGGGTCTCTCTCTCTGTCTCTCCCTCCCTCCCTCTCTCTTTCTCTCCCTCGCTCTCTCTCTTTCTCTCCCCCCCTCTCTCTCCCTCTCTCCGATCTTCTGCTCACCTGGCAAGCTGGCTTCAAGCTGTTCTCCCCACCACACATTCTTATTGGGCTAGCTCAGGGGTAGGCAACCTCAGCTCATGGACTTCAACTCCCAGAATTCCTGAATTCTCTCTCCTGCCCTTCCTGCTTCCTGTTTCCTGCTTCCTGCAGAGACACAGCAAAGGGAGGAGCCCCGCCCAATAAGCTTTTCAGCTCGTCGGAGAACACCGTGAGTCTACTCTCTTTTTTTTACACACACACACACAGAGAGAGAGAGAGAGAGAGAGAGAGAGAAGGGAAGTGCAAGTGCCTCTCTGTCTCTCTCTGCAAATGGCAGAGGAGGCTGGGAGCCGCATGGGGAAGGCTCAAAGAGCCACATGCGGCTCCGGAGCCGCAGGTTGTCGATCTGTGCATTAGACCAACACTTCAATTGAATCCATAAACATTATTAGAGATAGCAGGAATAAATTTTAAGTTTATAGTGTTTTGCAAGCCAAACTAGATACGATCCATCTTTCTATTTTTTTTTTTTTTTTTTAAACAAGTTTTATTGAATTTTTTTGTTTTACAACCAAGTGCTTGAAACTCATCGTGGAGATAGGGCACTCCATGAAACAAAGTAAAAAATATAATCATACATAAACAATTTGAATTACTTCTTTAATGGTTCCCTCTCTATTTTATCAGTCAAGAAAAGAAAGAAAGAAAAAAACAACACAATATCAATAATATTTCCACCCATTTTCAGGCTTAACTAACTTACAATTAACATATTCCATTTTGGCCTTATATAAACATATAGTATACAATTCGGGTACCCATATAGTATAGATTGTTTTTAAGATATACATATTATTCCAATTATACAGTTTATACTTCTCTGTTAAATTCTATCTCTTATTCTATTCTATTTTACATACATATTTTATAGATAAACATAACTTTAAGTATTTTAAAACCATTTTACATTTTAGCCTAAAATAATAAAACAATAATTATTTCTAGGATAGACTTATAATATACCTATTATATATATGTGTGTATTTTAATATTTCTCAACTATATTCTATTTCCTGTACTCTATCAAATATTTATATAAATCATAGTTAAATGTTTCACCAATCTCGATCCAACTCCTAATTTTAGATTTTCCAATTTTCCATCTTGCCATTCCAGACCATAATCAAATCAATAATTTACATCAATATTAACTCAGATCAAAGACTTAAACCTTAAAAATCTCAAACATATTAATTCAGTCAAAGTCTCTAAAAGCCATTTTTACCCGTCAGATAAAATTTTAACTCTCACTTTTAAACCTAATTCTAGCTTTCTTTTTGTGCCAAGCAGGTTTCCACAATAGAGCCTCTAGTTCCTCCCATAGTATTTGGCCATACACACTTTTCCACAACTGGATCCAATCATAGTCTTCTTCTCTTTTTTCCAATGTTGTCTGCACTATGTAATCAGTCTTAGTCAATATGGTGATTATTCGTTGTTTGTTCATATTGTCAGCATTTTTAATGTCTCGTATTTGAAAGTCTATTCCTGTTGCTTTTAGAGTTATAAATGTTTTAGTTGAATTCTGCCTTTGGTCATCCAAAGTCTCCGTCATTTGCATATAAAATGTAGCATCTTCCTTTTCAATAGATTGTAAATATGTTTCCTCCATATCATTAAGTTGTAAATCTGGTTGTGTGTCATGTCCAGTAAGTTGAAAATCAGTTTTTAACTCTGGAACATCCCTTTTCCAAAGCATTCTAAAATGTTCTTTTAATTCCTCCTTTGTTTCCAAGATTTTTTCTAGTATAAGTCCATAGTTAAGCTGTGAGTGGGATTCCATTCTTCGTTGTTTTTTTTAGTGAAATTTCAGCTTAAAAGCTGAATTGCAATTTTATAAAATGTAAAATCCAAACAGAAATAGGAAAAAGCAAGTACAAAAATAAAAACAGCAAAAGTCCCAATCAATGTTATGAATATCTAATTTATAATCCAAGGAAATAATAGCAGAGGGTGTCTCAATTATTATATTGTGATCCTAAAGCGAAAAAATCCATTTTCCAGGAAAGTATACTTTGTATTCTAAAATCAAAAACAACAGGCAAAAACTTAAGCAAGTTCCAAAAGAGATACAAGCGTCTGGGCGTCATGCCAAGTGCAGGGAGTAAGAGTTCAAAATGGTTACAATGTTACAATAGCACTATCTGGGCTTCACGCCAAGTTCAGAGTTACATTGTAACCATACAATCCACATAAATTCGCCCAGAAGCCGTAGAGTTTTTTTTTTTTTTTGAAGTAGATAACACTGTTCAGAAGGGGGGGGAGAAGAAAAACACTCCACCCCCCTCCCTAAAGGTTTCCACTTAAGCTGAAAACAAGCAAGCAGAGAAAGAGAGTCACAGTAAGGATTTTTTCTTCTCTTTTTTCTTCAGGATCCCCCGAATTCCAGCAGCTCAAATAAACAATAAAAATTAGTGGGTTTTTTTTTCCCGCAGCTCGTTTCCCCGAGTATTCAAACGCTGCTTTCTCATAGAGGGGAAATAATTTCTAAAAGCTTTTCACAGGGAAGTGAGTAAAATATCAAGAGGGAAGGAAAGGTCTCACCCGGATCTTCCACGGTAGTTCTTTTTGCTTAGATGTTGCTGTGACTTTCGGCTGGAGCAGCTGAGTGATTGGCCATGTTACTGGCTGATCTTTTCCCCGTCGGCCCAAAGGTGATTGCTCAGATCGCAGAGGGAGCTGCCGCTCCCTCCGCAATCAACGAGTGCCCTCCTCTACGGTGGTCGCCTCTCCGGGGTGACTTTCGACCCTGTCCAGGGTCTACCGGCGGGGGGAAACCGGCCGGCAAAGAGAACATACTCTTTGCACGACCGCTGGTGCTGCGACTGGAACCGGAAGGCTCTATTTTTTCTTTGACCAAAGATAAATTATAGCTGAAACAACTTGGATAAAGAGTTGAATCTTAAGATTTGAATCATACTGATCCAAATCAAAGCAGCTGATTGCAGAGATAGCAAAGAGGTTTCTAACAGATATTTTATATTTTGCCCATAAATGGTTTGAAAATGCAGTTAGCATTCATTGTTGTTAGACTATGATGTAAGGTGGACATGTTAACATTTGAGTACAACACCTGCATGTTACCTTCATGAATTCACAGTGTATTAAAATCTACAGTCACCTATCTTTTTTAAATGTCCTGACAATTTCATTAGTTAACTTATCCTACACCAAAATTTTATAAACCTCTATTTGAAGGTAATGGTAACTAGAACAAATAAATCAGAATTTAAAATTCTTCTGAATTGCTGTTGTATATTGGAAGACAGAGCTCATTTTGGCCTTGTATTTAGCCTTTGAAAAAAATCACCTTTTCTAGCCTTTAGGAAAATAGATGTTTATTAATTTTTCAAATGTATATTCCAGCAATTCTTCTTATATTAATACAATTTTGAAGGTGGAGCATTTCAACTTCATAATGGCTAAATGGAAAGAGCTGAAGAGCATTCTTGAAATTCTTACATATAGCAAGGCCTGTTTCTACCAGCCGCTTAAACATACTTCTGGATTTTCCATTTATGCAAACCTAACATTTGCATCAGCAGATCAATTCAGAAAAGAATCAAGTTATCCAACTTCAAATGTATTAAGTAGAACTTAGCACTTGCTCTAATATTCTAATATTTGGATAGGTGGAAGTAAATTGGCTTAGACTGAAGGAATAGGATAGATAGGGAGAGATTATCATGGAGAAAATCTACCTATGTGGTCACTAAGAGTCAACACTGATTTGATAGCATAATCATCAATGAAATTTGCATAATTGCATGTTCATTGTTAAAAGACATAAAACTTTCTACTTAGAATTCTGTTTCTAAATTGAAAATTTCCAATATTATTAAATATATTCCCAACTGTTCTATTCTTCAAAATAAAAACTCTAATATAGAAAAACCTCTATCAGCATAATCCTAGACAATTTTACTGTGTTCAGTGATACTTTTTTTACAAATATAAACAAAATCCATCTCATGAAAAATATTGGTTATTATAATTATATCATTATCACCAGTTTTATTTATTGTACATATTATAAACATCAATGTGATAAAGATATTGAGCCCAATAGATGGTCTGTTGATATTGTTGCTAACAATTCATAGCAAGTTTTGAAAATATAAAGTAGCTTCATATATTGTTCATATAGAATTTAATGTATTTATATAGTTTCCTTTTCCTGTATACTTAAAATCAGTACATTTCTAAGGAAAATATAATGGTGTTAACATGTTAATATATAGATCTGCTTGCAGAATATGTAACATTTATCATAAGTGTAATCTTGTAATATAGATATTAAATTTAAGCCCATAGTTCAGGCAATTATACATTTCTTCACCTTATTGTAACACATTTCATATTTTTCATGTAGCCTTCTGGTTCCTTTCTCACCTTTCCACAATGTAAATACCTCATTTTACTATAGCTGGAAATATTCCATACTGGATTTTTAGTTGTCAGGTTTACATCTTACAATAAACTGACTGGGTTATAGAGGTTATTTCACAGCCTTAAGTATGTCTCAGAGATTTTGGGATATAAGGTTAAAAAAACTTTTAAAGTTTGTTTTTTTTCTTTTTCTTTCCACACTGCAAAATTGAGAATATGTGCAACTTTCTATTTTTTAATTCTAAAAAAATCTGCTTTTTATACAGATGTATAGCTTGCTACATTGCATTGTCATTTTTTGTTTGATTTTTATTTCTTCTAGTAACTTTTTTCTGATTTGAAAAATATTAACCACATAATTCTAGTGTTGTTTATATGATGGCTACCATGATAGATCAGAGGGGAATCTGTTCAGTGTCCTACAGGGAAAATTGAGACATCTGTGTGTAGCTTTATGGTTGGATGAATTCCACCTAATCCTTAATAGTTGTTTGTTTGTTGCCTACTAAATACAATTTTGTGTTTACCATGGAATTTGCACTAGAGACTCTGACAACATTTGGCACATTCCTTTAGGTCAGTTTAGCCAGCATAATTTACAGCTTCTTCTTCATGGCTGGATTTCACTAGTTATAAATACTGGGTTCCACACAGACATTCATAGGAGATCACTGGGGTTGATTTAGGATTTGTGTGCATTATAGCTCTAATTGTACAGGGGACAATTATCTCCTGTCCTACAAATAACATATTAGAAAGTAGATATTATATTCCCCTTTTCACAGTCAATCTGTTTAGCTGAATGCTCAAAGATGGTTTGAAAGAATAGCCAAGAGCAAATAATTATAGTGGAATATAAACGTCATTTCAAATCCTTCCCCCAAATAAACTAACTAATTACTTTTTAAATTTCTTTTAAAAGAGAGCTACAACAAAAATTTTTTATTGGGATTCTATCTTTATGGAACATCAAATAGCAGATATGAGGGCAGATATGATATTGTTGCCATTACGGAAACATGGTGGGATGAAACCCACAATGGAACACACAGCTAGAGGGATTTAAATTATTTAAAAGAAACAGACCAGATAAAAGAGGAGGAGGAGTTGCTCTATATGTAAGAAATAACTACATCTCTACAGAAATAGAGCACAACAATGATGAAAACTGTCTTGAATGCATTTGGGTCAATATAAAAGGGGGGGAAATGACATTGCCATAGGTGTATACTACAGGCCACCCACCAAACAGAGGAAATAGATGAACTTTTTGCTAGTCAGCTAACTAAGGTATGTAGGAAGCACATCACAATAGTAATGGGGGACTTTAACTACCCTGACATCAACTGGGAGACAAACTCTGCACCAAGTGGAAGATCAAACAGATTCCTTGCAAACCTAGCAGACAACTTTGTCTCCCAAAAAGTAGAGAAAGAACTAGGGGATTAGCCATTTTGGATCTAATTCTCACTAACGAGATGAAATGATAGAAGGTGTTGAAGCCACAGGAACCTTGGGAGGAAGTGATCATGCAATATTGGAATTCAACATTATGGAAGCACAAGCAATAGAACACAGTCAAACTAGAGTCTTGGACTTTAAGAGAGCTAATTTCAATAAACTTAGAGAGGGCTTGGGAAAGATTCCATGGATGAGAATCCTCAAGGGGAAAATGACTCAAGAAGCTTGGGAAATTTTGAAAAGTGAGATAATAAAAGCCCAGTCTAGCACAATACCAACAAAGAGGAAAAATAACAGCTCTCAAAAGAAACCAGCATGGCTGCATAAAGAACTCTCTAGTAAATTGAAAGATAAAAAGGACAAGTATAGAGAGTGGAAAGAGGGGCACACAACTAAGTCAGAACATCAGCAAATTGCCCGAGCCTGCAAAGATGAAGTGAGGAAAGCTAAGGCTCAAAATGAACTAAGGCTTGCGACCAAAGTCAAAAATAACAAAAAAAGCTTCTTTCAACATGTAAAAAACAAGAAAGAAGTGAAGGAAATGATTGGTCCATTAGTGGGTGAAAGTGGCAAGAAGGTGACAAGCAACAGGGAGAAAGCAGAACTATTTAACTCGTTTTTTGCATCTGTCTTTACACAAAGGGAAAAAACAGACCAACCTACCAAAAATAGTGCCATAAAAAACAGAATAGAAACGCAAGTTAAGATAGGCAAGAAAACGGTAAGTGAGTACCTGTCCAGCCTAGACAAGTTCAAATCACCAGGACCAGATGGATTACACCCCAGGGTTCTCAAGGAACTGGCAGATGTGATCTCAGAACCATTGAACTATATTTTTCAAAGATCCTGGAGCACTGGGGAACTACCGGAGGACTGGAAAAGAGCTGATGTAGTTCCCATCTTCAAAAAAGGGAAAAAAATGGACCTAGGAAACTACAGACCTATCAGCCTGACCTCAATACCTGGGAAGATTCTGGAAAAGATAATCAAACAAAGAATCAGCGAACACCTAGAGGCAAACAAAGTCATTACTAAAAGCCAACATGGGTTTGTCAAAAACAGATCATGCCAGACAAATCTTATTGCATTTTTTGACCAAATGACAAAATTAGTGGATCAGAGGAATGCTGTGGATATAATTTACTTGGACTTCAGTAAGGCATTTGATAAAGTAGATCACAACCTACTACTTGATAAGATAGAAAAATGTGGGTTAGACAGCATCACCACCAGATGGATCTGTAGCTGGCTGACCGGCTGTACTCAGCGTGTGGTCCTCAATGGAACCGCATCTACATGGAGGGAAGTGTGCGGTGGGGTGCCCCAGGGCTCTGTTCTGGGGCCAGTGCTCTTCAACATCTTCATCAACGATTTGGACGAGGTGATAGATGGGGAAATCATCAAATTTGCAGACGACACCAAGCTGGCAGTAATAGCCAACACTCCAGAAGACAGGCTTAAGATACAGGAGGATCTGGACAGACTGGAACACTGGGCACTATCTAACAAAATGAAATTCAATGGTGAAAAAAGCAAGGTTCTACATTTAGGAAAGAAAAACCAAATGTACAGGTATAGTATAGGGGGTACCTTGCTCAATAGCAGTAACTGTGAGAAGGACCTCGGAGTCCTAGTGGACAATCACTTAAATATGAGCCAGCAGTGTGCCGCAGCTGCCAAAAAGGCCAACACAGTGCTAGGCTGCATTAACAGAGGGATAGAATCAAGATCACGTGAAGCATTAATACCACTTTACAATGCCTTGGTAAGGCCACACTTGGAATACTGCATCCAGTTTTGGTCACCACGATGTAAAAAAGACGTTGAGACTCTAGAAAGAGTACAGAGAAGAGCAGCAAAGATGATTAGGGGACTGGAGGCTAAAGCATATAAGGAATGGCTGCTGGAATTGGGTATGTCTAGTTTAATGAAGAGAAGGACGAGGGGGGACATGATAGCAGTGTTCCAATATCTCAGGGGCTGCCACAAAGAAGAGGGAGTCAAGCTATTTTCCAAGGCGCCTGAAAGCAGGACAAGAAGCAATGGATGGAAACTAATCAAGGAGAGAAGCAACCTAGAACTAAGGAGAAACTTCCTGACAGTTAGAACAATTAACCAGTGGAACAACCTGCCTCCAGAAGTGGTGAATGCTCCAACACTGGAAGTTTTTAAGAAGAGACTGGACAGCCATTTGTCTGAAATGGTATAGGGTTTCCTGCCTGAGCAGGGGGTTGGACTAGATGACCTCCAAGGTCCCTTCCAACTTTATTATTATTACTAAAGCATAAGAATGTGAATTTCCACAAGTTTTCTTGAAGCATAGATAAGCATAGACCAGCATTTTAGTACACCCAGACTTGATTGGATAGCCAGTATGGTATTTTTAGATTGCTGGACTAGGTTGGGAGATATTCAGATTGAAGTTACCATTTGACCATTTATGTCACTGAGTGAACATTTTGTGAGAGGAGACAGAGGAAGTAAAATTAGTCAGACCTGTACATACGGACAGTCAACTACTGGCCATTTTGGAGACGGAAAGTGCTGCCCTCTGCAAGCTCCAAACTTGTAAACTAACAACTTGCACATGATTATGAATGTTGGTCTAGAGTTTTCTTTCAAGGCAGATTTTTTTTTAACTGTATTGTGTTATTTATTTATTTATAAATATGGCCCCAGAATGAAAACAGCTAGAAATCTTTACTATTTATATACTTATTTTATCCAGTCTATGCATTACCTTCTATTGACACTTTTTTCAAAAGAGATAAAAAACTTTCCAAGTTACTAAACACAGTGTAAAGAATCTGCATATGTACTGCACCTTCACTTTCAGAAGCAGTTAACTGGATGATACTCAGTGAACTCTTGAAATAATAATAATAATAATAATAATAATAATAATAATAATAATAATAATAATAATAATAATAATAATAATAATAATAATAATAATAATAATAATAATAATAATAATAATAATAATAATAATAATAATAATAAAGTTGGAAGGGACCTTGGAGGTCATCTAGCCCAACCCCCTGCTCAGGCAGGAAACCCTATACCATTTCGGACAAATGGCTGTCCAGTCTCTTCTTAAAAACTTCCAGTGTTGGAGCATTCACCACTTCTGGAGGCTGGTTGTTCCACTGGTTAATTGTTCTAACTGTCATGAAGTTTCTCCTCAGTTCCAGGTTGCTTCTCTCCTTGACTAATTTCCATCCATTGCTTCTTGTCCTGCCTTCAGGGGCCTTGGAGAATAGCTTGACTCCCTCTTCTTTGTGGCAATCCCTGAGGTATTGGAATACTGCTTTCATGTCACCCCTAGTCTTCATTAAACTAGACATACCAAATTCCAGCAACCGTTCCTTATATGTTTTAGCCTACAGACCTCTAATCATCTTTGTTGCTATTATCTGTACTCTTTCTAGAGTCTCAACATCTTTTTTACATCGTGGTGACCAAAACTGGATGCAGTATTCCAAGTGTGGCCTTACCAAGGCATTGTAAAGTGGTATTAATACTTCACGTGATCTTGAAGTGTAACACTATGTTGGCTTTTTTGGCAGCTGCAGCGCACTGCAGAGCCAGCACTGCAGAGCCAGCACTGCTGGCTCATATCTAAGTGATTGTCCACTAGGACTCTGAGATCCCTCTCACAGTTGCTACTATTGAGCAAGGTACCACCTATACAATACCTGTACATTTGGTTTATCTTGCCTAAATGTAGAACTTTACTTTTTTCACCGTTGAATTTCATTTTGTTAGATAGTGCCCAGTGTTCCAGTTTGTTCAGATCCTCCTGTATCTTAAACCTATCTTCTGGAGTGTTGGCTATTCCTGCCAGCTTGGTGTCATCTGCAAATTTGATGAGTTCCCCATCTATCCCCTCGTCCAAATCGTTGATGAAGATGTTGAAGAGCACTGGACCTAAAACAGAGCCCTGGGGCACACCACTACACACTTCCCTCCATGTAGATGCAGTTCCATTGAGGACCACATGCTGAGTATGGCTGGTCAGCCAGCTACGAAATATTACATTGCAACCTTGTCTAGCAACTTAGTGCTACATGATGAGAAAAATGACCTTGCAGAGTATAAAATGGATGAATAATGTGTGTTTCCATAGAACCTGTTGCCGTGATCTGTAATTAGTAGAAAACCTTGAGCACATTGTTTGATTTACTGAGCTGAAATGCTTTGCAGCTCATGACTGTTTATGACAGAGTTCAGCATAAGAAGTTTTGGTGCTAAATCTAATTTTTGTCAATGAAATCCCTTTAGGAAGAGAGATTTATGTTAAGCTGCTTTCAGCTTCACTCTCACAGGAAACCATAACCAGATTTCTTTCTTCACCTACTTCACACATTGAGTACTGTTGATATCCTCAGTCCCCCAACCTTTTCCCTTTTGCTTGTCTTTTGTCTGTTTCCACAGTCCTCTTGCTTTATAATCACTCATGCTCATTTATCATTGGCTTGCTGGCTCTTCGTGCACTATCTTCAATTTTTGTCATGGTGCAATGGTACATTACAAATACAATTAAACCTTTTATGATACTGCAGCTTTCGACTATTGCATCCCAGCTTCAAGGTTGAAAGATTTCTGATATTACCGCTGATACCAGTTCTTTCCCATTTATCGGCAGTGTCCGGACTAATGCAGAAATGTTGCATTAATTAAAGGAAGCATCAAGTAATACTGCTGTTTTTGCCAGTCTGACACTGAATTGAAGCCTGATGCCTGCTCATGTTTTAAGAGCCATTCATCACACATGTCATCTCAAAGCAGCCAGCTGTCTGAGCAAAGCCTCATTTACATTTCATCAGCCACAGTCTCCTTCTTCTTTCTTAGCTATCCTTTGTATAGAGAGCTTTGGTTTTTTAAAAAGAGCTCAGTCTTCAAAAAACAGCTTAGCAAAAATTAGTATTCCATTTAGAAAGATAATTTTACTTTAGTTCAAAGGTCTCTGTATTGAACAAGGGATTATGTGTTGCAAAAATCTATCTGGACACAATCTGTCTGTATACAAAATAAACACTGTTTTGTGGAATAAGGCACCAATTTGCCTAATGCTGAATATCTGAAATAATTAAATGTTTTATTTTTGAATGATTCTAAATAGATTTGCAATTCTAAAAAAAACTTTTGTAAGAGATTTTGTATTAAAACTTAGATTTATTCCATTCCTGATTCAAACTGTTGAACATTACAATCCATGTTTCAGTAATTAAAATTTTAAATACTCTTTGACTCATTTTTAATGGGGAAAACTACTACACCCTGATATTATCTCTCAGATTGAATACCTCTAAGTTGTTCCTTTATTTTAAAAGGGGGCAGAACTGACTATCACCCAATCAGTTTATTGACTGTTAATAGTAACTTGTATGCTAAATATTTATTTTTGAAATTAGTGATATGGAAAAAACAGGAAAATATACTGCTGAAGATCAAACTCATTTAGTATAGGGAAACAACCATGGATCAGTGCTTGGTTTTAGAATATGTTATCTTCTAGTCTCTAATCTCTAACATCAAAGAGCCAGTTCGGTCTTGAGAACTAGTTTGATCTAGTGGTTAACGCACCAGGCTAGAAACTGGGAGTTCTAGTCCCACTTTCCATATGAAAGCCAGCTGGGGGATTTGGGCCAGTCACTCTCTCAGACTCTCCTCACAAGGCTATTGTTGTGAGGAAAATAGGAGGAAGGAATATGAGATATGTAGCCACCTTGAATTAAAGGCAAAATTTTAAAAAAATCTGAATTAATAAATGAATATTTTATAAACAAATACTTATCAGTCCAAATTATTGTACAATAAATTGGTGCTTTCATCCATTGGTAGAAATCTTCTGGCATAATTAAAAAGTTGCAATGTAATATCTATATCCAGGTAAGGCTTGATGATTAAGGTCAACTTTCTACTATAGTTCCTACTTTCAAGAGCATTAAGCCAGATAGATTAACCACTTTGCCATGTGATTTTTATATCAATAATATTGTGGAGAAAAAAACACAAAATCAGAATCTCACCTGCCAAGTCTAGCTGGGAGATCTATTGGTTTACTTCTATAGCAAATGATGTAGTCCTTATCTCACTTTCACATATTGGACTGAGAAAACCATTAAGATCATTAAGACCTAATGGACTAATAATGACTGGTTATTAACTAATTAAACATTGTATTTTCAGATAGACTCCCTAGAAATAAATGGCAGATTAATGGGAAGATTAATCAACAGGTTCCAATATTTATATATCTCTATTTTTTTCCAACATCTTATAGGCACCTAGATAGCCCAAATTCAAGATTTTAAAGGGGAAAGTAAAAGGAACTTGATATTTTAAGGTGTTTCTATGTAAAAGGTGGCACATTAAAAGTATCTGAGGCCAAACTAACAGTACATCTATCTTGCTACTTTCAAATATCTGCCTAAAAGGACACAGGAATGCTAGAAGTTGTTCATTGTACTAGAGATAATAATCTCCAATATGATTTCATTCAGGTTCCACCTTACTTTATTTCAGTGAGGCCAGAAAAATACATTCTACTTGCCCATTATTTATTTAATATTGCAGCACAAGTTCATTCATTCATTCATTCATTCATTCATTCATTCATTCATTCATTCATTCATTCATTCATTCATTCATTCATTCATTCATTCAATTATTAAATTTATTTGCTACTTATATTTAAAAAAACTCTGGGTGGCTTATAGCATTAAAACATTAAAATCCTAAAAGATAAATATTTCTAAAACAATAAAAATGGAGATCACATTACAGTTAAAAAGATGGGGGAGGGAGGAAAGAGGATGGCAGGGAGAGGTGGGATTGCCTCCTAATTCATCAACAACTTCCAGTATGATGCCATGGGGAGGGGCATCTGGCAGAGCCAGATATTCAGCCTTTTGTGGAAGGTTAGAAAGATGGGAGCCAATCTCATCTTGGGGGTAAGATGTTCCAAAGAGCAAGAGCCACTGCAAAGAAGGCCCTTGTCCTGGAATCCACTAGCTGGAATTCTTTGACCGACATCATGCTTCTTCTGCCAGTGTGGGTGGGGTGGACCAGTCCCAGTGGGGTGAGATGTAACCTGAACCCAAGCCATGCAAGGCTTTAAAAGTAATAACTAACATTTAACTAATAACTAATAACTAACCACAGATCATGCCAGACAAATCTTATTGCATTCTTTGACAAGGTGACAAAATTAGTGGACCAGAGCAATGCTGTGGATATAATTTACTTGGACTTAAGTATGATATTTGACAAAGTAGACCATAACCTACTACTTGATAAGATAGAAAAATGTAGGTTAGACAGCATCACCACCAGATTTGTAACTGGCTGACCAACTGCACTCAGCGTGTACTCCTCAATGGAACTGCATCTACATGGAGGGAAGTATGCAGTGGGGTACCCCAAGGCTCTGTTTTAGGCATAGTACTCTTCCACATCTTCATCAATGATTTGGATGAGAAGATAGATGGGGAACTCATCAAATTTGCAGATGACACCAAGCTGGCAGGAACAGCCAACACTCCAGAAGATAGGCTTAAGATGCAGAAGGATCTTGACAGACTTGAACATTGTGCCCTATCTAACAAAATGAAATTCAATGGTGAAAAAAGTAAGGTTCTACATTTAGGAAAGAAAAACCAAATGTACAGGTACAGTATAGCTGGTACCTCGCTCAATAGTAGTAACTGTGAGAGGGATCTTAGAGTCCTAGTGGACAATCACTTAAATATGAGCCAGCAGTGTGCTGCAGCTGCAAAAAAGGCCAACACAGTTCTAGGCTGCATTAAAAGAGGGATAGAATCAAGATCACGTGAAGTATTAATACCACTTTATAACACCTTGATAAGGCCACACTTGGAATACCGCATCCAGTTTTGGTCACCACAATGTAAAAAAGATGTTGAGACTCTAGAAAGAGTGCAGAGAAGAGCAACAAAAATGATTAGGGACTGGAGGCTAAAACATATAAAGAACGGTTACTGGAATTGGGTATGTCTAGTTTAATGAAAAGAAGGACTAGGGTGACATGATAGCAGTGCTCCAGTATCTGAGGGGTTGCCACAAAGAAGAGGGAGTCAAGTTATTCTCCAAAGCACCTGAGAGCAGGACAAGAAGCAATGAATGGAAGCTAATCAAGGAGAGAAACAACCTAGAACTAAGAAATTTCCCAACAGTTAGAACAACTTGCCTCCAGAAGTTGTGAATGATCCAACACTGGAAATTTTTAAGAAGAGATTGGACAACCATTTGTCTGAAATGCTATAGGGCAGTGATGGCGAACCTTTTAGAGACCAAGTGCCCAAAAACTGGCCCTGCCCCTCGCTCCACCCCCTGCCCTGCCCCCACCCCACCTGCCCACAGGGCCACTCACCGCCTCCAGGGCCCGCCGCAGATCGCCCAGGCAGCCCAGCAGCGCCATGGTGGCCACGCCCTCTGCTCGCACCCCACAGCATCAACTGTGTGCGATGGGGTGTGAGGGCAGAGTCTTGTCTACACTGCCTGGCTGCCATGTCCTTGGCTGCGCTGCTCCGCATGGGCCACATTCAGAGGCAACTCCTCCAGGGGGGCTGCTGGTGAGGAGGGGGTCGTAGGGGGAGGCAAGGCTGGGGCAATGGCATGTGTGCCCACAGAGAGGGCTCCGAGTGCCACCTCTGGCACCCGTGCCATAGGTTCGCCACCACTGGTATAGGGTTTCCTGCCTGAGCAAGGGGTTGGAATAGAAGACCTCCAAGGTCCCTTCCAACTCTGTTATTCTATTCTATTCTAACCTTGAATAGCACCGGGAAGAAGACTGGCAGCCAGTGCAGCTTGCAGAGCAGTGGTATAACATGGGTCACCCTAGGGACCCCAAAAGCTGTCCAGGCACCACATTCTGCACCAGTTGAAGCTTCCAAATACTCTTCAAGGGTTTTCCCATGTAGAGCACATTGCAATAGCTATGAGATGACCAAGGCTTGAATGAATTAGCACAGGGAATCCTAATCCAGGAAAGGCCAAAACTGGCACATCACCTGAAGTTGTGCAAAGGCTCTCCTAGCTGCAACTGGCACCTGCTCTTTGAGCAGGAGTTGTAAATCTAGGAGAACCCCCAAGTTGTGCAACCTCATCCAGAACTAAGTTGGTTAAGGTCCCAGATCTTGAAACTTCATGTACTCAAAGCCATTTGGTCTTGCTGAGGTTCAGCCAAAGCCTGTTGTCCCCCAACCAGGCCCTCACAACCTTCAGACACCATGATAGGGTATTAACAGCATAATTTAGATCACCGGGGGTGGAGATATAAAGTTGAATATCACCAGCATACTGATGATACCTCAACCTCTAGCAGCAAATGATCTCACCCAGCAACTTCATGTAAATGTTAAAAAGGAGTGGAGAGAGTACCAAACCCTGCAGCATGCCACAAAGGAGTAGCTCTCACTCTCACTCCCTATCAACACCAATTGGGACAGGCCTTGGAAACAAACCGATGCACAATTGAGCTGCCCAGCCCTAAATCCCATAGCCGGTCCCAAAGGATACCATGGTCAATGGCATTGAAAGCTACCGAGAGATCAAGAAGAGCAAGGATGATTGCAATACCCAATCCCACTTTCACCAGGGATCATCAACAAGTGCAACCAATGTAGTTTACATCCCATAACTTGGCCTGAATTGTGACTGGAAGGATCCAGATAATCCATTTAATCTAGGACCTTCTGAAGCTACTAAGCAACATCTTTTCTATCACCTTCCCTAAGAAGGGAAGATGGGAAACTGGCCAAATGTTGTCCAAAACGGTGGAATGAAGTAATGGTTTTTAAAGGAGGGAGTGAACCAGGACATGATCTGACCATGATGGGGGAGGGTAATAATATTAGATCTCCTGCCAGATCACATTGCTGTTGCTCCAACAATAAAATCATACCTGGTGTGTGACCACTGTCCTGAGTTGGACATGAGATGATCTGGGATAGACCATTATGGTGACCAAAAACTCCTGGGCCACTCCTGAAGCCACACTGAGGGATGACAGGCTGAAATCATCCAAAATCATAAATCAGGAGAACTCTACGTGTCCTGAGATGGCCTCCAGCAGCTCAGGTAGAAAGGTTGCTATGCAGCAGAGAGGCTGGTACATTAGCGACATTCTCAACAGATCCCATGAACCCAGCTTCAGAAACAGGATCTTACAACCAGAAACCAGGGGCGTAAGATCCCTGAGTACCAAAAGAGCTTCTTGGATGACCATTGCTACCCCATCCCCCCTATGCTGGGGTCTCAACTTGTACCAACCCTAAACATGGCTGGGCATATCTCTGAGAGGGGACCCTTCTCTTTCAGAGTTAGCCAGGTTTCAATGATACATTCCAGGTCAGCTCGCTCCTCCTCAATAAATTCTTGAATAAGGGGAGCCTTATTATTGATTGACCTGGCATTCAGTAGCAGCAGCAGCCAACCTCAAGTCCCCTGAGGATATGCTGTTCAGGAACTGGAGTAACCTCAGTAGGCTGGAACATGCCACTGATACTACACACCAGGGGCATCTTCCCCTGTAATGGCCTGCCCTCTGGCTCCCATAGCACCTCGTGCCTATCACCATTCTAATATGTTGTCCTGTCCCCAAGGTGAAGATCCCCATTCTCCAATTTCCCTCTTGCTACCACTTTTCAATTGGACTTTTGTAATGTCCAATTGTTGTTTAATTTTAATGTAGGGACTATAGGGGTTGCTTTTGGCTGTGTGGGTCTACAAAAACACAAATAATCTCATTATAAAGGAAAGCAGAACTAGACAGAACTTGATTTCTAACCTGAGGCCATTTTTAAACCTGCATATATAGTATAACAACTGCTTCAGGGTTTTGTAGTTTCTGATTATTTTCACCTATACTAAGAAAATAGAATTTATAACACAATTTAGGTGTATATTCAGAAGATAGTCCCATTGTGTTTAAAAAGATTATTCTCAAGTAAATGGATTTGGGTTACAGCCTTAATCTGGTTCCTAGTAAGCCTCTGAACAGCTCACATGGAACTAATGACTATAATGTGAGTATAGGAATTGTTTCAATATTAGAAACAGAAAAAAATGTTGGTGACATTGTTTCTGACTTCCATAGATATTTTTGTCTCAGAATATAATACGGTCATGATAAATATATTAAAGCAATAGTTTTGTCCAATAGTTCTTAAGAAACCAAAGCTATTGCCAAAATGGATCAATAACTGCATAAAACTACAGTTATCCATCCAGTTTAGCAATATCTTTGGTTTCTGGGCAAATGCTGGACAAAACTATTTACTATTTGCAAATTATATCACTGATTTAATGGAAATTGAAAATCGATCTGAATCTTTGTTGAAGTATGCAAACAAACAAATAAAAGATAATTAACAAAATATTTAAACAAATAATTTAGTCAATATTTATAGACTAAAACATGCTTAAAAAGTTCTTTTCATGCTATCATATTGTAACAGGAGAACTATGTTAGGCAAAATAAATCAGAAGCTGGTAGCTCCATTTCTGATTGATAATGTAGGATTTAAAGGAAATCAAGAATCAGTTTGACACTATGTGCATCTGAAGAAGTGAGCTGCAAGTCAAGAAAACTTATGGTTTTAAATATTCTACCCAAAAGAAGGTGCTCCCAGAGGCTTTCAGATTTCAAGGATATTCCAATATAACTTCAGCTAAAGCCTTTGGAAATAAATTCTCATATCAACATGGAAAAAATTATGTACCCCACCCCCTGTTAAATGCATAAGTTCACAGAACTCTTTATTTATACTCTAGATGTAGAATAAACAAAAATATGCATTTCAATTCATTAAATGTCATGACTATTTAAAATTAAAATTATAAATTAAATCAGAGATGCTGAAGTTGTCAAGTACCCAATTCTCTCCTCTATTTTTGGTTTTTTGTTTCTCTATCCTTTTTTTTAAATGTGTGTGTGTGGGGGGGGTAAGTATCACTGTTCTAAATTTATGTCATTAGTTTGCTTTCCAGGGAGTGAACCAATTTGCCTTTCATAGATTAGTCTCTGCTTCATTAGGTCCTGGTTTAATCTTTTATTGAAAAAAATAAAGAGTGGGGAAAGCAAATGTACTCTTAATAAATATATTTCTTGTTATTGTTCCATTCAAAGATATTTCATTTCCAGTTAGTCCACTGGATTATTTTCTGGCAATTTTTTTGACTTTAAACAAAATGAAATTAGCAACTGTAGGATAATCTCTAGTTTTCAGGATTTTAAACAAGTCTGAAATTTGCTGTCCTTTATGTTTTTGATACATTCCAGAATAATATGTAATAATGTTTGCAATGTTTCATATATTTATCTTGAAGTAACTATTTCATTAAAATTACTGTAATCGAAGTTCAGTCACTACATAGTTACCGTAATTGTATAGGCTTGTTTCTGCCATCTCTGTGTGAGTGTGTTTGTGTGTCTATATCTGTACAATCAATTATAAAACTACTATAACAGTGAATGATATAGGATTTTTTTAAATAATAAAACACTTTGGGAATATAAATATGAATAAATCTATTTATTATTATTATTACAGTTGTCCATAACCTTCTCGACACTTTTGTGAAAAAAACATATCTGGACTCAAAATAATTTCAGTGCATGATCAGGTGATATGGTTTAGGGATACATACATGTATAGAAAATCTAGACTATGTTAGTTTATCTAGTTAGATAAAGCTGGACAAGGTAGAAAAACTGGACAAGTTGTGTCCAGATTGAAAATCTCTCTCTCTCTCTCTCTCTCTCTCTCTCTCTCTCTCTCTCTCTCTCTCATTCTCTCTCATACACACACACGCACAAACGTAGACTGCATATATTAAATCCATAATATGTCAGTGATGTAATATCTGTAATCAGATCAACCTTCCAGCATCTTCAATTTTAGAGAGCAATAATTTAGAAATATTACTGCATAAACACAATTCAGCATTATCAATTTAGACATATTATTTAATTAGCATTATTCACTAAATTGCCAATTGTGCAAATACTTATGATTCAACTTTATTACTTTTAAAGTTGTTAGTGGGAAATTTTTCATGTGATTGTAGATAATGCAGACAGAGGACATTTGAATCTGAACAATTTCCATATAACTGTTAAAGAGAAAATTTAAAAGCATTTGAAGGTGGGCTAATGCTAACTTGCCATCTCTTTTCTCAGCTGAACAAATAAGAGGAGCTACTAAACTGATAACACAAATTAATAGTAATAAGTACATTCATAAAAGGTCTTTCAATCTTAGTACTAAAAGTACCCTATTATGTGTAGCATAATGTAAGTTAAAAATTGCACTGATAAGTGGCAGTGTTGAAATTCATTTCTGTAACCTATTATGTGCTTAGCCATCCAGGCTAGCACTTACTCTAGTTTTTCGCTAACCTTTAGCTCACCACCATCGACAATCAAATACTAACACCTTTCTATTCCCAGGGGTTCCTTAATTAGCATCACCTGTAGTAGGCTATTCTTGAAGCTGCATCATCAGCAAAACACACCTGCTTTAGCACCTGCAGGTAGACTAAGGTTTAATGTTTTAGGGCTCCTGGGCATCTCATCTGTCTGCTCTAATGCAATTAGAGACAAGAACTGTGCCTGGATACGTCTCATCTTCAAAGAGCCACTAATCCTGATAATTATGGCCTGGATGAAGTAAAATAATAAGTGACATTGTAAACCTGACTCATACTTCAGAGAAAATATTTCCTTGCTTTATGTCTGAGAAAAATATTTGGTGCAAGATAGACCCTAACTTTAGGATATTCATTGTCTAACATTTGAAATTATTAATAATTTCTTAATTTACTCTTTTGCATTGGAATTACATTTGTAATTAAAATTAAGGTCATTTGTTTTGTGGAATATATATTACCTCTACAATAGATTGTTGCATAAAGATTGAGTCTAACTGCTTATTAATAATTCAGATATGGAAATTAGACAATGGGAACTTTATCACAGTACTATAACTTAACTTTTGCAAACAATTGGTTACGTTTGGTGGGGATATCTGTTAAGTTAATATTATTTCCATTTACATTCTCATTTATTACAGATATTTTTAAAACACCAATGGATGAGAGGGAGCCTTCTTAGTTTCAGATTGTATTCTATCTAATCTATTATATTGATCTTGCATAATATACAAATGATGCCTGTGATTTTGAACATAAAGAAACACAAGTTTAAATTTAAGTTTATGAATGTTTTTGTAGTCTTTGTGCCACAGAAAACTTGTTCAATTCAGTTTTTTAAAAGTTCATGGCTAAAGAACAGTAGGGTAAAAAATAGTATGTAAGACAACAGAAAACAAAGTACAGTGACTAATATAATATAATCATTAAACAATATAATAAAATGTATTCTTTCTTCAGGAGATCTTTAAAAGGTGAATTATATTTATTGCAGGACAATTAGAAGATTTCTTGGTTAATATTTTCAATTCCAGGGAAAACTTTAACTTTCAACATATAGAAGTGAATTATGGCACTGGATATTGACTAGTGGTAGACTACAGGTCAGTTATGATCCAAAATGTGGTCTGGGAACTAATAGATGGATAGACAGACAGACAGACAGACAGACAGACAGACCGACCAGTTGTTATGTTGTTACATATATAGATACTGCATCTTTGGTACATTATGCAAATGGTTTGACCCAAGATTCATTCAAAGAATCATGGGCATTCTTCACTTATTTATATTAAGGAATGTATATACTATTTTCATTTCATGTAAAATGTTAAAGAAGTTTGTGTGATGGATGTGTTATAATAACAAATATGCTTTTAGGAGTTATTCAAATGGTTATCTGGACACAGTGAATATTTTATCATAATAACAATAAATTATTATTAAAAACATAAATTTCCATAAATCTAAATTTATCTTGTATTTAACATATTTATATGAGCCTTGATGGAGCAGTGGTTAAAATACAGTATTGCAGGCTACTTCTGCTGGCTGCCGGGGGTTCAATCCTCACTGGCTCAAGGTTGACTCAGCCTTCCATCCTTCCGAGGTTGTTAAAATGAGCTCCCAGATTGCTGGGGGCAATATGCTGACTCTGTAAACTATTTAGAGAGGGCTGTAAAGCACATCATCATTATAAACAAAATTCAATCATAATTTTATACTTTTATAAGAGCATGATCTTGCAGCTTAGTTACAAAATTCTATATCCCTCATTCTGGGATTTCAGTTATTTGAAAAGTGCTATTATGTCCTTGCTTACCTGACTTTTTCCAGGCAAACACATGCTTAGCTTTCTCGTCATCATAATTGCTCAGTTGCCAGTATGATGATCTGACCATTGTCTTTTTTTATAATTAGTATAATTTTTCTGAATATTTTATAAATTTTGGTCCAAAATTTGACCAAATATTTAAAAAATATGGTCAGTTCAGAATATACTGGAACTATCAGAAAAATTACTTAAAACAATGGAAATAAAATTAATTATATTATATTGAATCAGTTGAATTAATAAGATTAGTTTAAATAGAATGAATTTGAAGATACTTATGTTTAAAATATTTATACTCTTTCAATTAGCTGATGTTCTTCAGATTCTTTGCAGTTACAATGAACAAAGCTTTAGTCAAAACATCAGTCACAGTTTTTTCTTCAGTTTCTATCAAGTTCAAACTGTAATCCTTCTCCTTCAATTTGCTTTCAAATCTCCAATGATTGTTGCTATCAAACTTCTGTAAGCTTATTTAGTAGGTCCTGGGAAATGGCTGCCTTTTATTCTTTCCACAATCTCTGAGGCAATCTCTGCTTGGTCGGCAGGAAGCAATCATTCCATTACCCACAATGGACAATCAGCAGTTGTCAGGATACAGCTCTTGCAATCAGCAAGTATTCTGGAAATGGTCTTTTCAATCCAGACAGCTGAAAACACAGCCAGTTAGAACTCCCAGTTTTTTGTTTTTTTTAAAAGTCTCTTTCTTACTTGCCTTTTGCTCTGTTGAACTGTACTGCCCAACTTTTCTTTAGTCTCTTGTTATCCCATTCAGTGAGTTGGTTAGGTCCTCTTTCATATATACACGAGCTAAAATGAATAACATGCTACAAAAAATTCCAGACTAAAGAGTATACAAAATGTAAAATACAGATGATATATGGAACAATTCTGCATGTATTCAGTTTCCTTCTTCCTAAAATGGCAAAGCTACTAATAAAATGTATCGTTTTATAGCATCTCTGAAAATAATGAAATTTACAAGTATGGATAATGTTTCATATGCTTGCCTAATCTCAATATTTATCGTATATACCAAATAATATTGATTGAAAACTTTATCATGTGTAAGATTAAATGGAATTAAACATCCCATTAGCAAAACCTGCCTTTACAGATTGCTGTGGATAAGCAGGGTCCAAGCTATTCGTGGACTTGTGTTTCAATTAGAAGAAAGAAAGAAAAATCACACTTTCAAAAATTACTATATTGGATTTTAATTCATTTATTCAATATGACTGATATTGATTTCACCTTGAATTCAATTATGTTAGGAGGATATATTTACTGGCACTCTGGATGGAAATAGAAGAAAGAGAATATAATTTGAGAAATAGTTTATGGATAGGAAGGTAATTAAAGTTATAAGATTAGGCACCTTCCTGTTTTGTTTTGTTTTTTAAAAAAACACATTTTGAAATAACAATCTTGGATGTCATAGAACCACCACAACAAAATCCTATTAATATCACCATAGTTCTTTGAATGATATAGTCCTAACAAGGATACTTCACTTCACCAATTGAGATTTTGAGATATTGTAACTTAAATTTCTCCACCTTTTTCCCCATCCTTAGTAAAAATGGTCCATAAATCATGATTAAAACAAATCTTAGCTTAATGTAATATATGAACAAATTTGTTAAAATTCAGGAGCTCAACCAGCAACTTTTGTGTATTGAGGTAGAATATTACAGTTAAGACACTAGCAGCAATTACAGTTTTAGGACAAAACTGAAGAGTATTATTTCTCTAATAATCAATCATTCAAAGAATTAGAAATAAAACCACTGAGTTCAATTTCCTGTTATGTGGTTGATAGCATTCAGTAGTTTCAAAGAAGTAAAATAATAGTTAATATTTACTTGATTAAACTGTCTTTACTTACAAAAATATGCATTTTATGTTAGATCAGAAAACCTACTTTACTGAGTTTCACTTCTCTTCATCAGCAATATAATGTAGTTGAACAGGAAAATGCTTTACTAACATCAGTGATTTCTCAGGGACATACATGCATACTTAAAGCTTTTATTAAGTAAGCCTGTTGAAAGATTTAATGGAATATTATTTTACTGTACTTCAGATCTCTAATCTTATAAAGTGTCATAAGAATGGCTATAATAAGAGAAATAGCTACATATTCTCTTTCCATAACTCCATCGTACAATTGTTTCATTTTCTAACCAAGGGAATTCCCTTGATCTTCTGCCTGCTGTGCTGTCCCTATGGTTTCCTTGTTCTATTGTTTTTCCAGCAGAGTGATACATTGCTGTATCTTTTTTTTGCTGCAGTTGAAGTAGAACCATCCATCATCCCAATCATTGCAGCAAAGGACCTTATGGACTGGGAGTAAATTATGAAGCTATGGGAAAAGAAAGGGAGATATTACTTTTTTGTGTGCAGAAATAGCTATTTTCTTCTAGCACTTCTCTCCAGATATTATTCCTGCTTTGTTTGAAATCACAATAAGCCAATGCAGCAAAAAAGTATAATTGTTTTAGAAATGAGATTCATTTAATCAATCCAAATACATTTTATATATTCAAGGCTAGTTAGTGTTTTGCTTGCATTTGACTTTGTGCTCAGTTGTGGATTTTCTGTTGGTACAATCAAACACTAAAAAAGAACGCCCTGTCAAAATTCATACTGAAATATAATTGATGTGAAACTTTGCTGTATATTTATTTTTTACTGATGACTAATACACTTTGAAATATTAATGGCACCAAGATATATGAAAAACCCTAACTCTTTGTTGAAACTTTGTTGTTGATAGATCAGTCTTCCTGTCAACCTATAATTTAAAGGGGAAAGAGAAAGAAAAAAAGAGCGGTTCACTTGATTGGAAAAAACAACCACCTCACCTTACATGGAATAAGCAGGTTGTGAGATAGAACTTGAATTATATCCCAAGGCAACCGCCATACTTGAACATTAGAATGTGGTTCATTAAACTGTATGGACAGCAATGCAAAATGCAGCTATTAAGTATGAATGTGGATCAAGTCTGATAAATAGCAGGGCAGTAATTTAATTTTAGTGTACCATGTGCAGTGCATACCCTTTCTAAAAAAAAATTGTTTTTCAATTATACCAAATTAACAGAAGAAAATAAATACAACAATTTAAACTGGTTCCATTGCAGATATATTAAAGCACATCCCCAGCAAAATGACAACATTTTGTAATCATATGCATTATTTACTCAGAAGTAAATCTTACTCTAATCAACAGAACTTATTTCAAGAAAGTGTGTGTAAAGATGACAACATGTGTGCGTGTATGTGTGTGTTTGTGTGTGTGTGTATGTGTGTTTGGCTAACATTAAAATCTGACTAATATTAATGACAGCAAAGCAGACTGGAAGTAACAAGCCCAATCTTCTACTCAATAAAGTGAAACACTTACTATGTGTGCATGGCTTTTATGAAATCATGAAAGGCCTTCCTTCCTTCCTTCCTTCCTTCCTTCCTTCCTTCCTTCCTTCCTTCCTTCCTTCCTTCCTTCCTTCCTTCCTTCCTTCCCGCCTGCCTGCCTACCTACCTACCTACCTACCTACTGTACCTACCTACCTTCCTTCCTTCAGAGAAGCTCTGCTTCTGAATACTAGTTATAAGAAAACAAATTGTGGATGGGAGTCCATGAATAATGTTTTTTTTGTGAAGAACTAATATTGATTAGGTATTGAAAACAGGACAGTCTATTGTATGATCATTCAGGCATATTTACTAGCATCTTTCTTATGCTCAATTCAAATAACCTGGATTTAGAAGAAAATAATCTTCCAATCTTTTGATATTAAATGGAATATTCTTTGAGTCCTGCTAAATGTTTAAACGCACAACCTATAACTGTTTCTTGATAACAGATTTTGCTTAGTATTTGAGAATTTTTATTAATAATATTTAATGATTGCCATGAAATAACAATTAACATTTGATAATATCAAAGCAGGTACATTAGAGTTCTTTTCAGAAAATATTCATAAATATACTAACCTGAAAATAACTATGCCGTTCTTGTGCTAACTCATATTATACTGTAGTGTTTTTGTTGCTACTTGGTTTATTTTCATTTATGAAATCACAAATATTCTTTTAGCATTATCATAATATTTACACTGATTGAACATAGCAAATCTAAGCATTTTAGAGCATGAATGGACTATGTGAGAAAATTTATCACAGGGGAAAATTGGGAATATGAGGTCATAAATTACAGATAAAGGAGAAATGTGGTCATCTGGAAAATTAGAAATCAGAACTGATAGGAAAAGTCCTGTCTGCCAAGAACAAGATAACAGAATACTGAAGTCAATAAGAGAAAGGCCTGTTGTCTGTATGCTAGAGAATTTGCTAAAAGTTAGAAGGCTTCTGATCAGAAAAAACCTAAGCTGCTAACCAATGCCATGCAAAACTTTGAGGCCACAAATGCATAGGCAAATCTCTGATTGCTGATGAAATCTACAATACCTGGAATGACATGTTTCTGTGCCATATGAGTGTGGATACAAATAGGGACTATCATTACTGTATATTTAATAAAATTGAATTGTAGTAATTGTAGGTATTTTCATCTCACAATTAAATTGTTCAGGATTTCTCGCCAAAAAAACTGCAGTGCTGGACTGACCACTGTCAAACAGAATTGGGCCTTAATTTTTTTTATATATAACAAGTCTTTCCAAATGAAATTCTTATGTATCTTCCTATATATCTTCATTTATTATGTCTACATAGCAAGGACATTTTAATGCTTAAGTATTAGGAAACATCCATTTCCTGTTTGACTACACATTAGTGATTCAGAACAATTATCCTGCCTCTTTTAACATGAATGCTGTTATTCATCAGGTTAATATAAGTAATTCTGTATAGGATCACATTAAAAGTTCAAATTAGTTGGCAAATAACATTTGTTTAAAGATTATATGATCATATTTCCTTTAACTATTGCAATCTGAAGACAAAATTAAGCTCTCAAGAAACCTCTCGGAAAACAAGCAGCTCATCAAAATATAGAACACTGAAAAGGTCAGCTGGAAATGGCATAGGACTATATTTCATAAATTATAGGTATTCCATTTCAGAAACCTTATTTGTGTGACAAAATTGTGACAAGAACACAGGTTGGCACAAAATCAATATACTCAGTCAAGGCCTGTAATAAATAATAGAAATGATGAACATTTCTATAGCTAGCTTTTATTGCAACTTAAAGTCAGTCTAATTTCCTGGGTGAGTATTAGAAACTGCATAATTTCTAAAGAAACATCAGAAGCAGAATGTTTCTTATTTTTTTCTGAATGGTACTAATATAAACTTCAAAAAATGTTTACGGCTTTCATATACACCAGGGATTAACCATGTCTGGAAGAGAGCTGTGAAAAAATCATTAAGTGAGGTAAAATAAAGTCAAACCACAAAATACAATGAGGGTACATGAAATGATGTAAAGATACATTTATTGAAAAGCAATGTGCTTTTTCTGTAAAAATGCTAGTATTTTATTTTATAAGAAAAAATGGGAAACACTGAAAAGCTACAAATAAGGAAACCAGAAAAAATACAAAAACAGATAAATTCTGGGGGGGGGGAGGGGAGGATTTTTTCATTGTTTGCTTTGCAACAATGCAACAATATTGAAATTTGGGGTTTTTTTCCAGTAGATTTCAGATTTCAGGCATGAATTTATGTATGTGTATCTGGGGAAAGGCTACGGGTGTGTGTGTGTATGTGTGTATGTGTGTGTGTTTGTGTGTGTGTGTATGAAATTGTTACTTGCCAATCTGCCAAATACTTTTGTATGATGAAATACTTTCAATGCATTCAGTGTGAATCTGCCTTGTGCTTGATCCATAAGCTGTATTTTGCAGAACATGGCAGCCATATTGTTGAATGGAGCAATTGGTTTTGTAACAATTGTACTTTGGTGAAGCATAGCTACTGGGTGAACCACAGAGTTTATATGTGGAGATTGTACTGTGTACTCAGCAGAATGAGTCTCCAGTTAAATTGGGCAAAAAGCTCCCTGATACGATTGCCAAGATTAAAAATATAAAGTATTATTAAAATTATTCATGCATACAGGAATAAAGCATCAAGCACAATTGATTTTCCACGACTGTTCAAAATTGCTGTAAATAATACGTAAGATGTTTCAGAAATTTTATTTCTGCTTTTTTCAAATTAATGGATAATTGATATGGTGCGTGAAATATTGACATAATTGTCTGTTGACGTCTATCAGTTTGAGCTCTTATATCCCATACAGTATATCAATAACCAAAGACTATACTCTTATAGTTACTCATGGACTAGTTTTCTCAATAATAAGATCTTCATTCTGGGATAGGCACCATCGACATATTCCTACAAAGTTTACAATTTCATTTTTTTTCAGTACTGGCTAAATATATACATATTCATCCGGGTCTTCCCTCCTTTGACACTTTATATATAGATTTGATTCAGTTTTTGTTCTTATCATTCCTCTAATTTTTAAATTCAAATTATTTTATATTATTTGTATACTGTTTATACTTAAAGTTATTATTAACTACTATTAGCCACAAATATTTTCTTCATTTGAGGGTTTTCATTAGAATAGCAGTGGAAAAGTTGGAGACACTTCTTGAATATGTATAGAGAGTTTTTTTATAAGTATTATGAAATACTTATATTTTCCTCCACTTGGCTTTAATATATATTTTTAATATTCAAAAAGATGGAGAATAGCAGTTATTCTTCGTAACATTATGCAGTGCCACAGGCAAAATATGTAGATAAAATGTATTTATTTGTATTTATTTACTTTAAAAATGTATGGCCACCCATCTTAGAGCACAACATTAATAAAACTACAAAACCTAATATCATAAAAACAAAAATTAAAAAATCTGGTGCCTCATTGGATTTCTGCTTATGCTAAATTACAGAATTCACTACAATAAGAAGCTGTGACAGCTACTATCTAAAGCAGACAAAAAATGTGATTCTAGTTACATCTTTCAGCATGATAGCTAATAGAAGATAGAATACTATATTAGAAAAACTATTAGCCTGATTTTTATGTTATTAGCTGAGATAAATAGCATTTAATTACCAAAGCCATTTTTGTTTTTTTATTTCCTTATTGTATTTGCTGGGTAATTATCAGAAGTCATTCATGCACCAGTCATTTTTATTTTTTTCATTTCCATTTCCATTTCCATTTTATTTTATTATTTTATTATTTTATTATTTTATTAATTATTTTATTATTTTATTATTTTATTATTTTATTTTATTTTATTTTATTTTATTTTATTTTATTTTATTTTATTTTATTTTATTTTATTTTATTTTATTTTATTTTATTTTTTATTTTATTTTATTTTATTGGAAGAATGTATTATACAACCTGTTCATTTTATTACTATCTGAAAAAATGATATCCAAGAAGAAAGTGTTCACTTTATCAATCATGGGTAAAATTGCAACAAAACAAATGATATTTAGAACTGAGTAATGGCAGAAATAACATCTAAGTAAATTAATATATGCAAGAGGTAGATGCATTAAAATGAATGCTATGGAGATTAAGAAACAAATATTTCTTTTTAATTATATAATCTTGAATTGTTACTAATAGGAAAGGTTGGGCAAAGTATTACCCTTCTGCTCCCCCTGCTGGATCATTTTAATAGGTTTCATATAATTAATATTTCAGTGTACAAATTATATATTCAATGACACTGTGTGTACATGTATGCAATTTTATTTTAGTGAACAACAAGGCTTAATTTGAGAAATCCACTCTCATAAGTTATGATGATGATTTCTAGATGGCTGTAAAAGTGAACTAGTTAAAGGTCAGCTTAGAAGATGTAGCCTCTAGTTTTAAAGGTAGTATCTCATGAATAACAGTTTATGGGAAGAATAACAGAAGGGGGTTATTGGCTTTTGTTTAGTTGTAGTCTTGCATCAGTGCAAGATATATCTGTCATTGAACCAACTGAAAACAGCATAGCACAGCTTACATGAATGTTACATGGAAAATTGTCAAGCAAGTTAATTGCAATAGAGTCACTTCCGAGTTGATACTTACAAAAAAACTAGGAACTTCTAAAAAAGGAATATCCAATTTACTCCAAATGCTTGGAAGGTATTCAGAACTAGAAAACTGTGCTGATAGCCTGCTTGTTATGACATCCTAGAGGATTGGGGGCAATATGGAGTTCAGAAGTCTCAGCCTGATTCAAGATTAAAATAACTGGCATGGATTTAAATAGGGCATTTTAAGCTGGAAACATGTTGAATTCAAACATTTTCAAGATGGCTGAAATAGAAATTAAATTAAAATGCACACCTTAAGTTATAAAAGGCATACAGTGTTAAATATCACCGATTTCTCTAATGAGCAGTCAAGGAAGTTGATTGAAGAAAATAAGCTTCTTTCCAAAGTTTATCCTGCTGAGGAAAATAAATTAGATAAATTATTATATTTAAACTGACATTTTAAAGAGATCAGTCAAAGATATTGAAGAAAACAGGAGAGATAGGAATGATGTTCTAGTCATCATTTTAGTCAACATTGAAAACCAATGTTGTTATATATGCTATCTGTTTGAAAGTTCCAAAATGCAGTTCATGTCTCTATACCATTGCATTGAAAAATGATAATTTAAATAAATGATCCACTAAATTATATGGCATTTCTGGACAAATTAATGGTAAATGGTAAATATTAGAGATAAATTTATAAATCACCTATAGTGAGATTTCCTAAAATAAGACTTGCTGAAGAAGGAACAGATGCAAAGATATGACATACTTCCAATATTTTTTTTAGAGCTGGAATGTTCATGGAAAGTATCCCAAAGTCTTCATCAAAGGTTTCTGAGCAAATTTAGTAATCATGGAATAAGAAAAAAAGATAAATTTATGGTATAACAAATGATTAAAGAGAACCAATAAAAGACAAAAAATAACTGGAAGCATCAATCATTTTGGTTTATCATTTAGAGCTTTTCCTCTACAACGGGGTGTCAAACTGCCAGCCCCGGGGCCGGTTGCATCATGCGGAGGCCGCGCCCACCCCAGCTCTGGCAATCTGAAAAAAGTTGTGATACGTTGTGACACATCATGTGATGTGGCAAGTTTGACACCGGTGCTCTACAAAGTCAATAAGACTGAATACATTAAAATACCCTATTGGTCTTTAATTCTTTTTCCTTTGAGTACTTGATTTATATCATTTTGGATGCTAATCCTAGGTCCCATGTAATTTGGGGTTGGGCTTCCTAAATACAGTAATTGTTGTAGCTGCTGGAAGCTGGCCTCCTCCATAGTAGCAAGACTGCCAGTAATGTAGGCAGAGAATAAGAAACTGATGGAACTTAGAGAGAAGTATAACCTTCCTCTTACACCACTAAAACTCTCATTCACATAACCTTTAACTGTGTGAATCATAGGGCAACAATCTTTGAACCAAGGTAGCTAAAATAGGCTAACTTACAAAATGCATCCAAAATCTGGGATCCATTACTCCTGAAGGAATTACATTTGGGAAAGTTGCTGCTGTTTCAGTGCTAGTGGTCTGCTGTTGCTTCAGCTGTATCAGGCTGCTGCTGTAGTCATCATTTCGAATGTTTTAGAGATATACAGTGAATTATATAGTTTGACAATGAGATGGCCAGCATATAAATTTAATAACTACTACTTCTAATAACATATTGATGAATATTAAATTATCTTAGTTTTTTAACATATGTATTTATTTGTTTTGCTTACTATTTATTACTATTTACTGGAATAAATTGCACAACTTTTATAATATTGTCTCAAGAAAAAGTGTGTAGGATATATATTCTTTCTCTTGAGCCTTTATATTTAGTTTTGTGTAAGTATTAGGACAAGCTCAAGCCTTCAGAAAACCTGTGTTCTACAGGTAAGCATTAGAAATATGAAAAATTGCACAAAATGTTATTATATCTGAGAAGGATTACCAAGTACACAGGATTCTACAATAAATTAAATAGATATATTATTCTAAACAACATTGCATAGGAATTTGCTTTTATTAACAAATTAACTAATTCAAGGAAAACAGCATGTTACTGTGATATCATTTTTGGGGGTGGGGTGAGAAAGTCAACATTCAAAATAAAAAAAGCAAGCATTTACATATTTTAGCTGGAAATTATATCTACTGAGTATACTATAATAATGTTATTGTTATTAAAGAATATTCAGAAAATCCCTGACTGGTATATAAAACATCAATTTATTAAAATATACTGCAAACAAAGTATTACTGAAAATTATGCATAATTTTCAATACACCACTACCTTTACCTTTTATTATATCTATAAAAATAAATCATTAATGTTAAAAGTTTCCAATCAATGTATAAATGCCTTACCTATAATTTTCTTGGTCACAGAAATTTAAACCATCTAAGAATATCAATTTAAAAGCTGTTGAGAACTGATATAAACTAATACCATGCTGTGGTGCTTTACTTCAGTGGAGGTTTTACATTATAGTTTGAATTAGCACATTTTATATCCATTAATGGTTCAAAGTATACAGTATAATGTATTGAAGAATGATTTACAGAGAAATTATAGACAAATGGCATATTATCTTATTCTTTATGTAGAATAACAGTGATTCCATCACCTCTGTAGATGCCATACACTAAAATAAATAAATTAAAATAAAATAAATAAATGTAGAATAACAAGAAGAACAGTCAGAAATATATGTTAAATTAAAGGCAATTTATATTCACTAAATAAAAATAAGCTAACTGGAACTTATAATGGGTAAAAAATAGCCAAGTTTACAAAGTAACCTAATCTGAGGATCATAGTAACATGTTTGCCAAAAGTTGGTTCAGTTAAAGAGATAGATGATGTTTTGAAGCTCTGCATGCTTCAAGTGTTTACATCTATTATCTATAAATACATCTATTATTAGTGTAATGGGCTAGGAGTAACACTCTGAAATTTAGCAAACAAATTCATTTTTTTAGAAAAATGCTCTTGTATAAGATAGAAATGATAACCTTGAAAATAGTGCTGGGGAAAAAAATAGAATAACAGTTCATTAATTATGAGACAAGTGGCTGAAGTGGCTGATTAAAAAAAAGGCAAATGCAAAGTCTGGCTAGTTAGTGTGGGATGAGGCCGTCAGTAGTATTGCGCTGGGCCGACAATGATAGGATCTTTCCGGTCCGGAGCGCGTTGGCCCTCAACTGAGGTCAGGAAAGGTAAGAAACTGCTGTCCTAGGCCGTCTGAGGCTCACAGAAACCGGGGCGAAAGGACTGCGTCCGAGCGGCTCGAAAGCCGACGCTCAGCTGTTTAACGGCTGCGGGTGATCTGCCGGCTGCTCTGCGGCAGCGAAAATTGTCTTCCCAGATAGTTTTGGGTGTGCCGACGCTCAGCCGGCTTTGTGGCAGCGCTGGGAGCGGGAGACAGATGCAGGCTGCAGACGCGTTGCTAATTGCCCCTTCTGCAGCCTCCGCTCGATCTTTTAAACTCTTGCTTTGGCGGGCATGCCGAGGAGCCACTCGTGAGCAGGCCCGGAGGCCGACGCTCAGCTGTTGTAGCGATTTACGGGCTGTGAGCCTAGCAAGTCACAATTTTGCTCTTTTTGGAATCTGAGAGGAAAATCCACCAAGGGGATGGAAGGATACAACCTGCCAGCTAAGTCTTCAGAGTCAACACGCGTCCTTGTTGGGCTGAAGACCAAGTCGTGTCTGGGAGCATCAAGCCCAGCAGGAGGCGTATCAACTCTGACAGACTTGGTCTCATTGGGCAGGAAGATAGTCTAAACCCATTGGTGGATTCTCCATCTTCATGCTGGAGAATGCAATTTTGCTTTCCAACAGCAGAAATTTTATTTCCATTTAATTCAATTTTAACCTAAGGTACTATGTTCACTTTGGATAGAAGATCTACTGTAAGTAAAGTTTAAGAAACATTCAGAAAAAAAACCCAGAACAGAATCAGCAAGAATAATCAAGAGGATATAAAGTTTTATGAAGAGAGATAGCTTTGAGAAAAATACTGAGGGATTATCTGACTGGATTCTTTGATCCCTGAAGCCACACAGGAGGATTGATAATCAAAGGTAATATTTGTATAGTCTACTTGTCAGAATTATCAAAAATTTAGATCTACATTTAGGAAGAAACTATGGCAATCAGCAGAATAGTTACTAAATGTCAAAATCACAGTTATGCAAATGTCATTAAAGGAAGCTGGACAAATTTTATTCAAAAAGTTTCGTCATAATCCTCCAAAAAGAGATCTCTGTGTAATCTCTGGAAAAAATAATAATTTAAAATACTACTTTCTTCTTCAGTAACCTTTGATTGTATTATATAGTCAAATATTACTATTATATATACACACATGTATAAAATGTTTTTATTACATTTGAGTCATTATATACTTTGCCTTTTTATCCCACAGTCAACCATGAATCAAAGCAGAGACACTAATGGTTACCAGTTTCCTGAAAGGAGGAAAGCTCTCTGTCCAATTTTTGACCTAGAACACGGGTTGGCAACCCGCGGCTCCGGAGCCGCATGCGGCTCTTTGAGCCTTCTCCTGCGGCTCCAGGCTCCAGTCCTCCTCCACCATTTGCAGAGAGAGAGAGAGAGACAGAGAGAGGCACTTGCACTTCCCTTCTCTCTCTCTCTCATGTGGACTTGTGGGGCTCCTGATTGGCCCTGTGCCCGGACGCCCCACCCCCTGGGAGAAGCGCAGCCAGGAAGTCCCTTTCCCAGGCTGGCCCCATCCGAAGCGCACGTGGCCAGGGAGCCGTGTGGGGCAGCCCCGGGATCCCCCCTGGGAGCGGCCTGCCGGAGCCTCCGATAAGCAGGCCAGCCCTCCCGCAAGCAGCGGCCCCAGGAAAGGGGTCTGCCCTGTTTAGGATCAGCGTTGCTCTTCTCCCAACCCCTGAAGGCGCATGGCTCGCTTTGAACAGGATCAGCTCCCTCGAAGTCTCGTGCTTCCCCTGAAGCCCACCGGGAGATGGGAGGGGAGGCGGCAGCAGCTGCTCTCTCAAGGGACCTCTCGCCAGCCCGGTGGATCTGCTGGGCGACCCCCGCCCAGGAAAGGGAGGTAGGCAACAAGCGCCAGATCCCCACAGGGGAAGCTTGCTCCGTCCATCCTTTCCTTTTGGGCGCTGTTTCTGAAAAGAGGGGGGGACCCAATTGGAGCAGGAGGACCCCTCCCCAGCCCATTCCCATACCTGCCGGGGTCCCGCGGCTTCCTGGGGAGCCTGGCTTGGGGCTGGGGGGGAGAGGAAGCCGGGCGCTGTAGGAGCCCCAGAGCCGGAGGGAAGAAAGGCCGCCTGGAAGGATCAGTGCATGTTGGCCGGGGAGTTCCTCTCCTTGGGGCAGGGGGTCCTAGGAGCCTGGCTCCCCCCACGGCCCGGTGATGGGTTCCCCCCCCGAGTATCCTGCAGGCTGGTTTGCAAGGGGGGCTGTAGTGGGGTCCCCAGATGGGCAGGACAGGGAATTGGGTCTGGGCTGGGTCTTCTGTAAGACCCCGGGGTGTCTCTTCCTGATTCTGCTTTGCTCCGAAGGGAGCCTGGCTGAGCAACTTGGGGGTCTTCCAAGGGGGGCTGGCTGTGCCGCTCACTGGTCAGAGCTGGAGGATCGACCCCCGCCCACAGAGAGAGAGAGAGCGCAATTGAAGGAATTTGCCAGGGTGACCGAGCGCTGATGTTCAGCCTTGCACCACGTGGCAGCAGCAGTTCTGAACCTGGAAGGCTTCCAGGGCGTGACTGAGCATATTCGGGAATGGCTCTTTCCCCCTTCAATGCCCCAGAGTTGCTTCCCCAGGCCTGCTGGCAGCTCCCTTCCCGCTCCGTGCTGCCTCCGTGGCCGCTGCGTTATCTCAGCCACCAGTAGAATCCTCCTCATGGTCAGCCTCCTCCTCCACCTTGCGAGCGGAGCTGGCTTTGGCTGCCGTGTGGACGGGAGGCTGGAAATAGACGCGTCCTATTTTGACTGAGGGAGCTGGGTTGGTGCAGGCATTTGTGTGTGTGTGTTTGTGTGGGTTCCCCCCCTCTTGCTGTTTCTTAAGTTGCTTCCCAGTTCAAGTTAAGCAGAATTGGTGCAATCGCTTCTCTAATTAAATCCATCTGGATTTGGGGTTTCAATTCAGCAGTCGGTGTTTTCAATAGTGCAAAAGTCTCTTTTGGTAAGGCTGGGTTTCTCAACCTCTGCAACTTTCAGAATTCTGGGAGTTGAAGTCCACCACCCCTCCTCTGAAAGTTGCAGAGGTTGAGAAACACAGCTAGAAGGACTGCCAGCTTTATTTAGGCTGGCAGGCTCTTTTGAGATTTGGAGGTAGGGGCGTGTTGTGGCTGCTCTAACAAAATGGCTAACTGATGGGTGTCTATGTTTTCTCTAAGTGAGTTTCTCTGCTATAGAGATCAGGAGGGCAGAGACCTATTCAGAAGAGAGTGATTTATTAGAATTCTCCAAGAGAAAGAAAAAAGGAAGGGGGGGAGAGAGAGAGAAGGAGAGGAAAGAGAGAGGGAAAGAGAGAGGGAGAGGAAAGAGAGAGGGGGGGAAAGAGATAAAGAGAGGGGGGAGAGGAAAGAGAGAGAGAAGAAAGAAGGGGAGAGGAAAGAGAGAAAGAGAAAGAGAGGAAAGAGAGAGAGAAAGGGGGAGAGGAAAGAGAGAGAGGAAAGAGAAAGAGAGAGAGGAAAGTGGGGGGAGAGGAAAGAGCGAGAGAGGGGGGAGAGGAAAGAGAGAGAGAAAGAGGGAGAGAAAGAGAGGGGGGAAGCGCAAGTGCCTCTCTCTCTCTCACACACACACACACACTGAGTGGGGGAAGAGGACTGGCAGACCAAGGGGAGAGGGAGAGGGAGAGAGGGAGGGAGAGAGAGAGATCCTTTTGACATCTAAAATGAAGATAACACTGCATATATCCTTATATATATATATATATATATATATATATATATATATATATATATATATATATATATATATATATATATATATATATATATATATATATATATATATATATATATATATATAATAAAGGTAAAAAAAAGGATATATGCAGTGTTATCTTCATTTTAGATATCAAAAGGGTTTTGCGGCTCCCAGTGTTTTGTTTTCGGTGGGAAACGGGTCCAAGTGGCTCTTTGAGTGTTTTGGGTTGGTTACCCCTGACCTAGAACATTTATTAGAGGAATCAGTAGTTGTTTACTACTTTCCCTTGGGTCTAGATAATATGTTTCCTACGAGCACTCTGCAGCTAAAACCACACTGTTTTCTCCTCAAGCTTCTCTAAAAAAGTAAGGTTGGAAACAGAACAATAGGTAGTTAAAAGAGCTGACTTCTCAAAGAAGTCTTCAGGAGGCAGGGCACCAGCTCTTTTTTTCTTTTTCTTTTTAATTGAGCTTGCTATGGCTAGCAATTTTTTAGTTTAATTATGTTATATCAAATGGTTTTTTTTATTATTTTTTACAAATAATACAAACATAACACATAGAAATCTAAATAAAAAGACAATATAAAAAAGAAAATAACTGGACATGACGTAACATTCCAGTTTGAACATTTCTATCAAATTATTTCTCCTCTTAAATTCAATTCTTTATCTCAATAAATATATACAAGCTTTTTTATACAATCACCAGCTCTTTCTTAATTGCATCTGGAGCAAGCCATTCTCCAAAGAAGCACTAACTACTTTCCAGACCTTAACACTCAGCCAAAAGCAATCAATAGAGACATGGATCTAAAGCATAGGCAGCAGAGCATAGCTCTATTTTTAAGTACATTGTATTAACTTTGTAAATTCCTCAATTATATTCATTTATGATTATAACTCATGTTATCTTAATTTGAGTTGAGTTTCCAAGGATGTTTTAAATAGGTTTAATACACTGCTTTACAAAACATATTGGATTTGTAGTCAGTGAATACAAATATATGGCGAAGCACATTCCTTATTTTTGCAGTGTGTGTGAAACCAGTAAACCTAGATGTTTTTTTTAAAAAATGATTTATTTGCAGTTTCAGGTACTGCATAAGAAGCACAACAGAGACCTGGTTCAGCATAATCCCATTGGGACATATTTCCAAGTATCTATTTCAAGAATTTTTTTAAAAGGAAGCAGATGTTTTCTATCAAAATAATACCAGTGAAGAACTACTATTACTCCTTTCCTGAGATCATATTCTAATCATGCACTCCCTTCTTTAATTGATGCAGCAGAATGTAATAATTCATATTCTGGCTTGTTGACACAGCTTGCTTCAGCTGTTCACAGAATAAGTTGTTTGTTCACAGAATCTATGAACACGTCAGCATTCTGTAGACAAACAAAGAAGAGCTGTTGGTTTTGACAGTCATTGCAACTGTCTACTGGCCTCCAAGGGACTTTGAAAATGTATGGTAAGTATAGAGAATCACATGTAGTAAATTTTTACTGCTGCTAACTTTGACACACTTATTTCCATTAGGAGAAATAACAGACTCCCTAGAATTTCCTTTGTGCAGGCAAAGTAAAATAAGGGCACAATAAATCAAATTCTGAATTGAAATTTATACACAAAGCATGACTCTGGGGATTTTATTGCTGGAAGTGATGCTTCTCAAATAATTATGTTATTTTTAGACGTGACTTAGGAAAATGCAGCCAAAAGATAATTTTCGGGATAAATCACCATCTCTGCTTTAGAGCTATTGTCAAAGTTTAGTAAGTGCTCCTTCTATGAAATGCTACCATTTCTATGGGATTCCCATGAGAAAATTGTAATGTACATTACATAAAATGGATGTGTATATACCATATGTAGAATTTACATATGGTTTTGATCTCAGGGAATTATTTGTCAGTTGAATGTCCATACTAAAACAGTAAGCTGTTTTAAAGAAGTAGTTCACAATAATAGATTTGATCTCCAATATGTTTTATTTTTTGCTGCATTTCCAGCTGCAAATCAAAACCAGTATTGGTTCATAGCTCATAAAAGGTATTTTCCTTCATTTTTTGGAAGAGTTTCTTTGATTCTGGTATCTGGTACATGTGTTTTGTATGGAACTCTGACAGACTGGTTATTTTACTGCATTTTATTTTGATTCTGACAAGTTTAATTTTTTTTAAGAAATGAAAAATGTTCACTATCTATGCATGAAGAATAGACATCTAAAATGCCTAGGCAAGGCTTTAGTGCTATATAGTATTTGTATTACTGAAAAGAATACACCAGTTTTTGTTACAATACATGTCACTTTATAACAACAGGAACCTCAGCATACTTTATATTTGAACAGCTGGATTGCATTTAGCCATCATCACTTATTACATAAGGACATACAGTTTCAGTAGCAACTAATTAATGTACTTGATGTGGGAGTTCAGAAATTACTTACCTTCCACACATTCCTAGATAAGGATACTATGGCGATTACCAGCTTGAAATGGTTCATATTGGATGAACATTTCCAACATACTGTAATTGCTACTGATTAGTTTTATGTTGTAATGAAGCAATAATGACCAAAACACATGACATTTCTATGGGATTCATGAATGGCTGGTTTTGCTTCAGACCATTAACTTCACTCATTAATACCTTTAGAAGTGCACTGTGCAAGGGTTGTTATTGTTAATAACAAATTGAGAATAAAAACTTTGTCAATGTTAAAATTAATTTGCAATTTTAGAATGTGAGTTCTAAGAATTTCTACTATCAAGCTTTTAATAGTATATATTCTAAATACACAAAAAAAATCTCAAACACGTGGTGTTTATGTTAGAATCTGTAAACAATTTGATACAATTATCATTCCCCAGTGGTTGAAAGAGGCAAGCTGTTCATTTTTTTCAGAAACTAGAAAATCATTAACAGTATCCCACCTAAATTTTATATTAAAACTAAATGCCAGTATATTTTAAAATAACAAATTGTCAAAGGGTGTGAAAGATTAGTAATAGATTTGGAGAACTCAGTGTGATATTCTATCAATTAAAGTGAATTTATTCTTCCAGAAATATGAACACATTGAATAATTTGTGCAGCAAGTATTCAGTTCCAGTGTCCTTAATGTAACCTACAGTATGTGTACAATTTCTTAATTTTAGGTATAAAATAACAATATATATCTTATATTTATATAGAGAGGTTACTTGAAGTTCTTTAATAGTTTGAATGCCTTTTGTTTTCTTATCTATACAATTATGGCCTCTTTCTCAGAATTGCTCAATCCCTTTATCTAGTGATTTGCTGAAAGATCCTTCTTTCCAGATTCTGCTGCTATTATTCAGTTCTTCATCACATTTCCTCCCTTCACTGAACCATGGTGGTGCAGTGGTTAGAATGCAGTATTGCAGACATAGTTCAATCCTGACTGGCTCAAGGTTGACTCAGCTTTCTATCTTTCTGAGTTTGTAAAATGAGGACCCAGATTGTTGGGGGCAATATATTGACATTTGTAAACTGCTCAGAGAGTGCTGTAAAGCACTATGGAGTAGTATATAAATCTAAGTGCTATTGCTATTGCTATTCTTCATTGGTCATTTTTTTCAACTGTGTCCTCTTTTGGTCAATATCTTCAATTTTCCCTGCTTCCATTAAATGACCCGAAAACACAAAACTAAACTCCTTTCTTGCCAAACATACTCTTAGAAATCTTACACTAGAAGGTAGATACGCTTGCTCACAGATGTTCCAGGAAACTAAGAACTTTCCAGTTGTGGAGTTCTCCTCTATTGATAACTTTCCAACTATCTATATGAGTCACTTGCAGCCAGTGGTGGGATTCAGCCAGTTCTCACCACGTTGGCAGAACCGGTAGCTAATTTTTTGTTGCCCAGGCCCAGAATGGACTTCCGGAAGCGGCATCCACATAGAGAACCGGTTGTTCACATATTTGAATCCCACCATTGCTTGCAGCATATAGCAGACACACAAAAATCTAAACCTGAATCCTCAGAAAAGAAAAGGCAACACTGTCTCAACCACAGTAGCTTATCCTACCATAAAAATATTAAAACAAGTCTGTGTTTTTTATATTACACAAAGGACTGTTTTAAGCAGTGCTTTTTTTGTAAAAAAAAAAAAAAAAAAAAGGTGCCAGAACTCACACACGTTATACAACCCGCCTTATCTATCCTACAAGGTTCCATCCCAAAAAGGTGCCGGAACTCCGTTCTGGGCGTTCTATGAGAAAAAAAGCCCTGGTTTTAAGTATGAACAAAGTAACTTAAGAGCCTTTCATCTGTCCCTTTCTTAGAACTCTTCTCTGAAAAGTTTGATTCAATGACATACAGTCTTGTATGCACTGGAGAAAAAAAGAAGGAAACCTCATTTTGCTGGAACAATAGTATAAAGAACAATGTTAGTAAATAGTAAATAGTACAATTACTATTACATTTAAACACAGGTCATAACATATAATGTACGATAAAATACAATGAAATAACAGTAAAACAGTAAGTTTTATAAAATAAAGTAATAAAAATAGTATTAGATATAAAGGTTAAAGCAAGTTAATGACAAAGCTACTGTACATCTAAGAACTTAAATATTTCTACGCTTAAATGACAGTAGAGCAAAAGTACCAGCTTGGTTATTGACAAATGGGAATATGTCCGCAAGAAGGTAATTCAGTTTTTTGAGGCCTGGGCTCTTGAATTAAACTATCATCAATGAACATTGAAAATATATCCACTTGGCATATTTTTATTCTCAAATTCAATTTCCCAAAGTTCATGCAAGAAGCTGAGAAGAAAACAATAATTTATTATAGTTGTGTATTGAACTAAATGTGCTTGTTCTTACTTGGAAGCACCCATGCATAATAAATGTTTTCAAAAACCTACTATATTTGAGGAAACTCTCCTTCTCTTTAATACATACTGTATATCCTGATGTCTAGAATGAGTTGTCAGAATTATGTTGTAGATGGGATACATCCATAGGGTTGGTTGGTGGACAGTGAAGTGAGAAAAATGACAAAGGCAACATTGCATTGTTGCAAATAAAACATTTATCCATGCAGTGTGATGTAGCATGCATATAGAAGTAGTGCAACATTGCTTTCTTTATTTTGATAAAAGCTTCCGATCCTGTAAAAAACATCTGTCTTAGGTTTATAAGATTTAACATGTTTCATTTAATAAGCTGATGGATAAACAGTGATTAGAATACACTAAAATAGATATTCAAGAGTATAGAAGGACTTGGAATAAGGAATTTGACTATCTAGTTCATAATCATCATTGAAGAATGCTTTGGTTTCTATATCTCACATTTCTGTAGATTTAATGTTATGGTGAATTTAACATAAAAAAATTCACATCTATTAGAAACTTTTGGGGGTTTTTTTGAACAAGAAATTGTGTGCAGTTAATTATCTGAGATGTGGTGCTCAACATGCAACACTGGTTCACATAATGTGCTCATATAAAATAGTGGCTCCCTTTTGGATAGACATTATTTCATATATTAATTTTGTTCTGGAAGTCTCATTGTTTTCTATTTTTATTTTTATTTTTGATTTATATATCAATGATTTTAAAACTAAGAGGATGATATTTTAAACAGATACTGTCTATCCTTCTAGGAGTAAAAAAAATGATATTACAAGGTTGGAAGGACATGCATTTTTCCTAATTGATGGAAATGTTCTGAAGAATTTACCTGTATTTTTAAAAAGCATTTTACCACCAGAATTCTATTGCATTGATGTAAAGAATAAAGTGCTGTTTAGAAAGTACTTTTCAAAAACAAATTGTTTTGCCTACATTTCATTTATTCCTCATCTGGGGAATAAACCAGGATATATACAGTATATTTTAATTTAAAATAATATATTTTGCATCAGCTTTTACACACATATATTTGTTCAAATATTTCTGAATGGCAGAGAAGAAACACATAATAACCAATTGTGGTTTTTTTTACTAAATAAACTCCCAGATGCATTTTGATACAATTATGTATTCAGTTGTAAAATACAGCATAAAAAATAGCACAGAAATGTTATGCATATATTAACACCATTAGCTACTCATTTTCAGCTTTTCACTTTGTAAGTATTTAAAAAATAGAGCACAGGCCAAATATACTTTGCTTCCAAGTCTAAATTAAATTACTTCAGAATATTGTAGTTTAAAACAAAACAAAACCTAACAATAATTCAGTAGCATGTTTGCAAAAAAAATATCCCTCTGTTATATTGGATCCATTTACAAAGTCTGGTTATAAAATATTTAAGCATGAATATTTATATGGAATATTGCCAGTGCTACATTTCACATTGATTTTTTTTTTATTTTTTTCATGTATTTCTCCTTTGTAGTACATAATTGAAGTTATCTAACATAGATATTTTTGGGGTATCTACTAAAATATTTAGTGATGCCCTTTTTGAATTCCTTTAAAAGCAACAGAAAGGTGATATTTTTATATTTTTACCATATTTATTAATTTTCTGCATTAAAATATCCTAATTTAAAAGAAAAAAATGTGATTTTAAATGATAAGCTACCACCATCAATTTTCTGGAAATTTTCTAGAAAACAATAAATTGTAAATTACTGCTTCTAGAAATATAGAATGAAAATATTTTTGATACATTACCCTAAGATATATGAAAATAGAATTTAAGCTGTGACATATTTTAGATTAAATTATATCAATTTCAATTTCTGTTACATATTACTCCATAAAAAGTGTTCGATAAAAGTCTGCTATTGGTTTGTTAATTAAATTTCTGTGATAAAACTTTCAAATGGTGGTATTTTTCCATGGCATGTTGAACCTACATAATAGGCCATTATTCTAGCAAGACTGTGCAACTATTAACAACAAGGTTTGCTATGCTCACTGGTTTTTTGCTATTAAGAGTTTTAATTTAATCATAAATAATATTGACAACATATATTGAGGATAATCATATTAAACCTACTCCAAAATAATAACCTTGGGCTGATTAAGAAATAGCATCCAGTTCAATCATTAAACAGGAATTGAATTTCAGAGGCTATGGCTTTGTGATTACAAATACCTAAAATAGTTGTAATTGCTTGTTAAAGACTGAGAATCTCTTCCATCAGAATAAGTAAAATGAAAAGATGGTTGGAATTCTCTGTGTTCTGAATCACAAACCTTTAGTCCATAACATCTTGAATTTTCTTACCAGTATTTTTGTAATAAAACAATTTATAGCTTAATTTGTATAGGTTTTCTAGCCTCCTGGTTATTTGTATTCATTTAGGTACATTTAGCTGCATAATTGCTGTCATGTCAATGAAAGATGGTGGTGGTGGTTTGTAATTGGTATATGAAATCTGAACCACAAGCCAATGACATCTTGTTATTCTGATAGTTCCCAAAGAATATCTAATTAATGTTTCCTGATTGCATGTCATTATGTAATCTCTTTGCCTTTTGAAAATATGCCCTAGTACAGAAGTGTAAACGTTGAGGCTTAAGCACTACAAACAACCCCAGAGGGCTAGGTGCCAGCTCTCAGAGCTCTTTGAAAAACTGCCTCTTAAATATAATTTTTATTTAAACAGTAGAGTGAAATTATTAAAACATCAAGATGAATCATATTAATTGCATGCATTCAATTGAAAATACATTTATATGTGATGAAATCAAATTATTGTGGGTCTGTTTATTTCCTTCTTTTTTGGCCTTCATTTAGTTTTTTGGGCTGTGGCCACTGACATGCCACTCAAAGGACAAATGTGGCCTCATCTCAAACAAAGGACCATTCTAGGACATTGTGGTTTAAGGTGCCAGGAAATATACTATAGATATAGACAAGAATTGGAGATGATTTAATGCTGGGTAGAATATTCTATGCAGAACCATGGCTACCAAGTATAGAAAAAAAATAGATCCAGAGAATTCTAGTAGACATTTAACCAATATAGATTGGATTCATTAAGTGATATAATTGAAAATTTCCAGCAAGTATCATCATTATGCACAACTAAATAATAAAACATTATCACTGTAGTAGAAACACTGCAGTTGTGCTAAAATATATTCTAAATTATTTTTAAAAACATTTAAACAAATGAACATTTTCTAAGCATTAATCTCATCTGCTTTTGTGAACTAGATTTAAGAGAAAGTTTCCCCATCTAGCCAATCATGATCACTTCAAAATAGCAAAACGTATCAACTGTTAATGAATCAAAACAAAATGATTACATAGAGTTCTTTCGAGATAAAGGTTATAGACAGATATACTGGAGTACATATTGTTAAGGCAGCCATCTCTTTGCTATGTTAATTAAGAAGCTAAACATGATCTATGAGCTATCTTAAGAATAAGCTAATTAGTGGTCCTTAGGTCAATTTCATGTTGAAAAATTAAGGATTTTGAGTTATTTGGAAATTCAATTAAAGTATGGATCATGGTTTAAAATGTACAATAAACTAATATATGATCATAATGTTTTAAATGAAATCTAGTGTCATTAACTTTGAACAATATCCATATTTGGAATACTTATAAATGTAACTTATAATTTGTCATAGCATGTAATGGATGATAGTTCATAAAAGGTGAAGTACAGAATTGAATCCTTACACTAAGTTGCAAAAAAACAAAATCTCCAATGAAAAACTGTATAAAAGCTGAATACTATATTTTCTAAAGAATTTTTTTTAAAGAAAGTATGTGACTGGAACAGAAATCACAGTATTTAATGTAAAATTTCCTGAGCTTTGTATGTACTAGGAAAAAAGAACTGCTCTAAAATCTGAAACAAAACTTTTGTGATTTCCTTTCTAAATTATAGTCAATTTTAGAGATGGTTCATGGAAAACATAGCGTTCCTATTGGCCCTAATAGATTAAAAATATAATACTTTTTAATTTTAGATTATATTGGTTTTAAGCAATACATTTTCAAAACAAACTATTTTTTCCTTAGCTATAACAAAAAGGACTACTTTTATGATTGATCAGATTTAATGAAGAAATGCAGGAAACCAATTCATTTTTAAGAATTTCATTTCTTAAAAGTTTAAATATTTAGAAATCCATTTTTATTGCATTTTCCATTGAAATGTTGTTTTTTCTATATCTAATGCTTACTTTTAGTGTTATTAAAACAGCTATTTTCATCTAAATTAAATTTTATTTAACAATTTCATTTAAAATGTTCAGACTTATTTCTGAGGTAATTTTAGTAAATTAGTAATATACAGAGATATCTGTATATTAAGGAGAAAACATGTTTATGAGAGATGAGGTAAAGTGAAGAAACTGTCCTGACATGCCTTTATTTAGGTTAGAATAGCAGCATCTTCCAAGATCACAAACAATGGTATTTCCTAGTTGTCTCACCTGAACTAGAAAGGCTAAATATATAGTCCAATAACAGCCCAGGAAATTCTTGATTTCTCCTCTTCCTTCATGACAACAACTCTTCCTTAGCTGTTCCTGTGTTATATTAATGATTTTCTGTATGATTGTAATCTGAGATGCATCACTGAGCATTTAATTTGTTTCACAGTCAGGTAACTTTCAGCCTAGCACCTATTGATCACTTTAAGCAGATGAAGGCATATCCTGTTCTTTTGGTCCAGACCTTGAACACTTCCATTCCCAAAAACCTTTCTACCTTGGGCAACACTACAGTACTTTCAAGCTAGGGTATGTCCATGTATCTTACAGGTTGCAGCATGAAAGCATCTGACTAGCATAGTGGTAAAGGAGGGTGAATGCACCATTAAGCTGGCGAGAGTAAGCAATTCTTGCTACAAATATGGACATCATAACTGCTCCTGCATCAGACAGCTGTTCTTCAGGCTGCATCTGAACATCTGTTTAGTTATCTCTGAAATAGAATTACCATATTTTCAAAATGGTCCACACTGTCTGCTAATATCATGTGAGAGTCAGTATCCCTTGAATTACCTGTTCAAAATATTTGCACAAAACTAGAGTAGATTTTGACATATTGCCAATTGCATTAGTTTAGTTGTCAATGCTGTAAACATTGGATGTTTCCGCTCTGACAACTGATGAAAATCGCAGCTATTTTCTCTTTTTGCTTTTAACATGCTTATTATATGTTTTTGCCAATAAAAAGAAATTTTAATCTATTATTGCAATATAAATTTATATGAAATAATTAATGTGCACTGCTTCAAGATGTCCTGGGATTACAAACTCCTAAAATCCTCAGCCATTGGTAAAAGTTCTTGAAGTTGCTAAAAGTTCTTCAAATTGAAGTGCAATGGATCTAAAGGGCTTCAGTGGGGCAGATTGGCATGGTCTCAGCTCAACAAGGATTACTAGCTTCCAATTTATATATGGTAACCTAGACAGATACATAGAACTAAAGGCTTCCTTCTAAATATATATTCTATATATATTCTTGTAAAAGATTTAGATCTGTTGTTCAGTTGTTTCCTGAATCAAGCAAACTTTGCATTACAATTTTATCTAACTGTAATTCTTGACCAAATGGAAAATACAACTGTCTACATACCTAAACATGTTGTTTAAGGTTTGACTCAATGATCTGAATCCAATTGTATCAAATTTATTTCCATAAATACATTTTGCTATGGGAACATAAAATGGAAATGTTCTCAAAATGTCTCAATATTTGCTATATGAAACAATCTTCTTGTCCTTCTTGTTTAGCAGCACATAACTTACAGGTAAATTGGGAAAAATAACATCTATCTCATGTTTTACTTTCATTATTTGTATTATTTATCTGCATTTTTTCATGATTTGGTTTATTTGTAATGTGCAATCTTGTTTTCTGCTGCATTCATATTTCCAAAAGATAAAAGAAATATGAGAAGAAGCAGGACTATCTAAATAGTTTATGAATCGTTGCCAACAAGAGATTGTATTCCTACTTCTGGTTAGAAATAGTTTTTTAAACATTAGTAATTGGAAACCCCTATTAGCATGAGCTACTGCAGCTGTGAATCACTACCAGACTCTAGCAATACAATTATGGGTGGATAAACACTGCCATGAAATAAACCAGTGCCTTCTCTTTAAACTATCACTTACAAAGGTATTTTTTTCATGCAAGGTTCATATGTCAAGTCTGGAAAAATTCTAGCTGCCTTGTCCTGTTAAAATAAACATAGCAGAGAGATTAATTGCATTCTCTTATCCTTTAAAGACAATTCCTTTACATTAAAAAAATCCTTGAGAGTGATTTCAAGATTTAAATAGATTGCAAAAGGCAATGTCCTTGTAATCAAATATTATGATTATGCCATCAAACTTTTTTGTTCTAGATTATTTTCAACTTTTCTAGTTTACTATACTCAACCGCCATCACCTCCATGTCTCACCCAGTACAGCCCTACTTTTTAAAACCTTTAAATTATATAACATAGGTCACAAGAAATGAAATAAAAGTGTTTAAACTACAGAAACACAGGTACGCATGTCTTAAAATATATTGTAGGTCCAAATATGTAAGAATAGGATAATTTTCTGAATGCCAATTTTTGTGAATGGTAATTTTGACAAAAATCTCTGAGATGTTACAAATTATTACAAATTTTAAAACTTATTTATGACACAGAGTAAATACTATGTTTGCCAAAATCCTGGGAAATTAATGCAGGAATCTTGTAATAAGTCATGTTTTACAGTGTTTTAATCTTCAGCCATACTTTATTATAAAGCCCAAGAAACAATTTTATTCATTATCTTAATTTTACACTAGCATGTTTCATCTATAGAATTGTTAAGTCTATTATGGACTAGAATACTTTAGCTTTAACAAAGTAGTTATATAAGATAAAACAGTCATACTTTCAAAATGATTTGCTACGTATTTCTTTAGTCTATTGCTACATAGCTATTCTGCCTTTTTCTTGCAGTGAGTTAATGTTTCACAAAAGCAGTGAGCCACTCATGCTGTAGCAATATTTCTAAATGTTTGAACGGTGGATAAATATGAATTTTGGTTTAATTTATGATTGTAAAGGCAAGTGTAGGTCCTTGATTTAAATGATACACGAATAACCAAGGTCAGATAGTATAATATGCTTTTCTGGGTACAGCTTAAAATAATAATTCATAATCAGCATGGTTAGAGGTCAGAATAAAGGTTAAATGCCGGTAAGAGGAAATAAACAATAGACTTAAATGTTAATACAAATGCCAAAATAAAGAATAATGAACCAATAAAGGAGAATATTTGTAGTTCAGGGTTGAAGTGAGGGGTCCTTGGTGCTCTGTGAGCTTGGTTGTTTTCTTGCAGACATTTCATTACCCAAACTAGATAACATCATCAGTGCTAATAATAAAAAATAGAAAGGAGGACACCTATGCTTTCAAAATGCCAGAATTTCCCTTCTTATTTTTCACAGAATCTTTCTGCATTGACTAAACTGTAAAATATAAATGAAGACTAATCACAAATTTTAACTATCCTAATATTTTACAATTATAAAAATGGGCTGTAGAGCATTACTATTATTTCTTACACAATGTGAAAGGTCAGCTTACCCTATTCAAATAGATATTATTCTGCATTACTACTAAATACTTATCTAGGGGAAGAGATATGCGGGTGTGTTTGAGACAAGGCAGTGAGACTTCTGTGGGCAGTTATGTGCACTAGTTCATCAAGTTAGACTCTGTCCTGCAAGTTGCATTGTGTTTCTGTGTTCAATATAAAGTACTGATGAAAACCTTTAAAAGCTTTAATGGCATGGGACTGGGACTATTTGAGGGACTGCCTCAAACTATGTCTCCCCAGTTATGTCCACCTGTCCCATTAGTTCTGGCAGAAGAGACCTCCTTCTGGTCCCGTCTGACAGGGAATGTTATCTGGCAGGGACCAGGAAGCCTTTTCTGTCATGGTGACCATCCCGTGAAATATTGACTTCTTAGAGATTAAATTGGCCCAACCTATTGCTTTTTTTGTATGTGTGTAAGGCCACCAGACTTGGAGTTCTAGATATGTAGTAAAACACATGTAATGGTTATAATGATTCTTTTTGTTAGGTTTCTGTATGTCAGCTGCTGATTGTTGTCTAACTTTTATATTTTTTTCATATTTTTGTTAATATACAGTTTTTCAATTTCCCTTTAATTACATATGGTCTAGATTCTCATGTGGCAAATATAATTAAACAAAGTAGTATTTTTACTATGTTTTATCTAAGAAATGTGGTCAGTTTGTCTTTCAAAGAACTTTTATGAGAAGTAGAATACTCAAATACTGTGTAGCAGAAAAGTCAACATACCAAGACATTTTAGAAGATATTTCATTCTTATGAGAACCTCTAGTACTAGAAGATGAGGTTAAATCACATTCCTGTCATTACCTAGCCTGAAAGCTAAAGTAACTGGAAAAAATATAGTGAGCAATACCCTTTTTAAGGGGCCATTCTTGTTGCTGGATCCTTTGAATGCAGAGTGATATGTGGCCCTGTCAACTGATGCTGGGGACTGCACTAGTCCTATGGCTTTTTGGTGGGGTCTATAAAGACATTGGTTGCAGTGGACACCCCACTCCCCATAGAGGACTTCTTTGCTGCTGCTGCTGCTGCTGCTGCTGCTGCTGCTGCTGCTGCTGCTGCTGCTGCTCCTCCTCCTCCTCCTCCTCCTCCTTTCTTCTTCTTTTGTCAGCACCAAGGAGGCCATCACACTGACAATGAGGCCAATTACTTGCTGTGCAGGACTTTTTTTTCCAGATGGGTGCCCGTAAGGCTGGATGGTTTGATTCCTGATGAAAATTTTCCCATAGAGGCAATGATTTCTTATTCCTTTCCTTTGATAAGAGCTGGGAAGAAAGACTGGGGAGCTGGTTGGGTATTGAGAAGGAACCCTAGCAGGTGGTGTTGAAAGCTAGTGCTGAAGTATCTCAGAGGATTCAGCTGTACGTTATGGTGCTCTGGATGGAGAACAACAGGGTTCAAATGAACCCTGTGAGTGGCTCTGAGTTTGGGGGGCTTCTCAGACTATACCTATCAGACTATACTGAATGGGGTTGCACTGACCCAGACTCGGTGTACAACATGAGTATTCTCCTGTACTCCTGACTGCTGCTTGAAGAGTTTTCACAGTTTGCACACATTTCTGGATTGGGAGGCTTTGCTCACAGTCACTCATACTCTGGTCACCTCCCAGGTGGACTACTGTACTGCATTCTACATGGCTGCCCTTGAAAAGTATCTGGAAGCTTCAGCTGATGCTAAATGAAGCAGGATGGGTAGATATGTGTGCCCCTAAAATGGCATACACATTACTCTGTGACCTGCATTGGCAGCTAGTTTTCTTCTGTGTCCAATACAAGATGCCAGTTCTGAATTTTAAAGTCCTTCATGGTACGTGGCTAGGTTATTTGAGGGAGCACTTCTTCCCAATTATTTCCTACTATCCTATCAGACCTAGCAGAAGAGGCATATTCCAAATTCTGTCTGCTAAGAACTATGTTTGCTGACTCAGTAGGGGCTTTTTCTGCCCTGGCACCCACCCTTGATGTCCCTCTGAAAGTCCTTTATAACATGGCTATGTCAATACATTTGGGGATCTCATGGAAATGGGAATTTAATGAGGTGGCTTCATTGTGTGTAATATCTATGTTCTCCCTTTTTAACTTTTTCTTAATAATAATAACATTTAAATTTTAATTTCAGAGTATTTTTGTGATTATTGTTTTTATGGCTTTATTGTAAGCTGCCCAATGTTACTGTATGTTTCTATGAGATGGGAGAATATAAATGTGATCAATAAATAAATTTATAGTAATATAGATTTAATTGATTGGAAAAGCAGTGATACACTTCATTGCTCATGACCAGATCTGAAACATGCATAATACAATAAATATTTAAAAGCTATACCAAAGAGCAGTTTGTTGCAACATAGCCCTGCAAAATGTGCACCAAATATCTATTTTATAATTGTGTTATAAGAAAATTAACATTGTTATTTTTTTTATATCTAAAAATATAAAAAAATAACAATGTTAACTTTCTTGAGTCATAAAAGTGAGTGTCACAATGGCATTCATGAATTTTATATATGTTACCAGCTTTATCCATTTATGAAAGGATTCCTAACATGGAAGCGGAGATCAAAATTAAATTTTCATATATACAAGTATGGTGTTCCATATGATAGTAAATTGACCTAATGTGATAATAAAATGCTAAAAGTGTTCCAATTAATTTCAGGCTGTAATGGACACTCTTGCATCTGATTGTCTTTTGTATACCTGTTTCTTTAATTATTTCTTTCTATGATATAATAATAAATGTCACACAATAACCCTGGAGCACCTAGCCAGCAATATAAATCACAATATCTTTGTAAAAGATAGGTATAATTATAGCAAAATAACAGTTGAAAACTGCTTACAATTTACTTCTTCCCTTTGACAAATAGTAGAAAAAATAATTGCCTAAAGACAATGTATAACACTGATTTAGGTGACATACTGTATGTGCTAGAAAAACACTATTCTTTTTAAAACAATCTCTTTACAGTGATGGCACATTAATTTTCTCAGCTTCATAAGATTGCACATTTATAATTTTCAATTTCATTCTTCAGAATCCTTTTCAGCTTTATTATTTTTCATCACATATGTGTGATTTATATTTTTATCATAAGCTGTAATTCAATTTTTATGATTTGAGAAAGATATAACTAAAGGAAAAATCTTAACATTTATTAAATACTACTATTTCAAGTAAAGATGAGTATTTCAATAGTTCTAAGAATATAAATTTTACTGTGTTTCTTACATTTGCCAGTTAGCAAATGAATAAAATATAATAAAATTAAAATGCATAAAGATTAATATCAACTAACATCTGCTTTCTATACTCCCTCATATCAGGGTCTGAATTTTCCAATATCTTTCCAAGGAAACCAGTGTCTATTCCAGATTGCTAGTTATTTCTCCAGGATTGATATAGTTTATTTATTTTATTTGTCAAACAAAAATTATCAATTCAAACAAAGAAAATAAGAAAATAAAAATGTGACAGAGACGATAGGCCCGCCAGTCCACTGACACCCTCTCAGGGATCTCTTAAATATATGGAGTGAGGTCCACGGAAGTTAAGTTAGATATATTCTCATCTTCACTCTGGGATGTTATTATTAGGTCTATATGAACTATTTATCCAGCAAATGTTGAGATGACCTATCCATTTAAGGAATCATAGAGGCTGCTTCAAAACATTTTGTTTGAACACATGCATGAGCTTTATTTTAGAAATGACCTGGTCTTCTGTGCATGCTGACAATGTCGTGATATTTCAGTATGGACTTTTGATAGGATGTGGTACTACCATACTTCAAACAAGAAAACCGGAGACTTTATGAAGCCTCCCTCCCACTGTGTATATCTCATGGCTTTTGTTACCAAAATCAGTGAAGCTAATGTAGAATAATGTTTGCAAACACTACATAAGTTCCTGATAATAATAATGTCATGGAATAATAGTTAAGTGTACCTGCAAAAATGTTTGGTAGAAATCTAATTGAAAAGGAGTAATAGATGACAAACAGCAAAATCTGAGAAATGAAATGTGACTTTATGAGTGTCTGTTGACTAAATTTAAGAATTGTTTAGAGAAAAAGAAAAACTTTGGCTCTTGGCTAATCTTTTAGAGGAGAATCTACAGGAAGGACTTAAGGTGGCTTAACATACTGAATTGCAATTTTGATTGATTGATAATTAACCCCTGAACTAAAATATTGATGAAAGACTATTTGAAGGAGGGAGACAACATTGATATCGTACACTTATCAAAAAGTGACAGGACACCATACTCAATATTCACTCCTGAAGGATTTAGCCTGGAATATCAAAGACCCTCAAAAGCAATATTTCAAGGCAAGACAAATACTTTCCAAGAGGAAATGTACGCAATGTTACGACAGATACAAATGACAATAGATTTAAACCATGAGAAAATCCAGAACAACCTTGACGACATAAATAAGCACATCTCTAATCTAAATCTATAATAAAAAAAACACTAAGAAAATGATGGGGAATGAACAAACAAATCAGATAACAGAACACAAGTTAGAAGAACATGATCATATCGACGAAACTACAAATGGAAAGAATTACAATCCAACACAAACAGGAAAAAATCTACAAGATTTTGATATAACAATAAAAATGGAGTGGACTATAGAATTCCCAGGAGAATCATCAGAGTTTGGGAGACAGAAAGTATATATCCTACCTATTCTATCTTCTGTATTCCCAACAATACTTGCAAAAACACAGGAACTGCCAGGTAAGCAGAATATACCAACTTGGAAAGCTATTCGGCAAAAGAAGAAGGCTAGAGACAGATTCAAGAGATTTGACTCACCCTACCAGATGGAGTATTACATGAGTAAACACTTGTTTGAATATGGTTAAAAGTATATAGAACTTTGAACATAAAGGGGCCCTATAACAAGAGGGATAAGAGATTTAAGTAATATAATATATTTTACTATATATGAAATGTAAAAATATTGGGATAATGTAACTTTTATAAATATAAGTGAAATATAAGCTGATCAGAAAGGATGTTAAACCCAAATGTTATAAGATAGATAAGAAACAGAGTATTTTAATAATACATGAAATATGAAAAAATTGGGATGGTGTACCTAAATGGAAAAAAATGGATATTTGGATGACTAACATTGAGAAAATCATGACTGATAAGAATGGATTGAATAAAAGGGGAAATTAAGCTTAAATAAAAATCAAGAAAATAGGATGCATGGTGAACTAATAAGATGATGGTTATAAGAAATAATATAAGCTGATAAAAAATGTTATACATAGATGTTATCACTATCTGTATAAATATGAAAAATGTCTATATTTAATCATTCATATATTGAAAATATTAAGAATTATATTTGTTTAAGGTTGAAGAAGGAGAATACAAATGAGAGAAGGGAAGATCAAAGAAATATATTATTAATTAATATACTAATTATGGAATTATCAAACTTAATCATTATTGACTGTTAATTAATTATTATTGCCATTTTTTCTCTCAAATATATAAACCAAGAGAACATGCTGGAGATTGTTATTGTTAAAAATCAATAATTTTTTTTTTAATTCTCTTTACATAAAGCACCACAGAGCAAACAAAGAGTACAGTCATCATGTGCCTTACTGCTCAACTATTTTCTGTAACAGGAAACAGGAAACTCTACTTAGAACAAAAGAGCATAGAGTATATACCATAGATCCAAACATGTAAATACTGCCATTTACTGGTTGAATACTACTGTGGTTGTTGCATAGAAATACATTCCAACAATGAATTCCATATTTATTAAAGCTGGCATAGGAAAGCAAATTTTCTAAGATGATGTGCTGACCAGATATTCCCTATAAGTCATCAATCATCAATTGCTATAAAATCGAAATTGGTTTCTAGACATATTCACTATAAAATCTTAACTAATTATATTCAGTGATAATATCGGACAATACTTTGCCATTCATGAAGTAATATTTGCTGCCTTGAAATGGATTTTTTTCCATCCACAAATGCATTGGCACACATAACTGCAAGCCTCCCACACATGACAGTATGTTATAAAAGTTCATCTGTTAGGTTAGATAAAAGAGCAAGTTTGGCTCTCTATTCCTGGAGGAAATCACAGATGCCTATCTGAGTTGTCTCACTGATAGTGTGATTTGCCTTCCAAGGCCTCACATATATCCAGAAGCCCTGAAAGAGAGGCAGAATAATTTGATGTGCTTAAAAGGAGATGTCAGAAGAAAATCCAAAAAAACATACCAGTGTTGTTTAACTCTTTAGAAAGAATAACCCAGATTGCTGCACAGAATAGCTTTGAAAGGGTAAATAGCTCTTACCATAGGATTTTTTTCCTGATCTACTGTACAACCAAAATATGCCACCAATGTAAATTTGAACCATTCTAATATTATAAACCTATTTTATTAAATACCACCAATAATAATGGCTGCCAAACCAAAACATTTTGAATGACCCTTAGAAAATCTTCACCTTGACAACATTTTCATTTGTCAATTACAAAAGACCACACTGCTTAGATCTACACATATACCTTGCCTGTACATTATGATATGCTTGAGAAGAATTTGATGTGTTTGAAGGCCAACATCAGTTAAAGAATTGGTAACTGTTATGTCCTGGGACTGCTGAATGACTCAGCAGGCTCAGGAGGCTGCAGAAGGCCCGGGCAAACCACGTGTTTCCCGGGACCAGACAGGCTGTCTCCAGCTTTGTGCGCATGTGCAAGGCGGGAGACTAGCCTTGCATTGATTGGCTGACACTGTCCCTTGCAAGGGAGTATAAAAGGCCTTGGCGCCATTTTGTGTTCTGTTCTGTTCGTGATCTCAATAAAGAAGTTGTGTTTGTTACTCCTGCCTCGCCTCAATGTCTTTTCTTCGGAAACAGAACATTGGCAACGAAGGTGGGATCCGTTGCAAGAAGAACAACAAGAGAAGCTAGGCTGACTTACCAGAGGAGGCCTGAAGCACTGGGAAGTTCGGCGTCTGGAGGAAGCGATTGCCTGCCAGTATGAAAACGCTGGAGGTGAGCTCGGCTTCAAGGGACCCCTTCTCATTCCTTGCAGCGAGAGGCATCGAAGAGGCTACAGGCTGTAACGATGTCAAAGCTGGGCCGTCTGTCGGAATTTGATACTTCTCACCCTGAGCGCTGGAGTTCTTATGTGGCTCGAGTGGAAAATTATTTTCGAGTAAACAAGATCCAGGAAGACGGCCTTAAAGCTGCTACATTACTGTGTGTCTGTGGGCAAGAGACTTTCGATATTGCAGAGAATCTTGTAGCCCCAGCACCACTGGAGTCAATGGTGTATGCTGACTTGAAGAGGATGCTGCGAGAGCACTTTGAACGCAAGCTCTCAGTAATGGCTTGGAGGCATGCGTTTGAGCAGAGGGACCAGAGGCCTGGTGAGTCTGCTGCGGACTTTGTTGCTGCCTTAAGACAAGCAGCTAGGCAGTGCGAGTTCAAGGATCTGGAAGAGAGGCTCCGGGATCGCTTGGTTTGCGGACTGTGAAGTCGTGAGCTGCAACAGAAACTTTTTACAAAAGAAGATGTCTCATTCCAAGATGCTTTGAGAGAGATTGCAGCTGAAGAAGCAGCGGGCAACGCTGTGAAGGCCTTGCAGCTCGCCAGGAACCCTCCCACGGCGGTCTCCATCCATCAAGATGTTGCTCAAGAGGAATCTGAAGTGGATCCAGAAGAGGAGGTGGACAGGCTTCAGCATGCAGAAGAGAAGAGGCCTCAAGGGCGCAGAGAAAAAGCGACAGCATCCCCTCGGTGTTTTGGTTGTGGAGGATGCCACAAGTGAACTGATTGCCGGTTCCGCTCCGCTATCTGCCGGGCATGTGGCAGGCAAGGCCACATTGCATCCATCTGTTTGGGTCGCCAGAGGGAACGGTCTGCAGAAGAATTGCCTCTGAAAGGTACCAAGGTCCCCAGCCAACACAGGGTGGGCTTCCGCGCGTCCCGTAGGGGCGTTTTCAAAACCAGGGTTCACAGGCCACTTAAAAAGAAGCTTCACATTGATGTGAAGTTGCAAGGGGTTCCCTTGTCGATGGAGTTGGACACAGGGTCCGCTCTATCGATCATTTCCTTTGACACTTTCAATAAGGTTTGCAACAGAAGTGGCCTACGAGTCAAACTCAGGCCTTCAAGTTTAATCCTTACTGACTTCCAGAATTCCAGAGTCAGCGTGAAGGGGGAGGCCACGCTCAGGGTGCAGCGTAGGAGTTTTGAGGGGCTGCTAGATGTGGTGGTAGTTGGGGGTGATCGTGCGAGCCTTATTGGACTCGATTGGTTCGAGGCCCTTGGGATTCAAGTGACTGGACTTCACAATCTGCAAACATCAGGCCTTGCAAAAGTTTGCAAGGAGTTTGCTGATGTGTTTAGTTCAGAGCTTGGCTCGTTCAAGGGGCCTCCCATTGCTTTACGTTTAGACTCAGCCATCGCACACATCAGGATCAAGCCCCAAAGGTGCCCTTTGCCCTAAAAAACAAAATAGATGCAGAGCTGGACAAGCTGCTCCAGCAGGGCATTTTAGAGCCTGTGGACTCTAGTCCATGGGAAACACCTATAGTCATGCCACTGAAAGCCAATGGAGAATTCCGGATTTGTGCGGACTATAAATGTACACTTAATAAAGCATTGCAGCAGCATGCCTACCCGGTGCCTGTGGTGAGCCATATTTTGGCCTCCCTCAAGGGCGGGCGAATCTTTGCAAAGCTTGATTTGGCTCAGACTTATCAACAGTTACCTGTTGATGAGGCAACGGCTGAGGCCCAAACAATTGTGACGCATCGGGAAGCCTTTAAAGTCAAAAGGCTGCAGTTTGGGATTAATGTGGCCCCTGGCATATTCCAAAGTGTAATGGAGCGAACACTCCGTGGTATCCCTGGGGTCTGTCCCTACTTTGATGGCGTCCTCATCGCTGGGGAGTCATCTGTGAACTTAGCTGAAAGGCTGAGGGCTGTCTTGCTGCGTTTCCGCCAAGCAGGGCTGAAGCTGAAGCAAAATAAGTGTAAAATTGGAGTCACCTCCACTGAGTTCCTGGGATTCCGTATTGATGCTGAAGGCATCCATCCTGCGGAATCCAAGCTTCAAGCAATTCAGCAGGCTACAAGCCCCCAGTCGAAGAGTGAGCTTCAAGTCTTCCTGGGGCTGTTAAATTTTTATCATTCTTTCCTTCCCCACAAGGCTGCAGTGGCTGAGCCGTTACACCGGCTCTTGGACAAACAGGCTTCATGGAAATGGACAAAAGTTCATGAAAGGAGTTTCACAGAGGTCAAGGCCTTGCTCTCTTCAAATGCGGTTTCAGCGCATTTCAATGAGCAACTGCCTGTGTGCATAGCCTGTGATGCATCCCCTTATGGGGTTGGGGCTGTGCTGAGCCACCTCAAGGCTGATGGGACACAAGTCCCTGTGGCCTACTACTCCAGGACTCTCTCATCTGCAGAGCGTAATTATGTGCAGATTGACAGAAAAGCCTTGGCAATAGTGGCTGGCATAAAGAAATTCCATGATTTCTTGTATGGCCGCCATTTCACGGTTTACACAGACCATAAGCCTTTGCTGGGTTTGCTTACAACAAACAAACAAACCCCTCACATAATATCTCCCAGAATGCTGAGATGGTCAATTTTCCTGTCAGCATATGACTACACCCTGGTTCACAAACCAGGTAAAGAAATGGGCCATGCAGATGGCCTCAGCAGATTACCTCTACAGATAGAGGCAGATCCGGCTCCTGCTCTTCACATTCTCTCCATTCAGGAATTGCCTGAATCTCTCCTCAATGCTAGGGACGTGGCTGCAGAAACTGCCACTGATCACACACTTACACGCGTGCTGACATGGGTGTTGTCAGGATGGCCTGACATGTGTCCGGGTGTAGAATTCCAGAGTTTCTGGCAAAGGAAGCACGAGCTTTCCACTTTCAAAGGATGTATCCTATGGGGCAGCAGGGTAGTCATTCCGGCCACATTGAGGACTAGAGTCTTGTTCTCTCTGCATGAGGGACATCCGGGAATAATCCGGATGAAGGCGCTTGTGCGTAGCCACCTCTGGTGGCCTGGGCTCGATAAAGAGATCGAGACCCAAGTGCATGGGTGCCAAGTATGCCAACAGTCAAGGCCAGAAATGCCCCAGGCCCCTGTACATAGGTGGGAGGAGACACATACCCCATGGTCGAGGGTACACATTGACTACGCTGGGCCCTTTCAGGGGCAATTCTTCCTTCTCCTCGTGGACAGCCATTCCAAGTGGCTAGAGGTTGTTCCTGTCTCCTCCACTACTACTGCTAGGACCATCCAGGTGCTGAGAGGAATATTCACCTCACATGGTCTTCCAGATGTCCTTGTCTCAGACAACGGACCCCAATTCACATCTTCTGAGTTTCAGGGTTTTCTCCAAGCCAACATGATCCAGCATGCCAAATCTGCGCCGTTCCTCCAGCTTCCAATGGCCAGGCTGAGCGTATGGTGCGTAGTACCAAAGATGCTTTAAAGAGAATCACTCACTGGAATTGGCATCACAGGTTAGCTGACTTTCTTCTTTGTCACCGCACCATACCTTGCACTGTCACTGGAAAGAGCCCAGCTGAACTCCACTGGGGTCACAGACTCATTACTAAGCTGGACAGGTTGCACCCCGACCAGGTGGCTTCACAGGTGTCACAGCCACGGGCACCTAGGAGACTACAGGTGGCCGATCCGGTCTGGGCAAGGAACTATGGACCTGGACATCTCTGGGTGACAGCCGTGGTATGCAAGGTCTCTGGGCCGCTGTCATACGAAGTGGCCTTGGATGATGGTCGTGTGCTCAGACGTCACATTGACCAACTGCGCTGCCAGCTTCCCAGCCACTCTTCCACTCCTGACTCTGCTCTCGGGGGGGGGAGGACCACAATTATGATTGTGGACCACAGTCTCTCCATGAAGAGGGACCTTCAAATGTTCCTGCACATGTTCCTGAAGGGGGTTTTGTCATGGAGGCAGCTCCTGACTCTGGCACAGGCACCGGGTCTATGGGACATTGCTGTCAATCGGCTACTCAGGCCACTCCAGCTGCTGGTCTTGGGCTCGAAGGACAGTGTTCCCAAGAGGGGTCCATTGTGGATTTGGGGAATTCTACCCCACCAAGGAACTCTGGTTTGGGTTTAGCGGATCCAGCCAGTCAGTAGTTTGGAGGGTTGCCTGGGTCTTGGGGGCATCAAAGTCCTGGTCTGCCTAGTCTAGCAGGCGAGATGGCACACCAGACACACACGCTGGCTCCACGAAGGTCAGAGTGCGCCAAGGGTCCACCCAAACATCTAAAGGACTATGTGAGGTTCCTGTCAAGTATAAAGGAGGCTTAATAGTTCTCTAGGACTCAGGACACACTCATAGAAGGGTGTTCTGTTGATAGTATGAAACAATAGGAGGTATTCTTGTAAATACAAGAAATGGAATGAAGGGGTCTGCCAGTGTGCAGGCATAACTGTGTTTAGAAATAATAACATGATAACTGAACACATGTATATGTGTGCTGCTCTAAAACAGTAATATTCACTTATTGTTTTATCCAAGGGGGGAGGGGTGTTATGTCCTGGGACTGCTGAATGACTCAGCAGGCTCAGGAGGCTGCAGAAGGCCCGGGCAAACCACGTGTTTCCCGGGACCAGACAGGCTGTCTCCAGCTTTGTGCGCATGTGCAAGGCAGGAAACTAGCCTTGCATTGATTGGCTGATGCTGTCCCTTGCAAGGGAGTATAAAAGGCCTTGGCGCCATTTTGTGTTCTGTTCTGTTCATGATCTCAATAAAGAAGTTGTGTTTGTTACTCCTGCCTCGCCTCGATGTCTTTTCTTCGGAAACAGAACAGTAACTATTAGTTATCCATTGATATCTAGTAATATCAATCCCAAACAATTTTCTTGCAGAATCTGTTTGTCTTTTTGACCAGTTTATAATGACTGCAGACATTTTTCATTTCTTTTTCTACTGACAAGGAAAAAGATTTTGTCCTTTTGAATTTTAACCTTTATAATTTTCATTCTGCATATATATTAGCTGCTTACTGGTGTATCTCCTTGGCGACTGCCCTACTTTATGCATATGCCTTTAAACCTTATTAGCTTTCAGTGCATTCACAACAATTTCCTAAGATGTTCCTCATTTTTTCCTGTTGAAATGATGTGCAATTAAATTTCCAGTACTTAATTTTGAAAGTTTTTCCCCCTTAAATCTATGACCTTAACATTTCTGTCAATGGGATTCTGCCTAGTACTTCTCTAAGCTTTCTGAAATTGATTCTCATGAAACATAATATGCATGTACAACTGTGCTAACTTTAAGTAAGTTTTAAACCTCAAGATTACAGTTTTCACTGCTATTACATCTGCAACCAGCTCTTCCATGGTGTTCAAATAAAAAATAGGAGAGTTGATTTTATTGGTTTCTTCTCAGCTTTCTAGACACTTCTCTTTGTTACTGTATGCATAATGTATATTACGTTCTGTAATCTGGTTCAGGTTACACCTAGGGCACATCTACATTTTTTGTATGTACATCACTGTATAGGCTACCCTCCATTTCTTGTCAGCTTCCCTATATAGATTAGATCAGGAAATCAGTTCCACAAGAAAGCTAAAAAATTTTTTTATTGAGATTGCAAGAATTTTGCAAGTCTGATTGTGATCTATCTCCTCTTACTTAAATTCAGGTAAATTAGGGAGACATCTGTCAGAGCCAATTCTGAGTGTTATTTCATTGTTCTAGACTTTGAAAATAATTCAGCACTTTTGTCTAGTAACAGTTCCTGTATATTTCCATCAGGATCATCTTCCTTACTCTCTACATTTCTCGAGTGCAGAAATGGACAGTGTTGCCCTCCACCCACTCTCAACCCATGACAAAAGAATCACCTACCAAGTTCTCCATCCTCAGCAATCAGAGTTGATAGTCTGTAATGCTTTCCTTCAATCAATTTACAGATCTTGCTTTGATTGATTATAGCATCTGGCACTGCCCATCCTTCCAACAGCTGTGAATCTATTTCTGGGCTGTTGTGTTGCTATATTTTCTACCTGTCAGGGGCTGTTGTCTCCTCCTCCTCCTCCTCCTCCTCCATTGATCCAACAATAATTCATTATGTATGAATTCATTTAGTACTGAAATAATTTATATCAGATGAAATTTTTATCAATCATCTATTTAAAATTTCTATCTAATATTCAAAGCAGCTAGATCTATGTGCTCCAACACTTGAAAAGTATTAACCAAATGTTCCATTCCAGTAAAGTATGAACAGTGTAGTCTGTGGGTCCTTTAAGCTATCAAGGGTTATAATTCTTTTTCTTTCAACATGACAATATAGCAAAAGATCAACAAATCAATTAATACAAAAGGAGGGGAAAAATACAAAAAAAAACCTATATCAATATACTAAAGAAAACAAAGAAAATGTTTCTAATGTACCTTATGTGTACCTAATGTATCTAATTCCCACCGTACTGTCTTATGTCTGAGTATATTTACCCATGTTGTATGACTGTAGTATTATAATAATAATAATAATAAAGTTGGAAGGGACCTTGGAGGTCATCGAGTCCAACCCCCTGCTCAGGCAGGAAACCCTATACCATTTCGGACAAATGGCTGTCCAGTCTCTTCTTCAAAACTTCCAGTGTTGGAGCATTCACCGCTTCTGGAGGCAGGTTGTTCCACTGGTTAATTGTTCTAACTGTCAGGAAGTTTCTCCTCAGTTCCAGGTTGCTTCTTCCTTGACTAGTTTCCATCCATTACTTCTTGTCCTGCCCTCAGGCGCCTTGGAGAATAGCTTGACTCCCTCTTCTTTGTGGCAACCCCTGAGATATTGGAATACTGCTATCATGTCACCCCTAGTCCTTCTTTTCATTAAACTAGACATACCCAATTCCAGCAAACGTTCCTGATATGCTTTAGCCTCCAGTCCCCTAATCATCTTTGTTGCCCTTCTCTGCACTCTTTCTAGAGTCTCAACATCTTTTTTACATCGTGGTGACCAAAACTGGATGCAGTATTCCAAGTGTGGCCTTACCAAGGCATTGTAAAGTGGTATTAATACTTCACGTGATCTTGATTCTATCCCTCTGTTAATGCAGCCCAGCACTGTGTGTTGGCTTTTTTGGCAGCTGCAGCACACTGCTGGCTCATATTTAAGTGATTGTCCACTAGGACTCCGAGATCCCTCTCACAGTTACTACTATTGAGCAAGGTACCCCCTATACTATACCTACATTTGGTTTTTCTTGCCTAAATGTAGAACCTTACTTTTTTCACCATTGAATTTCATTTTGTTAGATAGCGCCCAGTGTTCAAGTCTGTCCAGGTCCTCCTGTATCTTAAGCCTGTCTTCTGGAGTGTTGGCTATTCCTGCCAGCTTGGTGTCATCCGCAAATTTGATGAGTTCCCCATCTATCCCCTCGTCCAAATCGTTGATGAAGATGTTGAAGAGCACTGGCCCCAGAACAGAGCCCTGGGGCACCCCACTGCACACTTCCCTCCATGTAGATGCGGTTCCATTGAGGACCACACGCTGAGTACGGCCGGTCAGCCAGCTACGAATCCATCTGGTGGTGATGCTGTCTAACCCACATTTTTCTATCTTATCAAGTAGTAGGTTGTGATCTACTTTATCAAATGCCTTACTGAAGTCCAAGTAAATTATATCCACAGCATTCCTCTGATCCACTAATTTTGTCACTTGGTCAAAGAATGCAATAAGGTTTGTCTGGCATGATCTGTTTTTGACAAACCCATGTTGGCTTTTAGTAGTGATTTTGTTTGCCTCTAGGTGTTCGCTGATTCGTTGTTTGATTATCTTTTCCAGAATCTTCCCAGGTATTGAGGTCAGGCTGATAGGTCTGTAATTTCCTGGATCCATTTTTTTCCCTTTTTTGAAGATGGGAACTACATCAGCTCTTTTCCAGTCCTCTGGTAGTTCCCCAGTGCTCCAGGATCTTTGAAAAATATAGTTCAGTGGTTCTGAGATCACATCTGCCAGTTCCTTGAGAACCTTGGGGTGTAATCCATCTGGTCCTGGTGATTTGAACTCGTCTAGGCTGGACAGGTGCTCACTTACCATTTTCTTGCCTATCTTAACTTGTGTTTCTATTCTGTTTTTTATGGCACTATTTTTGATAGGTTGGTCTGTTTTTTCCCTTTGTGTAAAGACAGATGCAAAAAACGAGTTAAATAGTTCTGCTTTCTCACTATTGCTTGTCACCTTCTTGCCACTTTCACCCACTAATGGACCAATCATTTCCTTCACTTTTTTCTTATTTTTTACATGTTGAAAGAAGCTTTTTTTGTTATTTTTGACTTTGGTCGCAAGCCTTAGTTCATTATGAGCCTTAGCTTTCCTCACTTCATCTTTGCAGGCTCGGGCTATTTGCTGATATTCTGACTTTGTTATGTGCCCCTCTTTCCACTTTCTATACTTGTCCTTTTTATCTTTCAATTTATCAGAGAGTTCTTTATGCAGCCATGCTGGTCTCTTTTGAGAGCTGTTATTTTTCCTCTTTGTTGGTATTGTGCTAGACTGGGCTTTTATTATCTCGCTTTTCAAAATTTCCCAAGCTTCTTGAGTTGTTTTCCCCTTGAGGATTCTCATCCATGGAATCCTTCCCAAGCCCTCTCTAAGTTTATTGAAATTAGCTCTCTTAAAGTCCAAGACTCTAGTTTGACTGTGTTCTATTGCTTGTGCTTCCATAATGTTGAATTCCAATATTACATGATCACTACCTCCCAAGGTTCCTGTGGCTTCAACACCTTCCATCATTTCATCTCTGTTAGTGAGAATTAGATCCAGAATGGCTAATCCCCTAGTTCCCTTCTCTACTTTTTGGGAGACAAAGTTGTCTGCTAGGTTTGCCAGGAACCTGTTTGATCTTCCACTTGGTGCAGAGTTTATCTCCCAGTTGATGTCAGGGTAGTTAAATTCCCCCATTACTATTGTGATGTGCTTCCTACATACCTTAGTTAGCTGACTAGCAAAAAGTTCGTCTATTTCCTCTGTTTGGTTGGGTGGCCTATAGTATACACCTATGGCAATGTCATTTTTTCTCCCTTTTATATTGACCCAAATGCATTCAAGACAGTTTTCATCATTGTTGTGCTCTATTTCTGTAGAGATGTAGTTATTTCTTATATAGACAGCAACTCCACCTCCTCTTTTATTTGGTCTGTTTCTTTTAAATAATTTAAATCCCTCTAGCTGTGTGTTCCATTTGTGGGTTTCATCCCACCATGTTTCCGTAATGGCAATGATATCATATCTGCCCTCATTAACCTGAATTTCTAGTTTACCCTGTTTGCTGTTCATACTCTGTGCATTGGTGTATAGACATTTGAGTCCTTTATGACTGACCCTGTGTTTACTTTCTACATAACCTGTGTGGTGCCTGAGTTCCCCTATTGTCCTACCTCCTATTTGGTTAGTGTACTTTGTGTGGCACTCGCTATTGAAAGCTTGATTTTGCTTGACAGCAAGGTCGATATTCTTGTCCACACACATATCTATGTTACATGCACTAATAGCCCTATAGTTTTTAGATTGCCGGGGACAGGGATGTTCTGTATCAATTAACTCACTGTCCCCGCTGTTTAGTTTAAATATTCCTCCAGATAATCTGTGAATTTATTATTATCCTTATCTTCTCTACTACCACCTCTTATTGATATCATCATCATCATTATTATTATTACTCTGGTACTTTGCATATACACTGAGAGCTTCTGCAGTGGAGACAAATTCCTTGTGTGTCTAATCACACTTGGCCAATAAACCTATTCTGTTCCATTCCATTCCATTCCATATATGATTGTGTGCATATTCTGGTTGTTGATTGGGATGGTTGTATTCCAACATAACTGAGGTAAGAAGTGTAAGAGCCAAGATACAGTGGTTTTTTGGTGGTCCCAGTTAATGAAAAAATCTCCATTCAAGGGTCCAGTTGGTACTAAAACTGGTATTATACCATAAGGCAGGAGTGTCAAACTCGCAACGTCACGTGATGTGTCACGACGTATTGCGACTTTTTTGCCATTGCAAGCAATGGGGTGAGCGCGGTTTTACTATGATGCATCCGGCCCGCGGGCCGGCAGTTTGACGCCCCTGCCATAAGGGTACCAAATTGGTCTTTAAATTTTAAAGTTTAGTGTTGTTTTCAGACAATTTTGTTGGCCCCTATGACTACTTTAAATGGTTTTTGTTTTTTACCTTTGTATTATAAGATGGCTGGATTCAACCATATGTTTTGTTTTACAGTTAAATATATTGAAAACTGCCATGAGTCACTTTCCAGATTTGGCAAAGTACAAGTTTAGCAAGCAAACATGCAAGCAAACAAGCTAGCAAAATATGACATGCAAAACTAGTTTGCATAAATCCAAGATCATTTAAGCATAATATGTAATAATGAATTTCTGAGTTCTTTGTGTAAATGGTGAATATATATATTCAGTTCAAAAAGGTCATAACAACAGTTTCTCTTAGGATGTTCAATAGTGCATTTATATCCTTGAAAATGAACATTTGGTTCCCTTGACTTTAACCTTAGCAGAGCCTTGATCTATAAGTAATGTTTTCATGTTTCTTTCAGCAACATGAAAAGGAACAGAAATAACATAATACAAAAAGAATGGTGAGTGGCAGAAGCATGACCAAGTCATTCCCTTTGTATGCTGAACACTCACATTTTTAAAAGAATAATTTTGCACTCAGCCAGTGAGCTTTGAATAGAAAATGTCTGAAGAACCAAAACCCACATTCTCTGATCTTAAAAAAAAGTTCCAGCATGCTCAATTTTCATTAAATGACAAATCACAAGATTCAACGCATATACAGAGATAATACTAAGGTTGTAGTTCTATCCATACTTTCCTGGGAGTAAATCATTGAATGACTTGTTTTCCAGTGGATATCTTTGCATTTGAAGTTTATTTTTATACAGTATAATACACTTTCAGCGACATATGCCTAAATCATTCATTCATTCAAAAAGGTTTAAAAGAAATATTCCATAAATTTTAAGTTTAAAGTTTATAAAGAGTGAAGCATATTATTTGAATGCTTTAGAATGAAAGAGAGCTGTTAGTTTTGATATAATCTTCCAGAAAGACAAGGTTTGTTTATTTTGATTGAGTTCTGCTGCAACAATACACAAATATATAAAAATATTTTTATTTCATGAAATCGAACCAAATGTAAATCTGGTTATGCATGCCATGAGCAGATATTTCTTAAAACTTTTAAACTAGGATTGAAATCATTACAAAACAATTTAAATTTGGTCTCTTTCTCTTTTTTTGCTTAATAATATATATAAAAAACACAATAACCTGAGCTTTCAATAAACAAATAATTTGAAAACTACATTAATAACTGCCTGGGCCTCACAATATGCTTTATACATGTTAAACAAAATGTAGTCTATAGACATCAGGGAACCTGCAGTGTTCCCAGGAATTGTTTTGGAAAAAGAAAAAAAGGGAAGTAGAGAGCAAGCGGGCATTGGCTCTAATTATATACCTAATCATAAATAACAATATTTTGCAGTCAGAACTGGTAAATGGGTTAAAAAATAAAGGATTACCAGAAAGGTGTTTGTTTTTAAAATACTTGAGCAGGTTTGTCGATCTTATTTAAAGATGTTCAGTCCAGGAGCTGTAACTGTGGTATATTAGGAGGATTTTCATTGTGATACAGACAGTGTGCAAATCCCTAGGAAATCCCGTGGAGATTACAATAATTGGTTTATTTGAAAAATATCATTACTTATAGAATCAAGCTGCTGGGGCTTCCTGCTCAGAAATCTGAGAATATTTAGACGGTGTGTGAGTTGTAAATCTGTAGGGTATGGATTCATGAACAGAAACACTGAGCAAGGATCAAATATTTCATCTGTCATCAACCTTCTTCCAATCACAGCACTGAAGATGTATTTAAATGAAGGACCTTTATTCCTCAGTATATTTTTCACTACAGAGCAAGTACTGTAGATTGATCCATTAATTGCACTTGGCTAGGCTTACCTAATCCCTTTCTCCTGGGCCTAGTTTCTCCCTGTCTGGGAGAAGCAATGATAGGCCAATTGCGGGTGGGGGGTGGGGGTGGATGCATAATTAACTTTGGATAAAATAAAAATAATCTTTTATTTTTAGATAGCATGGGATGAAATCGTGAAAAAAACTATCAATCAAAAGTAAAATTAGAAGTATCTAAAAATACTTCCTTTCTTTTATTCCTATTCTCATAAGATGATACAACAATACAACGTACACAACAAATATATTAAGACAAAAGGTCAAGGATTAGCCAGCATTATGCTTTTTCATGAAGTTTTAAGTGTTTTTAATGTGAGGTTTGAACAAGCTCTTGAAACTTTCTTTTAAAACATCTGTCCTCTATCAGTAATTTTGTAACATTATAATATATGGGCATAAACATATTCATATTTACACACGTTTGAAAAATTTCCCAAAAAAATTGTGTGTGTATCTGTTTGGTGTGGTGATTAAGGCTAGAAACCAGAAGAGTGTGAATTGGAAGCCACAGAATGATATTTACTAATGATATATTTAAATGAACAAAAGTACTTTTGAAAGATTTACTGCCAATGCAATGTAAGTGTCATGTTTTGAGTATGATATCACATAAGTTAAATAACACAGAGAGATAGAGACACAGAGACAGACAGACACATAGAGAGCAAGCATATATATAAATGAGAAAAACTAGTATTGTGCCTGAGAATTATCCTGCAAGGACAACATATATTCTTTAATTTTTTTTAATTATTCTGTTTCCAGTTTTTCAAGTGCATGTAATCACGGAACACTTTTTTTTCCAGAAAAAAAAACCTATTAAAGCTACAATAAAAGTGTGAACATCTTTGCTATGAATGCAAAAGGGTTAGTGATTATGGATTACCTGATAAGAATATTAAATTATATGTGTATCCCTAGTGAGCATCTAATAAGCTATACCTTGTTCTGAAATCTTTTTAAAAAATGATAATCACTAAAACACTCTAGCAACAGCTTGGGGACCAGATCACAACAAAAGACATGACCCTGTTATATTGTTCACAAATGCATACATAATTGGTCATGATCATTCTAAAACAGATACATGGAAAAAATAATATAAAGTTACCTTACTAATGGACTGTTCCTGTTCAACATGAATGTAAATGCTACTGAAAAATGTTCTGAAAAATGAATATTTTCTAGGCAGTTTGGAAATGGTATGTTGTACTTTGACAAAGAATGGGAACATCTTTTAAAAGTAGATAAGTTTAACTCAAGAAAAATTTCACAATACACAACATTTTACTGAACATATTTTACAGAGGAGTATTGCTATCCCAAGTACCATAGTTCAAGGTGTGAAAGAATGATAGACCATTCACTCAGTGCAAATTCCAAACAGAAACGGTTACCTCGGAGGAATAACAGGAAAAGGTGGAGGCAATGAAATGTAATAATTTTGTTTGTTTGTTTAGCAATATTGAAAATGCAAAGCATACAGTATTCATACTTATTCCCTAGAATAGTGGAAAAGTTATTCTTTTGTCTCACTGATGAACTCCAACTAAGCCAAGTAAGCCATTCAATGTAAACATTATAAGAAATAATGGGAACTGAAGTCCAATAACAACTGAAGCATTTTATGATTTCCACCCATAATTCCAAGACAAAAAATAATCAACTCTGGAAACAAGGCAGGAAAATTAATTTCAGTCTCTCTATCTAAATATATGGTCCTAGAACCATTGGATTCAATGTATTCAACCAATGTGGAAATCATAGTCCCTGGAAGATAACAACTTTTATAAAGCAACACAATGAATTCAGAGGTTACTGATATCCAGTAGTACTAGCCAATGAGACTGAGGTACTTTTCCTGGAGAATAAATGCTTTAGATATGGATAGTTTTGTCCCAATTTAAAAAAAACATTTCCATATATATATGCAGGGTGGGCCCTTGATATACCATGAGTGAATCTGCAAGAGATGCTACAGGTACATGGAAATAAATAAATGGTAGGAGGTTTATGTTTCAGTTGTTGCAGGCTACTTGTGATTGTCAAATCACAATTTTTGTGATTGTCAATTTTTAATATTAAATTTTAAGCTACAGCATATAGTTGTTTTAGTTTCATATAAATAAATAATATGGATTTGAAATTCTTGTGGCTCCTTCCAAAAGTATACTCCCATGTTCAACTACATCAGTAATAGCTCTAAATTATGAATCTTAAAACAGAACAGTAGTTAGAAATCTTGGACAGTTGTGAGTTCTTAAAAGGATTTTAAAATACCTAAATCTGGACTGCAAATTTCTTGATTGTGGTTGTCATTATCATAGGCATTAATCTTGCATAATTTCATAGTTTTTGATGAAATTCCGTAGTAAAATGTCATATTCCTCATTAGAGAAAGAACTTCATGAACCTAATAAATGTGTGGTACCTAGCACTTAATGAAAAATCAATGAAAAATCCAATTCCAAGATACGTTTCTTATTGGCCTTTTGTCAAATCTTTTGAATTAAAGCTAAATTCTAGGGGATTTTTGGTCTGCCTTTTTTCTAAACAATCTGGAGCATAATCCCAAGCTAATAATAATGATTGAAGCTTTGTCAAGAATGCTATTATTGTCCTTAAATCAATGCAATACTATCAAATTTGGTCTACAGAAATTCAGATAACCATTTCATGCTTAATTGGCACTTTTATCTCAGTATTATTAGTAATACTGCTTCTTTTAATTCTTGCAAGTTTATATATGTCAGCGCTGATAGCTTAACACCTTGTTTTCTATGGTCTTTTTTTCATTTGCCTTAGATTTTTCCAAGTATTGGGATCTTCTCCAATGACTCTTGACTTTGTGCTTATGCTTTAGTTTGGCTTTTGATACTTCCAGATATTACTTAAGCTAGTATTGAATATTACTACTAGACAGTATCAAATATACATAGAAAATTCTATTTTTTCCCAATCATCTAGTGTTCCTCTTGATTTCTGTGGCTCAGGTATGATAGTTACTTTGTATTTACTAGTATGTGTATTTACTATCATAACTCTTACTATCTCAGCATATCAATTTGATTTTAGAAATTGGCCTTGATCCATTAGTTTGTTTTCTTGGATGTGTACAATATTCTCAGGAGTCCTCACCAATACCAAAATTCAAAGGCTTCAATATTTTTCCCATCCTGCTTCTTCAAAGTCCAACTTTCAGTTCTATAGAGTGTCATAGGAATACCATGGCTTGCATGATTATGTATTTATATGTATCATAATGAGAAATTCTAGTCAATACACCAATCCTTGAGCAATTCAATTACATCTAAACACTTCCTTTTGTATCTTTTTGAGTGACAAGTGTTTGTATCCAAACACTTGTCCTTTTGTATTTTTTTCTAAAGCTATTTATAACTTGTTTTTTTCTTACTTGTTTTACCTTTATAATTTACTAAGCAGGATATGTCTGTTTAACAAAAGAAGAGAACAAAAATGTTGGGTAATATTGAAAGTAGTGTTAGTTCATAGGTTATGCAGTGTTATTTAGATTGTATCAAATTAGACCACACCAGACTAGACTAAAATTACAAATGTCTTGTGGTCAGCAGGAAATTTGCAAATGCTGTTTCTCTTTTGCTAAATTTTAATTAGCAGACTATGATTCCCAGAAAACCATATAGTTTTTGAGCCAAGATGCTCATGAGACAATATGCAAATTGTCACTGTGTTCTTGCTTCTTAGTACCCGAGATCATTTGGGATGCCCTGGTGGCACAGTGGTTAGAATGTAATATTTCAGACTAAGTCTGCTGACTACCAGCAGTTCAATTCTCACTGGCTCAAGGTTGACTCAGCCTTTCATCCTTCCAAGGTCAATAAAATGAGGACCCAGTTTGTTGGGGGCAAAATGCTGACTTTGTAAACCGCTTAGAGAGTGATGTAAAGCATTATGAAGTGGTATATAAGTCTAAGTGCTATTGCTATTGCTACCTTGTATTCGCTGGAACCAATTTAATTCACTTTCAGTCCTTTAATGATCAATGTACTTCCTTTATTTTATTTTTTTACTGCTCTGGAAATATTTGATATATTTCCAATTTATTTGAACTTCTAATCTTCATTGAGGCACAAGCCAGCAAATTATTCTTTGCTTTTTGCTTTATTTATATCCCAAGAAAGTAATACAATAAGCAGAACAAAAAATGATTTTCAAATGCTGTGAATGGTAAAATTGTATTAAATGCAAAGTAGGTCAGGCCATATCTAATGGATGTCCAACATAATGAAATAGTAGACTGTCAGAGCTGAGTTAAAATGCTTCTTTAAATATAGAAATATTTTTAAAATAGACTCTTTTATTTTGTTAGTGGATGACCTATCCTTTTTGGAATATTATCAAGACAATGTAATTCAAACAAGGCAATTTACCTGTGTAATATGTCAAGCTCTACATACTTCTCCTGCCAATTCTTGATTTGTGCTGTTGCTCTCAGGAGCAGGTATGCATTGCTAAATGAAAGAGGGGCTAGGTTTAGGAAGATGTAAGAAGAAAGCAACAGAATTAAAATTAGCATTCAAACAATAACTTTCATGCATGGATTCCCAGCAACAGATTGATCCACTCTTTCATTTTAAAAGGGTCATTTTAACTCTGGAACATCTGTCAGTATTTATGCTGAGAAAATAATAAGGAACAATAGAAATGTTTCAATCCTATCTGTACTCATTTATTTTATATAGTCTGCCCCAAGGCCATTCATGTCTCAGTGTTTACCTGAAAGTAAATTATTAGAAAAACATTTTAATTCTACAAGAATCATGTTTGCCTCAGTGTAGTAGCACAAAATGAAACATGAATAATACTCTGCTGTCCCTGTAATATACCTTTATATTAGATTGTATACTTAGTTCAGACAGTAGTCTGAGAATTAAAAATTAAGTATAGCAATTTCCCTTACTTTTTATAAGGAGACAAAGTTGAAAAAATTACTACGCATTGCACCCTTAAATTGTTCTTGTACTGTCCGGATGCCATTTTAGTTTTCAAATGGATTCTTTAAAAATCCTGCCCAAATTGAGATACTTTGGCAGCAGCTTGCACGATTAATTCAAAATACTAGTTTACCTTCTTCCAATTCCCTTCTCCACTATGCTGTAGTCACTCAAGTTGTTAATAAACATTCCCAAGTGAGCTTTTTTCTCTCCTTCCTTCTCTTTTTAAAACATTATTGGCATACTGTGCTAAGCAATAAGCAATTTGAATTTATTCTCAGAGAATCAAGCTGGTAGAATTTTAATAGTAACAATATTCATAGTTTGAATAAATGCCTAAATGCCTACAAAAATCATAATTGTGTAGGCAATGGGTTTCCCTTTGTTACTCTGTGAAAATGAAAGTTGAGTGTTAAAGAAGGAGGACAGAGATAGCAGTGGCATTTTGAACTTTGTTGGAGAAGTAAATACCATGGATAGCTAAGAAAATAAACAAATTGGTAATAGAACCTATCAATTCAGATTTCTTGTTGTAGGCACAAATTACCAGCCTCAAATTGTAATTTTTTAAAGACTCATTAAGGAAGAGTAACTTCCTTGGGAAATCCATAATGTACAAAAAGAGGATAAGAGGACCAACAACAGGAAGATGGATGGCCTCAATTATAGCAATGAGTATAAAGTTAGAAAACCAGGCTGGGGACAGATCATCCTGTAGAATTATCTATCTGACATCAACTTCTTGAGACATAATCAATCAAGCAATCAAGCAATTATTCAAGGTGGTAAAAGTGACTTCTTAAGAATATGGACAACTGGAGCCAATTAATATGTAGATTGCGGTATAAAATGATGAACACATTCAGAATTTGTTCTGCATTTCAAAGTAATCACATTTAGATATAGTAAAACTAAATTTGCAGTAGTGAATTTGAAGAGTGTTTCAAATGTTTCAGATATATTTTATCTGATATATTTTACAAAGTATTTTTCCATAATGAGGACCACATTAATCCATGTGATAATCCACGTGACTCCACAGCCATTTCCTATGAGTAGACCTCAAAAACTGTTGTTTTATTATCAGCTTATGAATTCGGTAGCTGTAGTTGAGGGATACCATCAGGATTATATTTGCAACATAGTCTTTTAGGGACATAAAGCTTGCTCTAGCATATATATTTTTTTATTGTACTGGAATTATTAATACCCACTGTATCATTAAGATTTCTCTATGGAGAAAGATGATTTAAATATGATTTTAAAAGATCTGTAAAAATTAATGTTTGGAATAAACATGCTTAGAACATAGATTTTGGAAAGTTAATAATAGATTAATGACACAGATGAATTTGGAATTATAGTTTTGAAATCACTTCTGGTGAAAAGATGGCCAACTGGCTCTATGCCCAGGGAGGGATTCTTGAAGGGTTTTTCCCAGGGCTGTAGCTTTTTCAACTACCAGTAGAAGGAACTGGCATTCCTTTAGTTTATATGATGTCCCTGGGTTAGGGAAAGTCCTAGAATTATCCCTCAGGTTCCTCTGCAAGTAGCTTCAGGAGGTCTGCAAGTAGCTTCAGGTCTGTGCTTCGAAGCAGCCTGTGTGCTGAAAGCTGTGGGGCAGGGCTTCAATCAGTTCATTGTTGAAGAAGCAGCCATTTTGGACTTTATTTTTCAAATGGACAGTAAGTTGTGCCTTTCATTTCTTAATCATGTTAAGGACTATTAATCTTTGTTAAGCTAAAAGAGGCTCTCTTTAGCCACAGCCTGTTACTCCTTTTTGAAGATCTGCGCCATTTTGGGGATTTCTTCAGTGTTAAACAACAAGGAAGAAGGCTGCAAAGGTAAGCCGAAATGAGGAAGTGTGCAGTATTATTTTTTTTTAAAAAAAGTTGATGGAGAAATATAAGGGCAGAAAGTTGTGCTTTTAGTTTATTATTTTTCGTAATTTGTAGCTTGGTCTGCTTTGCTGTGGGTGGCTAAAACTTTTTTCATGATTCCTGATTGGCCAACAATTTTTAAGTGATTTACAAAAAAGCTACACTTTGACTAAAGAGGGAATTAAGAAGATGGAGGAGCAAATTATTAGAGATGTATTTGAAAAATCTTTAAATAAAATCCATCAGTTCATAGAACAGCTATGCTTCAAGGATGTTAAAAAAAACTTCTCAAACTACTTCAGAGATGCAGATATGTGTAGAAAGTTACCAAACCACCGAGGCAATTTCATAAGTAGCTGACAATGCAAAGGAGTCAATTGCAATTTTGGAATATAAACCTGACACCAACTCTTATTATGATGGTTTAAATATAAACCTCCCAACATAATTGAAAGAAGAGCGTCCAGAAAATCTGCAACTTTTAAAAGGACGCGTTTTGGACTTTTTCCTTAGGGACATTAATGTCTTGAGAAAAAGAGAAGCTTATAACTACTTGACGAACATTCCAGAGAAGAAAAAGATTTTATTCCATGAAGACAAGCTGGAAGGAGTGACTTAAACTTAATGAGTCAGTTGGAATTAGGATGATTTTTTATCGGTTCAATATTTGTAACTGAAAGAAAGTCTTAATCTAAAGTTTGAAAATGTATTCTCCTTTATATATAATATTTAAGTTATTGCTAAAGTTTGTAAAATATTATTAAAGTGTATTTAACAGTATCTGTGTTAAGAGACAGTTAAAGAAAAAGATATATTAGTTTAAAGAAAAGTTTTAAAAAGATAAGATATGATAAGATAACCTTTATTGTCATTTTTATACTGTGGGCACAACAGCACACATCAAAAATGAAATTTAGTTGCCCGCTCTCAAGGTGAAACACATACATGACACACACCTAAACATACTATGAACAACATATGTATAGACCCACATCCCTACATATACGTAGCAAATAAATATTAAATACTGTCCATCTTGAATATATAACAGAAGGAGGAAGCTTGAGAGTTCGCAAGGTTAATGCTGTATGGAATGAAACTATGGCTGAATCTGGATGTTCTGCTACGGATACCATGAAACCTCCTCCCAGAAGGTAACAAGGAAAACAGGTCGTGAAGAGGATGTGTAGTGTCCCAGATAATCTTACAGACCCTGCTTAAGCAACGCTTCTGTGCTATGTCCTGGATGGGAGGGAGGGAACTGCCAATGATCTTTTCAGCCATTCTCATCACTCTCTGCACCGCCTTCCTATCTGAAGCAGTGATGCCTCCAAACCAGACTGTGATGCTGTATGACAGGATGCTCTCGATTGTCCCCCTGTAGAAAGTGGTCAGGACAGGGGAAGGAAGATGTGCTTTTCTCATGCGGTGCAGAAAATGCAGGCGCTGCTGTGCCCACTTCACCAGTTTCTCACTGTTGAGCGACCAAGTCAGCCTACTCTTAGCTGCACACCCAGGAATTTGATGCTGGTAACCATCTCCACAGGTGAATCATTAATGCACAGAGAAGTGTGGCTGTGCCTGCCTTTTCTGAAATCAACAATGATCTCTTTGGTTTTTCCGGTATTTAAAACTAGGCTGTTTTCCTTACACCAGTTCACCAACCCCTCAACCTCCTTGCGGTAAGCTTCCACCTTGTCACCCTGAATAAGGCCCACTACTGTTGTATCATCTGCAAACTTCACAATATGGTTGGTGGCAAACCTAGCACAACAGTCGTGGGTCAACAGGGTGAACAGCAGCGGACTTAAGACGCAGCCCTGAGGAGAACCTGTGCTCAAGAAAATGGTATTAGAGGTATTTGTTCCAACTCGCACATATTGGGGCCTGTTGGTAAGAAAATCCAGAATCCAGTTGCACAAAGGAGTGTTTAAGCCTAAAAGGCCCAGTTTGTCTACTAGATGTTGGGGAATGATTGTGTTAAACGCCGAACTGAAGTCGAGAAACAGGAAATGCACATGAAGGATGTATACAACAAGAAGAAAAATTATTCTATGAGGGTAACTTGGAGGGAGCGATCTAAATTTAATACTTTAAAGTATGCATGGCAAGAAGAAGTTAAAAAAAGATGATTTCAGAAATGTTTTTAAATAAAAGTTGTCTTTTAAAATGGATAAAAAAAGTATTTTTCTCTTTAAGGTTAAAGAATCTGAAAGAATACAATGAATTTTGTTAATATAAATGGTGATAGTTTATAAAGATTATTAAGTCCAAATAGAAATATTTCCGTAGCAAGGAAGATAAAGCAGAAATTATTAAATTGATTGTTTTATTCAAAAAGGGGAATATATTTAATTATGTTTTTTATTTGGATATCACTTCTGGATTTTGTGCTTGTGATGAAAAAAAATGAAACGTTGACTTTGGTTTTGCCGATTAAATAGATTTGTTGTTATTAGAAATGGCTAGTTATATACTAATGTGTAAAAGTAAAAAGTTAAGGTTGGAGTGTTGTTATCTTGTACTGGGCTAAAAAGAGTGGGAAGTCAAAACCTTTTTCTTTCTTCTCTTGCACCTCATTTTTTTTTCCCTCTCTCTTTTTCCTTTCCTTAATTTCCTATTTTTTTTTATTTTTCTGTATTTTATATATTGATAAAAACTACAGGTAAAAAAAGGAAAGAAAATATAGTTTTGAATTAATTAGAAGAATTATTCCCATGGGAAATGGCAGTCATACAGGGTTTTTAAGTGGGAATAAGATAACGGGACCCTGAAGATTTGACACTAGGTGGATAATAGAAGATAATAAATTTGTTTTGTTATCAAAGAAATAAAGAATTGAATAACAAACCTTGATGCATATTTTTGAATATTGGTCTTCGGAATTACTTGATATGATAGAGAGATCATAGGTCAATGAGCTGTAGCAGAACAAGCTCTAACAGATACATTTGAAGGTGGATTTAATTGTGCCAAACAATGAGAAAGTATACAAATATATATATTGGACACACAAATAAAACTTATGGATGTTTCACTGTCAAAAGGAAATTACAATTACAATTATTAAACCAGAAAAATGATTTGGATAACTTTTTCTTACTAGATTTATAAAAATAGCCTGTTGAAGTCTTGAAAGACTTTATGAGAAATGATTTTTTTTTTAAAGGAGACACTTTATTTGCTGGATGCACAAAAGAGGTCTATCAACATTTTGAAAGATTCTTGGATTATAAAAAGATGATCAGAAAAAAGCTCTCAGATTATATTTTAAGGGGTTTAAACTTATGATTTCTAAAAATTCAAAGTTGGCTTATTCATACAAGATTAAAATAGAAAACTAGTTATACTTGCTTTCCCTTACTGGAATTTTGCTGGCAAAGAATGAATGACAAGACTTTTGGGTTTTGTTTTCTAGTTAATGAGTTATAAGAAAGTATATGTTGTATTAAGAAATGGTAATGAGCTATTACTACATTTTTTTTCTTTCATTGTTTACTTTTACATTTTTTCTCTACTCCTTCCTTTTTTGAATTTTTCCTTTTTATATTTCTATATTTTTTGTAGTTTATGATTTTTTTCTACTCGTAATTTTTAATAAAGTTATTTGGTAAAGAAAAATATATTAACCAAGGTATGTCTAATTACAATATATTTTGTATCAAAAAAGAATGCAAACCCATAATTTCCTGTCCTGCCATCTTATTTATTTAATTATTTTTTAATTTGACTTAGATGTTGCGTGACTCAAAAGTGATTGGATGGTTCACAGAGCAACCAGAGTCACTGAGAGTAAGTTGGGTGGTCCTATAAATTTTCATAAATAAACACCCCATCTACAAAGTACAATAGGGAATATACTAGATCAGCATTTTTCCAACAACACATATATACAAAAACACACCTATCATGGAAATGCACCCACCCTGGCCCAAGACCTGGGAAAACAACCACATTTTCAAGGTCTTTTAGAACACAACCAGGAGGGGACCAGATGAATCTTTGAGGAATCTCATTCCAGAAGGAATGAGGAAATTAAGTAAAGAACAATAATGTTAGATTATACACTCTTATATCATGTTAAATTATTTATTTTTTTATTTATTTGATTTTAAAAAATTTATATGGTCGCCCAACTCACTCTCAGTGACTCTATATGGTTTATAAAAATAAAAATCCCAATACAGAAACAATGCAAAAAGAAATGACTCCCCCCATGGCAACAACAATTAAATGAGCCACTTGATTGCCTCTATATCATTCTGCGGTTCTCAGCTTGTTGGCAAAATCATGTTTTCAGGGCCTTTGTGAAAGAGTGTCAAAGTGGGGAAAATCTTATCTCTGCAAGGATGATGTTCCATAGGCAGGGAGCTACCACAGAGAAAGTCCTTCTTGGTCCTGCCAGATAGCAATAGCAATAGCACTTAGACTTATATACTGCTTCACAGTGCTTTACAGCACTCTCTAAGTGGTTTACAGAGTCAGAATATTGCCCCCAACAATCTGGGTTCTCATTTTACTGACCTCGGAAGGTAAAGAGCTAGTGAGACTCAAACTGCCAAACTGCTGGCAGCCAGCAATCAGCAGAAGTAGCTGCAGTATTGCATTCTAACCACTGCACCACCAGGGCTCTCAGATGGACCTTCTTAGGTTAGGGGACCCATAACATTATCTGTCTCCTCACTTTGGTGTATTGGATAGATAAGATTGGGAAAAGAGAGTCTTTCAAATAACCTCATCCCAAGCCATATAAGACTTTAAAGGTGACAACTAGCACCTTGAATTGGACTCAGAAGCAAATCAGCAGCTAATGTAGTTCCTGCAGGAGAGGTGACAAATGTGCAAATCTTGCACAAAACTATTCAGGCCATCATATTTTGAACTAATTGAAGCTTCCAGATACTTTTCAAGGAGAGCATTGCAATGTAAATAGCATTGCAATAGTTAAGACCTTTATATAAGGTTTTATGCCAAAATCCCTAGAAAATGGGCATTATCCCACTAAACTTTTCATTAGTGTTTTGTAAATGGCGATATCAGCTATTATATTATTGAAATACAATTCTTTCCCTTTCCAGTTATCATTTTCAGAAAAGGAAAAAAGCATGGGGAAGTTTCTGCTTATACTTAAATTGTTGCAGATATAAGCTGTATCCACATAAACATTCCATTATATCAAATTACAATATATGTTGTTAGGTGTCAAAATCTGCTCTACAATGTAGAAATAAAATATTTGAATGTCAAAAGAAAATATAAACAGAAGCCACTTCAACAAGATAAGGGAATAACTGCAGGTAATGTCTTGAAATGAGCGGAGCAATCATTCTATAACTTAAAACATTGAGTATCCCAGTCCAGTGAGCAATCTGAATTAAAAAAAAATGAAATTTGGAGAGTTGATGGGGAAAATGCTCATGTTCATGCACTAACAGCACAAAGTTATTTAGCACAATTGGTTCTGTAATTGCAGAACATTACAAATGTTCAGTGTTCAATGATCCTTGAAACTCAGACTTTCAGAATAAGAAGGGATATGCTAGAAACATACTATACTGGCCTATGAAGAATTACAATATAGAATTTTCAGTTTAAAATCTCCCTCCCTTCTTCAATTTCTACTGCTTTTTCTATACTAATAAATATTAAAACAAATGGAATAGCAAGCTGCAACATGAATTGGGTATTTAAAAGAAGAGTGCCAATGTGAATTTTACATGGTTAACAGTTATATCCCACAAATATTTATACTATTTTTGGTTGTATTTGAAATCTCCATTTAAGAATCACAGATAGCCTAAAGCAGAAAAATAGTCTTGCACCCTTGGAGAACAAAGTGAGTTTAGTAGGCAGCTACTGAAAAGCTACCTCTTCCTCCTCCTCCTCCTCCTCCTCCTCCTCCTCCTCCTCCTCCATTGTTTTAATGTCAATGTTACCTCTGGGTGGCATTATTTAATTCAATAGTGATTTTTTGCCATAAATAGCTTACTTACAGTATATAATTGGTAAGATATGCTGTGAGAAACTGCCAGAAAGAGGTTATAAATTTATAATTAAAATATATTAAATAAATCATGGCTAAATGAAAGTTCAGTGTTCCATTACTCCAAAACAACCAGACTTTGTTCAAATCTCTGGAAACAACAGAAATATTCAAAGCTTTTAGCATTTGGTTGCTTGTTCCCAGCCTCTGCATTTATATACATCCTCATATTTCTGTTGCTGGCTTCCTAACCAGTTGCCCAAATAGGGGTTTTTTTTGGACCTGCAATCTGAAATTAGTCCACCTGTGATGTATAGTATTATATTCTACTGTATATAAGTGTATCTTAGATTTTTGCTTTTCAAGGAGAAACTGCTTTAGTTTCTAGGATAAGACCTGAATATCATGGTCTGACAAAGTATTGATTCTAAAATATTTAGATTCAAATCCGATTTAACTGTTAACTTTCAAAGTTTTCTATTTTTACTTAAAGGGTTTGCAAGCAATGCCATCTTTAACCTTTTGTGCTATTCTTTGAAGTAATTCTGTAGCTAAAGGTTAGTTGAAGACCAAGTAGATTATGTCTGTTGCTTCATTCTGTCAGCTGTCATTGTCACTTCCTTGAAGAAGTTAATCAGATTTGTTCAACTTGACCTCCACTTTTAATGGCTTTGACCTGTCTAAGTCTGTACCTGTTACAATGTTCTCTACTTTTTGTCCCTATACAATGATTCTGAATTTGTCTTTTCTCCTTTGCTCCGATTCTAAATATAGGTGTCATATATCTGCCCCATGTTCTTGTTATATTATTGTCTGATCAGCAGAGAATTAAATTTCTGCTATGACTTCTCCATTTTATCTACTCATATTCAGGAGACATTCATCTTTCAACATTTCTTTACAGTTCAGTTTTGGTTTTGTCACAACCATAACTATTTTAATTTCCTTCTGAAATGTTTCCCTTATGTATTTTTCTCCCATATTCATTTGGAAAAAAACAGGTGTGTGTGTTTGTGTGTGTGTGTGTGTGTGTGTATAGGTGCTCGTGAATTCATGCATACACACATTGCATATGCATGCATGTACAGATGAATATACAGTAACCATACTTAAGTGTTTAGAGTATCATGGCATATTTACAGAAGTACATAACTCTCTGCTAATGATTTGGTATTAAGAATAGTCACCAATAATTTGGCATTAAGAATCAACTATACATACCCAAAGGTGCTTTTTTCACTTCTCATCCAAGAAACGTCTTCAACAAGAAAGTCCAGTTGCCTCCTGAAAAAAGCACCTTTGGGACAACCATACCTGGATGACTGAGAATCTCCATAGACATTCAATTATACATACCTATAGAGCCAATTTGGTCTACTGGTTAAGACAACTGGCTAGAAAGCGGACTTCTACTTCTGCCTTGGGCACGAAGTCAGTTGGATGATTTTGGTTCAGTCACTTTCTCTCAGCCCTAGAAGAGAGGCAGTGACAAACCACTTCCGAAATCTTGCCAAGAAAACTGCAGAGACATGTCTGGGAAATCTCTGAGAATCAAATACAATGAAATAGAAGATATATATTTGTATGATGTATATATATATGTATATATATGTGTATATGTGTGTATGTGTGTATATATGTGTGTGTATTTGTGTGTATGTGTAACACACATACACACAAACGTACCCCTATAGCCTCTTTAAACATTTTTCTGCTCAGAAAGAATTGATCCACTATAAAAGATCCTCTGCTGCTGCAACTGGGTATACAAAGGACAAAGCAAAGCTTAAATTAAAAAAAAAACCCTATATGTATATGTGAAAGAGCATGTGTGAAGTTTATTTCAAGTATGGCGGTATATAAATAAAAAAAATCCAATTTTATACTGAATTTGGTGATTCAGAAAACACTTTACTTTATCTCTAACTGACTTGAAGAGAGTCTTATTTAATTTGAGGTGTAGCCCCAGATCATTTGATATATTGGAACTTAAGCAAACAGCTATTTATTTTTCTGATGCCAAAATTCAATTATTTTCCATTTAAAATAGTACAGTCCTTGCTATTACTTATAAAAGACTAAGTTGTTTTGATTTTTTATTTAGTACACTTAAAAAACATTCATATAACCAAAAATAATAATTTAAAAACCAGTGAAAAAAGTGAATGTTTTATATTTATACTCTGGTCAATGTAGTCAGAAGCATTTCTTACCTTCTTCCTCTCATCACTTTTCCCTCTTTTCTGCTAACTGCATTCTCTCTTGCCTTTTTGATAAACAACATAAACCTTCTATTGACAAGTACTGGCCAATTATACCTAAGGCTCAATATAATTGACAGAACAGCAGAATAACAAAGTAATTTATCATAGAATCTCAGGATTCTTTGAGATAAAGGCTCACCTCTCATTAGGAAGCCACAGCAATAGTTATAGGAAATGAAGGTTTTTGAGAAGGAGAAACTAAGAATAAAGGAAGTATATTGCTACAAAAATGAATCTTAATAGCTTAATTTTAGTATCATTATGAGGAACATTATGGGATATACAGTATATTTAAGGCCTGTTGGGGATGAATCTCTACTAATTCCTTCTCCCTCTTCCCCCATCCTCATAATAGAGTACATATTGTGCTAAGCTTCATAAGGTCTATTGGATCATATGACCTTTAATTCTTTCATTATTGGTTATACTAACTCTCTTTTTATGACCCCGTAATCCCTTAATTCGGGGCAGATTATAGTAAAATCAAGTATTTAGGTTTTCCACCTAGATGTAATTTACTAATAAAAAGTACTTCTTTTTAACATGAAAGCACTTCAAAAAGTCATATATGAATTCCTCTATGTACTTTAAATTATATCTTTGTTCTCATATTCTAATATATAAAGCTTCACACCTATGAACCACTTTACCAAACTTGATTCATAAATTACAGAGGAATATGCTTCAGAGCTGTATGTTAAATCAACTATAGTGATTTAATCGCTGCTTTTGCTGACTCTGGGTTGCACACTGGTGCAAATTTATTTCCCTATATGGAGAATGTTGTCATTCCAATGCTACTATTACTTAATGGCCAATACCATCTTCTAAATTTCCACCAATCACAACTTTTCAGGGGCAATTAAGATAACACTGTTTTGGACTTCACTCACTTTCTTAGCTTAGCTTTACTTTTTTTTTTTTGAGCCATAGAAATATATATATATATATATATATATATATATATATATATATATATATATATATATATATATATATATATATATATATATATATATATATATATATATATATATATATATATATATTTATGTATGTACTCTTGGGTTAAATTTTAGTTTTAAATTCTGCATAATTGGGGAAGATTTATCAACACACTCAATGGGTGCAAGGCCGAAAGTGCTGGCCTAAATATTTAGTATATTTAAGAGAGAGAGTGCAAAGGTATTAAAATTAATTTTTCTGTGCCAGGTTTTTTTCTCCATATCTGCATAGCTCTGAGAGAGTGTACCTCACTGTGTCAGCCTGTTCTGTTGCCTGTACTAATAAATTAACTAATTAACTAAGGCTTGTTGCCAAAAAGCCGCAGCCCTTGTATAATCAAGGCCGGAAACTCTTCAGGGGTCATTCCCAGGAAGGGGAAACATTGACAACTAATATGCCAACTCCAGTAATCGGAGGCAGAGAAGCTAATTGCTTACAAGGACAACTCAGTGACTATTTTCAAGTATTGTGCCAGAAAGAAAGTGAAAGGATAAGAGCTTTTCAAATAGGTTTTGAAAATTCTTATTTTTAAGGTAGCATTGTATACGTTGCATTGGTTCAGCATAACCTGTACTCTTTGCTGGACAATAAAACCAGTTCAGCACCTTCTCTTTTCTTAAATGAGATATGACAAGAACATTTCAATATTTTATTGCACTAACATCATTGTAGATATTTAGCAGAAAAATGGTTTAGTCAATGGCCTCTATACATTACATTATTTTTATCCACCAAAACATGAAGCTCTTACAGGTATTTTGATGTTTTTTTCTTATACTCTCAGGACACTTCTTTTAACAGACCAAATTTCAAATTACCATGTTTATAAATTTTGGATCTGAAATCAGATTAAATCATTTCCCTCTTAAGTACTATATCTCTAATTCATATCAAGTTAAATTTATTTACAGAAACCAGTAATCTACTCAAAGGTCAGTATTTATTTCAATAAAGTTTGATTGATACTTCTGTGGAATATCTATCATTCTTCTCATTGATTTTGAATTTCACCAACATTTTTTTCTGCTCTCTTGTGGCTAGGTCTTAGAATGTCTCTTAGGGCCACAGTTTTCCAATTGTTTTAAGGAATAGTATTTTGAAAGTATTTCTGTAGGTAACAACATTCCCTCCTGTGTTCCTAGTTAGCTTTAAGTGTGCATCTGATTATGGACTTAAAAGTTGAAAAATGTAAATAATATCAGCAAAGTGCTGGGAGCTGGGCAGTTCACTATATAGGTCAGTTATTAAGTCAACTGTATACTGCCTTTACTAAGCCAATACTTTTGACTTATAAATGTCACACTGAAAAAGGCAATTGCAATTTTAGATCTGCAGCACTGGGTACCACTGTCTAGCCAACCTTGTGTGAGCTGGGAGCTAAGTAGGATCAGGCCTGGTTAGTTCTTAGATGGAAAGCTTCCTTGGAATACAGAAGCAGTAGAGTAGATTGATAAATCCAAAGATAGCCTGGAATCATGAATTAACAACATTTCCATGTTGCTGCCAAGAAAAACTATAATAAGTCATCAGGAAATAAGCATGACTTGTAGGATACTTTACTACTTACACAAAGTATTTGCTTGGAACCCTGAGGCCTGCAAACTACTTATAAAGACTTAACTTTAAGAATCTAAACATTCTGGGTAAAATTAAATGCATCTACTCATGTGTTTTGTGCTCCCTCTGCTGGCATAGCAGTAGTTCTTAAGGTTACTAATATGTAGCCAAAGATGGATTGATAAACTTGTTGTAGGAGGAAAAAAACAAAGCAAGATGCTTTTAGTATGGAAAAAAATGCAGAGCTCACTTTAAGACAATGCCTTTATTAAATTAAGAAAGAGAAATCAGCTTTCCAGAGCATAAAGGCATGCATATTTATGAACTTTGAGTTTGTCAAATAAAGGTGTGCTGAGCACTTGAATTTTTGTAGGCAGTAAGAGAAAATTGTTAAATAGAAAATGTGACTATTTCTTCTATGATTTTGCAATATGATTTGTATTTACAAGCCCTCTTAAAAGTTATGGAATTTCTGTTTGGTTTGTTTTATTCTATTTGTATGTGTGTGTGTGTGTGTGTGTGTATGTATGTATGTATACATACATACATACATACATACATATATATATATAATAGTCAGCAAGTTTCTTTACCATTCACACACTGTTCTTGCTTTGTTCTTACATTTATAGTTTATTCTGTATTAACTTTAAAGTAATATTCTATTGCCTATATACTAAGTAGCATATTTTTTCAAGATTTTGCCAGTCTATTCATAAGCATAAAAAACCCCCAAGTGTACAACATGATGACAAGACAGACATCAAATTATAAGATTTTACGTATGAATTTTATACTTTCTTAAAAGAGATAATGCATGAAATATTACAAGATACATGATAAACTTCATTATCTTGGTTCAGCTGGAAGTCCTGTTTCTTTTTACTTATAAACTTGCAAAATCATAATTAATTAGCATAAAATACCAATGCAAAATGTTGTAGCAAATAATATAGGAATTATACCAGTATAAAGTCAAGGACATCTGAGCTGGAGAATAAGGTTCATTAATCATTTCCCTCTTATGGCTCTCTCAGTAGATTACAATATTTTTCAGAAGAAAAGTTTTTGAAATACCTTTAATAGAATATGAGCTAAGTTATCTAGGTTTTTGAATGTTTACCAAGAGCAGATCATACTCAGAAAATACAATTTAATATATAATCAAAATGCTATAGTCTAAACTCATTGAACTAATAGCCTTTTCTGCACCTAGATATTATAAACAACTGAGAATATTTCAACATAATTTCAAATGCTATTCCTATATTATTATGTTTCTGTTTTCATAACCTTTACATTGCTTTAGGGTCTATAATCAGAACATAATGGAGAAAAGTGTGTTATAAAGAACAAAAGCCAGTCTTTCAGTTATTAGAAATTATAATTAGTTTGTCATTTTATTTTATTTTTTAAAGGTAAGTCATACAAAATATTTCATCCATTTTAGAAATCTATGGAATAATGCAAAAATTGAACCACATAAATTATTCATTTAGTGCAATTTTAGAAAGGAAAAAATAGACTCAGGGTACATTTTCAGCAGCATTCGGTGAAAATTAGACTTATAACTCCATTTATTTTTAATAAAACATTTGTGGCTAATTTTTTTATAGGTCACATTGAAGACTCAATTCTTGGTGTTTAAAATAAGCTTATGATCTAACTAGATCTAAGGAACATTGCATAGTTATTTTAGCTGTGTTTGCATAATAAAATATTCAGAGCATTTTCAAAGCTTCCACCTTAAGAATAATATCTAAATATATGCAACAGGAAATCTACAAATTGTTTCATGCCATATTAGTTAATTCCTGGGCCACCATGTTGTTATTGTAATGCTGTCTGGGATGTACTATCCTATTTGAAAGATTTCTTATAGTGGATTTTTAAAGGCAAGTATTCTTTTTTTAACGTCTTAAAAAAATAATCTAAATCAAGCCATGTAAGCTTGTAGAGAATAAATGTGTACAGCTTCCATTAGGTTTTGTTCGTTTCATGACATATATCTAAGGCTATTTGAAGACCATGAACTTTAAGTAAGAAGGCTTTAATGGAGTTCTGTGAAAATCATTGTTATATCATTCTTTTGTAACCTTTCCTCAAATTCCTCTAAAGGACAGATATTTCTACTTCCTTGACATTAAGAAAAAATATAGCCAAACAAAAAGTTGGTGAATACACACACATACATGGCTCTGATAGAATGTAAAAGGAAGATTCATACAGAAGAAAAATAGAGGTCTGTAAAACAGAACCAAATAAATGCCCTTCTCTAGCCTATTCCTTTCTTTCCTTAGCAATCAGATTCAGAGCTATGCTTCCCATACTGTCAACCCCATTCGGTAGCTAATTTTTTTTCCCATTCCATTTTGTTTGAGGTGGTAGAATAAGTCAGGTCTTTTTTATGTAGTTAGGTAAATAGTTCTCCCACTCCCACCCCCACTCCCACAGCAATTACTCCAGTTACCACAGCAACTCACAACCACGAGTATATTACAGCAATTGGGGAAGCATTGCTAGCATACTGTCCTTGCAATAAATCGTAGAGCAATGGTGGCTTGGTGATTTTACAGCTACTTGTGCTGCAACAACCTCTCATACTTTTTTTTTTTTAACAAAGAATGGCCAAGCAAATGCACACAAGGTCTTATGGAAATATGTATGTAAGAATAAGTAGCAATTTATTTTAGTGTGCAGTGCAGAAATGGTGTTGTACATAAGCATCTTTATTCCCAACATTTGCAGAAGATTCCTTTAGACAATATTTATATTTATAAACTTCATAGTCAATAAAAGAGTAGGAAAAGCAATATTGGGATACAATCCCCAAAATGACAGAATGATGTCAGTGCGAATCCAAGGCAAACCATTCAATATCACAGTAGTCCAAGTCTATGCCCCAACCACTGGTGCTGAAGAGGATGAAATTGACCGGTTCTATGAAGCCCTACAGCACCTTATAGAATCAACACCAAAAAATGATGTCCTTATCATCATGGGGGATTGGAATGCTAAAGTAGGAAGCCAAAAGATAACTGGAATAACAGGCAAGTTTGGCCTTGGAGTACAAAATGAAGCAGGGCACAGGCTGATAGAATTTTGTCAAGAGAATATGATGGTCATAGCAAACACTCTTTTCCAACAACCCAAGAGACGGCTCTACACATGGACATCACCAGATGGTCATCACAGAAATCAGATTGACCATGTGCTCTGCAGCCAAAGATGGAGAAGCTCTATACAGTCAGTAAAAACAAGACCAGGAGCTGACTGTGGCTCAGATCATGAGCTTCTCGTTGCAAAATTTAGGCTTAAATTGAAGAAAGTAGGGAAAAACACTAGGCCACTCAGGTATGAACTAAATCATATCCCTGATGACTATACAGTAGAGGTGACAAATAGATTTAAGGAATTAGATCTGATAGACAGAGTGCCTGAAGAACTATGAATGGAGGTTCGCAACATTGTACAAGAGGTAGCAACTAAAACCATCCCAAAGAAAAAGAAATGCAAGAAAGCAAAATGGCTGTCTGAGGAAGCTTTGCAAATAGCTGAGGAAAGAAGGGAAGCGAAAGGCAAGGGAGAAAGAGAAAGATACACACAATTGAATGCAGAATTCCAGAGAATAGCTAGAAGAGATAAGAATGCCCTCTTAAATGAACAGTGCAAAGAATTAGAAGAAAACAATAGAATAGGGAGGACCAGAGATCTCTTCAAGAAAATTAGAGATATGAAGGGAACGTTTCATGCAAAGATGGGCATGATAAAGGACCAAAATGGCAGGGACCTAACAGAGGCAGAAGAGATTAAGAAGAGGTGGCAAAATTACACAGAAGAACTATACAAGAATGAGCTTAGCGTCCCTGATAACCACGATGGGGTGGTCACTGACCTTGAGCCAGACATCCTAGAATGTGAAGTGAAATGGGCCTTAGGAAAGCTGAGCAACAACAAAGCTAGTGGAGATGACAGTATTCCAGCTGAGCTATTCAAAATCTTAAAAGACGATGCAGTAAAAGTGCTACACTCAATTTGCCAGCAAATCTGGAAAACTCAACAGTGGTCACAGGATTGGAAAAGGTCAGTTTACATTCCAATTCCAAAGAAAGGCAATGCCAAAGAATGTTCAAACTATCGCACCATTGCACTCATTTCACATGCAAGTAAAGTTATGCTTAAAATCCTACAAGCTAGACTCCAGCAGTATGTGGATCCAGAACTTCCAGAAGTACAGGCAGGATTTTAAAGAGCCAGAGGAACTAGAGATCAAATTGCCAACATACGCTGGATCATGGAGAAAGCTAGGGAGTTCCAGAAAAACATCTACTTCTGCTTCATTGACTATGCTAAAGCCTTTGATTGTGTGGATCACAACAAATTGTGGCAAGTTCTTAAAGAGATGGGAGTACCAGACCATCTTACTTGTCTCTTGAGAAACCTATATGCGGGTCAAGAAGCAACAGTGAGAACTGGACACGGAACCACTGATTGGTTCAAAATTGGGAAAGGAGTCCGGCAAGGCTGTATTCTGTCACCCTGCCTATTTAACTTATATGCAGAGCACATCATGAGAAAGGGAGGGCTAGATGAATCAAAAGTTGGAATTAAGATTGCCGGGAGAAATATCAACAACCTAAGATATGCAGATGATACCACTCTAATGGCAGAAAGTGAAGAGGAACTAAAGAGCCTCTTGATGCGGGTGAAGAAGGAGAGTGCAAAAGTTGGCTGAAACTCAACATTAAGAAACCAAGATCATGGCATCTGGCCCTCTCAATTCCTGGCAAATAGGTGGGAAGAAATGGAGGTAGTGGACAGATTATCTTCCTGGGCTCCAAGATCACCACAGATGGGGACTGCAGCCAAGAAATTAAAAGACGTGCTCCTGGGGAGGAAAGCTATGGCAAATTAGACAGCATACTAAAAAGCAGAGACATCACCCTGCCAACAAAAGTACGTATAGTCAAGGCCATGGTTTTCCCAGTTGCAATGTATGGCTGTGAAAGTTGGACCATAAGAAAGGCTGAGCGCAAAAGAATTGAGGCCTTTGAACTATGGTGCTGGAGAAGACTCCTGCGAGTCCCTTGGACTGCAAGGCATTCAAACCGGTCAGTCCTAGAGGAGAGCAACCCTGACTGCTCTTTAGAAGTCCAGATCCTGAAGTTGAAACTCAAGTACTTTGGCCATCTAATGAGAATGAAGGACTCACTGGAGAAGAGCCTAATGCTGGGAAAGATTGAGGGCAATAGAAAAAGGAGACGACAGAGAATGAGGTGGCTGGATGGAGTCACTGAAGCAGTAGGCGTGAGCTTAAATGGACTCCAGAAGATGGTAGAGGACAGGAAGGCCTGGAGGAATGTTGTCCATGGGGTCGCGATGGGTCGGACACGACTTCGCAACTAACAACAACAACAAACTTCTGTGCATGTATATCTAGAAAATGTAAAGCAATGATCCACAAACAGGCATTTTAGAAGGTTTAAAGTTCCAGTGTTTAAAATTTTCTTTATTTTGAAATGTTAAATTACTGGGAAGTGGTAATCACATTCTGAGGAGCATTAGGAAATGTGTATGTGTCGCACCAGAAATGATTTATGCAGCTCTTGAATTATAGCTTTCTGCTACTGTTGTATTTTCAAGATTTGTGGATATGTAGGAAACAAATTAATGTTATACAGAAAGAAGGATAAATGATGGGAAAGATAAAAGTTGAAATGTCCTGGGAATATTGATACTTATTATAAAATTAATGAATAGCAAATGCTGGACCAGCTCAACAAAAGTAACAGAATAAAAATAATAAATTAGATACTGATCTTAATAATACCTGACATTTTGTTTTTCTTTCCATAGAATGTTGACATGTTTTACTAGTAGTAATAAATTTGACTGCTTAAAGATTTTCTGAACAACTAACACATGATGAAGTACATAAATATTATTTCCTTAGCTATCTGGTTTATCTTGATAAAAATTGTACTAAAGGGTTTTTTCTTTTTTAGAAATATATATTGCTGTGTAAATAGTAGTTGTATAATATGTTTATGGGATAACTATTTGTAACAAATTCATTTTTAAGTAAATCATTATTTCCTCAGTGTCACCTATATATCTAGCATACCGGTTCAATCCCAAATAACCTAAATAGAAATATAACAAGTTTTATTTTCTAAAATATATTGGTTTTTCTCTTCAAAAAATTATTTGCTTAGATTGGAATAGCTTCCCTATAATGCCAACCTGAAAATGATCTGGTAATTTATTGTTATCAAATTTGTTAAAGGAATCTTGCTATTAAAAATAGAGAGATAGTACTGGAGAAAAGCAGAAATCATTCTCAGTTAAAATACAAACTTCCCTTCAGTTAGACCTTTTCTAATAATATCTAAATGGATGGTAAAGATTGTCTTGTTAAGACAGCTATAATGAATTTTACATATGACACAATGCCCATATTTCTCCTTAAACAGGAAATTTGACAATAAGCTTCAGAAAAAATGGCTTTGTAAAAGATCAGATTAAGGATAACAAAATTAAATACAGTAGCATATTTCATAGATAGATATATCTTATTGGATTTATATTTCATTTTTTTCTGGGTTGCATACTGACATATCACTTAAAGTACAGTCTAACCTTCAAGACTCTCTCAGGGTACTTTTCTTTGACTAGGAAACAGCTTGCTGTAGAACTGTTATTAAAACGAAGTGGGAAATGGGTCATACTAATTAGGTTTTCACAGGTTTTTCTGAAAGTTTCAAATAAGAGGAATATCATCAGTAATACAGTATAAGTGGTACCTTGCTCAATTGTAGTAACTGTGAGAGGGATCTCTGAGTCCTAGTGGACAATCACTTAAATATGAGCCAGCAGTGTGCTGCAGCTGCTAAAAAAGCCAACACAGTTCTAGGCTGCATTAACAGAGGGATAGAATCAAGATCACGTGAAGTGTTAATACCACTTTACAACGTCTTGGTAAGGCCACACTTGGAATACTGCATCCATGATGCATGATGCAGTATTGGTCACCACGATGTAAAAAAGATGTTGAGACTGTAAAAAGAGTACAGAGAAGAGCAACAAACATGATTAGGGGACTGGAGGCTAAAACATAAAGAACAGTTGCTGGAATTGGGTATGTCTAGTTTAATGAAGACAAGGATTAGGGGTGACATGATAGCAGTGTTCCAATATCTCAGGGGTTGCCACAAAGAAGAGGGTGTCAAGCTGTTATCCAAAGCATCTGAAGGCAGAACAAGAAGTAATGGATAGAAACTAATCAAGGAGAGAAGCAACCTAGAACTAAGGAGAAATTTCCTGACATTTAGAACAATTAATCAATGGAACAACCTGCCTCCAGAATTTGTGAATGCTCCAACACTGGAAGTTTTTAAGAAGGGACTGGGCAACCATTTGTCTGAAATGGTATAGGGTTTCTTGCCTGAGCAGGGGATTGGATTAGAAGATCTCCAAAGTCCCTTCCAACTCTATTATTATTATTATTATTATTATTATTATTATTATTATTATTATTATTATTATTATTATTATTATTATTATTATTATTATTATTATTATTATTATTATTATTATTATTATTATTATTATTATTATTATTATTATTATTATTATTATTATTATGCTTGCCCCTGAGTTTTCTAAGTGATGATATCTGCCAACCCCCAGATATGGGTACCACCTATTGTAGTTTTGAAGAGTTGTAAAAACTTCTCAGATAGGCATTTGAGGACGCTTCAATATTTCGTTGCTAGAATGGTGATTTATCAGGGGCTTCTTTTTGTCGGGAAACCCAATTCTTTATCATATGACCAGATGGATCTTTACTAACAACAAAAGTCTTTTAAACATTTTTTGTCTAGTGCTCTTCCTGTTCCCTGATTTGTTAATTCCATTTGTTTTTTCCTCCCAATATATATTTGTTCTGTATATAGTTATTATAAAATTAATATTATCTTTAATATAATATAATATTAATATAATATAATATTAATGACATTATATATTATCATGATTAGTATTTTCTGTGCCATTCTGACCGAATTAGAACTTACTTTAGCATCCACTTCGATGGAATGCGGGAAAAATGTTTCCCTCATTCTTTGAAAAATGTTCACTGAAACACACACACACACTATACCATTAAAATTACTAACTGTAGAATTAGACATCAAAGTGGTATTCTAATGGCATATTCTAGACAGAACTATAAAACTGTACACTTTTGCATTTCCTGCAAATCATTTAGAAGCATTCAAATGAGAATGGAAAAGGTGATTTGTACTTAAACTCTGGATTTGTTTATGCATGTGAAATTGTGAAGCATTTTGAGTGAGGAGTCTTCATTTAAGTGCTACAATGAATATAATTGTTGTTGTAACAATATAGCTTTGTACTAAAAACACCAAATAATCTTTTCTTGGAGAAACAGATGTCTTCATTTTTATCCATACAGCTGCTTCATAGGCCTTTTGTATAATGAGAAAAACATGCATGTTATTGAACAGTGCAAGATCCCATTCAACCACACTATCTTCTTACGTTGCACTATTAGTGATAAATATGCAGAACAATCAGCAAAATCTTCAAAGCATGTTGTGAGAAAATATTACTTCCTCTTATTTTTATGGGGATGAACAAAACCTATTCAGTTCTTTGAGATAATGCTTTTATCTCAGTCTTAATTCTATGTATCTATTTTGTTGTGAGTCAAATTGAATTCTAAAAGAAAATATTGATTTAATTAAAATCCATTATTATCATCATCATCCCTATCATCATCATCACCATTACTAACATCATCCACATTTCACTTCCACAAAATAATATTATGGATTTGTGGTGGAGTTTTTCAATCAATAAATTTGACTCTCTCTGAGAATAAATATAATTATAACAAGGAACCTGCCTTTAGAATTGTAGAAGTCTTTTAGCTGCCTGTGAAGCAGCTATGCTGGCAGAAATGTGAGTAATTATGTACTGTGATTCCTTTGATAAATAGTATAATTAAATGCCTACTTCAAATTTTAATTAAATACACCATATACTGTATATATTTCCTCTGTTTGATTTGGTGTATATACTATACTTCTGTTTGCTTGCACACACATTCTTATACAGAAAACTTGCTTAGCTTTTCCCTTTAAAAATAATTTATAGAACATACAGAAGGTTCAAGGATGTCTTTAGCATGGACATCCAGTAAGCCATATTCAGTGGTGCCAATTGTTGACAATAATCCTTTTCAATAGCCTATGTGAGAGCAGGATTCTATGAAAGGCACAGTTCAACATAGTTTTTAAAGACCATATTTTAAACATTAGAAACTTGTTACAGGGCTGTTATATTTGTTTCAGTTCATAAATACCTAGATTTTGAATAGGAAGGAATCTTTATAATTTTAACCATTCATACAAGATATGTAATTTAACTATATGGTATCAAATGACTTCTTCCTAAAAACATTTTTCTAGTGAATTTGCACAATATCGATATATTTTCTTAGTTTATCCAGAAAGAAAGTGGGAAAAGGTAATCTTAAGTATTGCCTATAGAGGATATTGTGTTTTATCCAGCTGTGTTTTGTTTTTGTTGAGTTTTACTGATTGGAAAAATAAAATATAAAATTATTCACTGTGTTGTATAGTCATATTGTAGATAGTTATCCATATGTGATTAAATTACATGTTTATCACGAAGTGATATTTTATTTTGCAAAAGTTAAGTCATAGAATTTCTTTTATACTTAAGAAAAATAGTTGGGCTATAATGCTTACAACATATGTTTACCGTTAAAACTCCAACACAATATAAATAGAATTCTGTAGCAATAAGTTGACTTGAAAATAGTTGTTAAAGAAGTAAAAAAACTTGAACTTTCAATAGCTCCTTTTATTTCTGGGACAAAGAACAACTGTTCAACATTGAAGGAAGTTGATGTAATAGTTTGCTTTCATTTCTGTGAATAAATCAAATAAATTATATAATGAAAGGTTAAATAGGGGTTAATAAATCTTCCTCAATGATGAAACAAAAAATTAAACAGGTTTTGGAGTGTTTATTGAAGTTCTCTGTTTTTAATGACTAATAAAATATTAAGGAAGTCTTTCCAGTATATTGTTTGTTCCATTATACATAATTTGAAATAGTATAAATCTTTGCAGGCAAAGTACTATAACTTTCAAAATTAAAGACAAGAGAATGCATGTCCTTTTTCTGTCATCAGAACTCAGAAGTGTAACAATATGAGTATATAGAAAAACATCTGTATGTGTTTGATATTGGCTATATCTATACTATGTAAACTATTGTCATAGACAGGAGACCATGATTTCTTCTTAAAAATATGCTATTAGTTGCTTTTTTGTGTATATTAACAATAAATTATGGCTCCCATTTATTTGTTCTCTTGTTCGATCACTTGGTTTTTGTACTATTCCTATAAGAAAAAAAAATATTTATTAAAGTTATCATCTGCACATTTGGATATATCTTATATAATTAATATATGTGTAATGATAACGTAAAAGGAAGCTAATAAAATTTCATAGTTATTAGTCAGCTGTACTCTAGGTATCTCTAAAAGGCTCATTAATATTCATTTTCATTAAACCATTTGTTTATTGAAAAATGCATGAATGCATATAATTCTTTAAAAAACACAAAAGCTCTTTACTGTATTTTTTTTCTTGCTCCCAAACATAATTTGATTAAGGAATTTTTAATGTAATTAATATTTTTATTTATATCATTTATACTGACCATTACAAACATTGTTTTATGTTATTGGCCATTATCTAACAAAACATTGGGCGCTATCTAACAAAATGAAATTCAATGGTGAAAAAAGTAAGGTTCTACATTTAGGCAAGAAAAACCAAATGTACAGGTATAGTATAGGTGGTACCTTGTTCAACAGTAGTAACTGTGAGAGGGATCTCTGAGTCCTAGTGGACAATCACTTAAATATGAGCCAGCAGTGTGCTGCAGCTGCCAAAAAAGCCAACACAGTGCTAGGCAGCATTAACAGAGGGATAGAATCAAGATCACGTGAAGTGTTAATACCACTTTACAATGCCTTGGTAAGACCACACTTAGAATACTGCATCCAGTTTTGGTCACCACGATGTAAAAAAGATGTTGAGACTCTAGAAAGAGTACAGAGAAGATGATTAGGGGACTGGAGGCTAAAACATATAAGGAATGGTTGCTGGAATTGGGTACGTCTAGTTTAATGAAGAGAAGGACGAGGGGTGACATGATAGCAGTGTTCCAATATCTCAGGGGTTGCCACAAAGAAGAGGGAGTCAAGCTATTCTCCAAAGCACCTGAAGGCAGGACAAGAAGCAACGGATGGAAACTAACCAAAGAAACCGATAAATTATTTTGCCCAATCTCTTACCTGTATAACATTTAACCATGATAGGATATATCCTATCAATTTAGTTCCAGATATTTTATTCTCTTGGTCTCTTTAATATTGCATTGCATCACATCGCATTCATGTCGGAGGCACCAAGGTACTTCTGGGTTGAAAGGATTAGCTGGTGACATCACTGTTGCTTAAGGGACACCCAGATGGGGGCTCCTCTCATGTCCCTGGCAGGAGCTGGAGTGAAGGACGCGAGCTTACCCCACCCCACCGCAGCACTCAGTCCTCGAACGCAAGTTTTCTGCTTGTCATCCAAGCCATTCATAATTCATTCTTACTATTTTATTATCTTATGCATTAATTAGAATATTAATTATTCTAATTATGTCTTATTGCATAATACAATTATATTGTATTTATGTATTTCAGCCTAAATATACCAAATAAATAAACATGCACAAATGTTAAAGGAAGAAATAAATAATCTGATACAAAAGTAAGCATTTTTTTTTTTGAAAAATGATTTATTTATTTTCTTTAAGTTGTCTGGTAGTTTTCCAATCTTACCAAAGTAGTTAATGACTGTCTTATGGTTCCCTATTATCTGTAGTGGGACTATTGCCCTTAAATTTTTCATGAATTATTTACGCTGGCAATGCTAAATTATTAAGGTGAATACAGAAAATACCTGAGGCCTTGGGATGGAGAGTGGAAATGCCAACCTCCTTTTGAGAAACTTTTATGAAAGCCTAAACCCAAAAATCTGTGTTTAGGTCAACAGCCCAGACACAAAAGGATAAAAAGAACACTGTTTGGAACAAGAGTTTAGAACAGTGTTTCTCTATCTTGGCAGCTTTCAAATGTGTGAATTTCAGCTTCCAGAATTCCCAGCCAGCAATGAAGTCTCAAAACTGCCAAGATTGAGAAATACTGCTTGAGAGAGCTTTCCATATTGTTACATATATAAGTTCAACTTTCCCATCTTTGTATCATGACAATTTTCTTGGACCTTTGATATATAAAAATATTTAGTTCCATTCTTTCCTTAACAATAAACTGTTTTATTAGGGGACTGGAGGCTAAAACATATAAGGAATGGTTGCTGGGTTTGGGTATGTCTAGTTTAATGAAGAGAAGGACTAGGGGTGACATGATTGCAATGTTCCAATATCTCAGGGGTCTTCACAAAGAAGAGGGAGTCAAGCTATTCTCCAAAGAACCTGAAGGCAGGACAAGAAGCAGCGGATGGAAACTAACCAAAGAGAGAAGCAACCTAGAACTAAGGAAAAATTTCCTGACAGTTAGAACAATTAATCAGTGGAACAACCTGCCTCCAGAAGTTATGAATGCTCCAACACTGGAAGTTTTTAATAAGAGATTGGACAGGCATTTGTCTGAAATGGTATAGGGTTTCCTGTCTGAGCAGGGTTTGGACTAGATGACCTCCAAGGTCCCTTCCAATTTTATTGTTGTTGTTGTTGTTGTGTCCATCCTGGCAATTCTTTGTGGTTTAGTAGATTATCTAAATAAATTTTAAATAAAATTTTCTGATCCTTTGAATGACTTTTCCCTGTTGTTTAGAACTTTGCTGGTTGGCTGCGTGATAAAGGAATATTTTCTAAAACAACTGGCTTTGTTTCTAAATCCTTCCTTCCTTCCTTCCTTCCTTCCTTCCTTCCTTCCTTCCTTCCTTCCTTCCTTCCTTCCTTCCTTCCTTCCTTCCTTCCTTCCTTCCTTCCTTCCTTTCTTTCTTTCTTCCTTCCTTCCTTCCTTTCTTTCTTTCTTTCTTTTTCTCTTTCGTCTTCCTTCCTTCCTTCCTTCCTTCTTTCCTTCCTTCCTCTCCTCTCCTCTCCTTTCCTCTCCTGTTTTTCCTTCTTTCCTTCTTTTCTCCCTCTCCTTTTATAATGACAAAGTCTGGACCATAAGCTTCTAAAGGCAGAAAAGTGCTTTCTACTATTCTAAAGGCTTTTATAAACAATGAGTCAGCTATATCATTTTTTAAAAAAAATCATTACACTCTCAACCATACCACATATTTGTTCTTGACATTCTTGGACATAAATTATAAAGTAATATTGCAGTTGTCTATCACAAAATTATAGGCCTAAAATCACTGAAATTCAAGACCCAGCAAATGAAACTATTTTTTGTCACCCCCTAAGGACCTCAGAGTCATTACATAAAAGGAATGAGAAATGTAGGATGTATTGTTTCTGCAACTAAACTTCAAAAAATATTTATGTATTTTATAAAGAGCAAAACACCCAAGGGTTCACTCTCTGAAATGTAGTTGGTTAAAATTTTGTTAGCGTAAAATATGTTTGTAATATTTATACTCTACAGAATAGCAACATCTCAATCTTCCATTAAAAATCTCTAGCTTTATTTTCTGTCAGATCTGTTTTGATTAAATATAAGTTTTATATCTATATTTTCAATTACATTAAAAATAATTATGGTTTTTTTATGTAGATTATACACAGTTTCCTTTGATAATTTAGTAACAGCCTATTTCCCTGGCCCCTATTTTTGTTGGTTATCAAAACACAGTTTCTTGGTTTTGAAAGAGAAGAAGGAGAAGGAGAAGGAAAGGAAGAAGAATGAGGAGAAGAATGAAGAGGAAGAGGAGGAGGAGGAGGAGGAGTTCATTAATTGTTAGAAAGAAGGTTTGAATTCACTATCTAATAATTATTCCTCTAGTTAACAAAGAATTTGAAGTATAGGTTTTACAGTATATCATACTTTCTAGCAATTTATAGATATTCTATACCATCTTTGTTTAATTCATGTAGCTAGTCTTTAGAAGCAATTGGAGGACCATTACTTTTAAGAAAATAGAGAGACTGAATATAATATATAAATCTGGTTTCTGCTTAGAAAAAAGTTATAACTTCCCCATACAATGTCATCTATATATTTTAGACTACATCTGACATAATTTCACTATCTGAAAATAATAGGTGCTGGTAGTCCCAAACATCTAGAATGCACCAAGTTGAATAGGATTCTTTTAATGAACATTAAAATATTAATGTCAGCAAAAATGTTTGAAAATGTGTGTAGCTGAATAATGACTTGCTGGTGATTCTGAATTTTTAATCCCATTCCAAACAAATTTCTTTCAAATTCTTAAATATTATATCTTGCTTAACTGATATATGTTCTAGCTGTGCAATTTTTTATATTTAACTGAATTAGTGAATTTTTTCCATTTTTCTTCTTCTCTACATTACTTTAGGAATACATTTTTAAAATCCATTTTAGGAATAATACTTCCATGGTAGTTATTGGATTTAGCAGCTTACATAAACTTTGCACATGAGAGAAGTGAATGACATCATCAGGGGAGCTGGTGTAAAGGAATTTAGAGATGACCTTGGTATGAAAAACTGGTAAGAGACTTGGAAAAATGATTACATAGTTCAGAGATTGAAAGAAGCATTTGAAGAAAACTCAGAATAACCCTGTCTTAATACTCTTTGGTTAATAATGGACAGAAAGAAACTATTGGGACTCTGCTTTAATAGTGTTGTATTCCTAGAGTCCTACAAAACCTGTCTCTTGATCTGGACTACCTCAAAAGATTGACAGTCATTCACGTTTAATATAGATCCACCATTCTTTTAACAGTTATAATTTATTTTCAAATAAAGGTAGATTAAAACTCAGTAGTATTTATCACATAGAACAAATCTGTAATGATCTTACTTAATAATGAAGAAAGTTGTGCAGGTTAGCACATTTCATTTACTCTCTTCCACTATTAAGTAGTAATCTATATTATCTCACAACATTTCTTTAAGCTAAAATATCTCTATAGGCTTCTCTGAAGATAACCATAATCTACCACTGTTCTACACTTGGTGATCTCTTACTGATCAAAGTAAAGACAAAATGGAGTCTCCAAGAAACATGGGACTTATTAGCATGCATAGTGGAAACTGAAGCTTCAAAAAGCAAAACAATTAGGTTGCAATGCCTCTTGACTCTTTTAAAAGTTATTTCCAAAATTCTATTCTACTATAGCAGTGATGGCGAACCTTTTAGACACTGAGTGGCCAAACTGCAACCCAAAACCCACTTATATATCACTGGGTGCTGGGTGGGCGTGGCCCACTGGATGGGTGTGGCCCACTGGGTGGGCATGGCTACAGTGGTCATGGCAGACTGGGTGGGCATGGCCAGGGTGGGCATGGCCAGCTCGATGTTGCTCCTGGGGAGGGATGCCTGTGGGGGCGGGCAGGGTTGGGGGAGATCCAGGGGGTCTCTGGTGGGTGGGGCAGTGGGCAGGAGGGCATCTTGCTCAGCTGATGGCTTGGGGGAGAAGGGGACAGCTACACCCCCTCCCAAATGCTGCCGTCTCACAAAAGCAGGATGAAAATTCCAAAAAGCGACAAGGAAAAAAAATTAAAACAGCCTCTTAATCGCAGAACATTGGGGATCTCCCTTCTTGAGTCAGGGGTGCCAGATCAGCAGCACCAAGGTGGATTGGCACAGTCTATCTCACCCTCATGTCACCATTTGTGTGTGTGTGTCTTCCAACCCAGCCTTGGCCTGTAGGGTGGATGGTGTCCCCTAAGACCACCCCTCCTTGGGTCGCCAGCATCTTGCTCTCCTCCCTCCCTGGACTGCCATCTGTCAGAAATGGTGCTTGAGTGATGTGTGTGTGTGTGGGGGGGAAGCTGGACTAGAAAAATCAGAGGTCCACAACCTTTTGGGCACCAGGGGCCGGTTCCGTGGAGAGAGGTTTTTCCGCAGCCCGGAGGGTGCGTGGTTTTGTGTGCTGCCTGCATCCCACAGATGGGGCTTTGCTTGTTTGTGCGGACTGGTTGCTGCCATGCTGCGGCCCGGTAATGGTCCACGGATTGGGGACCCCTTGATTAGATGACCCTTCCAACTCTGTTATTCTAATTCCCCCCCATGCCCATCCAATGCCCAGCAGCTGCTGCCAAGGTGGCTCATCTCCTTCCTTTGGGGAGAAAGGTGGCCAGCATGCCCTGGGGACTGGGGGCATGGGGGGAGGTTCCTGAGCCCCACAGCTCTTCCAAGGGGGAGAGAAGCAGAATGGGGAGGGGCTGTGCTGGGATCAGGGCTTCTTGTGCCCTCTGCTGCCCACCTGCGCTCTTCTGCTGCAGATGCCGCGGCTCCGCTTGCCTGGCAGGGCGGGGGCATGCTTGCGCACAGGGATGCGCATGGGGCTGCTGCCTCACTTGCCGTGCCGTGCCGTGCAGTGGCTGGGCTGGGCAGGGCTGGAGGTGGAGCCTTCTCACCGCTTCTTCCCCCATGGACATTGGGTGTGCCCAGCCCGCCTACCGCTCATCCCAGGGCAGCTGCCGCCATACAGTGCTCCTCAACCCGTCGCCAGCCAGCTGGGCACACCGAGCTCAGGCTTCGGGTGGATGGAGGCCAGAGGGGAGCGAGAGCCATGGCTGCCCAGCTCCTCCACCTGAGAATGCGTGCGGGGAGAGGTGCCGCCTGGCTCGGTAAGCTGTAGTCTGCCCGCAGGAGGAAGATAGAGGAGGAGGGCTGGCTGGGGATGGGCTGGTGGCAGGCGCAGCGCTGCCCACAGGGGGAATCTGACCAGCCCCAGCCTGGAGGGAGAGAGAGGCCGAGGGAGCCCGAAGGGAGGCAGGCGTGGTGCTCGGGGGTAGCCACTCTCCCCCTCCCCCCATGCTCTCGCAGAAGGGCTGGCTGGCTCCTGCGTCACCTGGGCAGACCTGGCCACGCATCTGCCCAGCGGTGCTGGCAGGCCCGGCCTTCCTTCCTTCCTTCCTTCCTTCCTTCCTTCCTTCCTTCCTTCCTTCCTTCCTTCCTTCCTTCCTTCCTTCCTCTCTCTCTCCCTTTCTCCAAAGTCCAAATTCACGTGTCCTCCTTCCCCCACTAGCCTTCTGCAAAGCACAAACGGACGCCGTGTCCTACTTGTCTTCTCCAAACTCACGCCCACCATCGCTTTCAAAGACCATCTGCTCGCTCACTTGCTCTCTTGCTGCACTCCCACCAAAACCTGCTCCTTTTATAGGTTCCCCTCTCCCCGCCCAGCTCTCGCAGCTGTTCCCGCGAGAGCGCTGCTGGATTCGGTTTCCCTGCCCTCTCCAGTTCCCACTAGTCAGGCGCACATGGAGAGGGGGAGGGGAGTGTCCCTCTAGCACACATGCCGACAGAAAGGGCTCTGTGTACCCCGTCTGGCACGCATGCCATAGGTTCGCCACCACGGTACTATAGCAAGTTCAAGGGGAAAACAAGACCAGCTTATTAACAGCTTGGCTCATGAAATGGCAGGTAGCAAATTGACTGTTATGTGAATACTGCTTCCAAAGTGGGCTCTTTCTATATATGTGAAGGAATGTAATTTATTCTGATAGGTAAAAATACTGTACTTGGTATCAACACAAGGGTCATAACAAATTTGACTCTACCTTTCCATGTTCATGCATCACTAACAGTGGAACAATGAAGAGCAATGCTTTTTACCATTGAAGACATTCCCTCCCTCCAATGGAAGCCACTGCATCTTTTCCATCCTGTTTGAAGAGGCAAAAAAAAGCAAGAAAGTGCAGTTGCCTTTTGAAAAGCACATTGGGACAGTAAGGAAGTGAGGCTTATGAATGGAGTAGAATGTTCAGTCTGTCTTCTTTCAACTTCTTTCTTGATTACTTGCATCTACGTTGTCTGTCTTGGTGGTATCATTCGGTGCTATAAAGTTTGCTTTACTTTAAGGAGCTTTCTTATATGGGGGAGGGGGAGAGAGCTAATTTTAAAATGGTGCTTATGACCATAAAACTTTAACTTGCATTGCACTGTAACTGGATTTACAGGAATCCTAAACAAATAGGATTACACCAGAAAAGCAGAGTAAATTATAACTGTTTTAAGTTTCTTACATTTTATTATATAATCCAAACTTTGGCAAAATGAGGAAATAAAAGCATTTAAAAGCATTTTAAATTGGCTCGTCTGTGATTCTAACTTTAAATATTGATGTTAAAAGTTAAGGGGTCACAGAACAATCACTTTAGAATGCTTTTAAAGCTGCATATAGGGAACCTTGACACACATAAAATTAAAACATATAGAGGAGAACTGATCCTAAGAGAAAAGATTCCCATCTAGTACTGTACAAAGAAAGAATTTTAGGTAATAAAGCTCAGATTGAAAGAAATAGGGAAAATGTTGTTGTACTATTCCAGATAATGCTATAAATAGTAATGATTGTGTAATTCTGGGACTTAATAGCTTTTAAAATGTGATAGAAAATTTATACATGCGCATACACATGCATGTATGCACACATACCCACACAATGCACATACACTATGTACAGTGCATTGTGCACACAATCACATTTTTTCTATTTATCTATGTGTTAAAATCCGCTGTTTGCTTCAAAATAAAGCTAATTTGCATTGGCATAGATGTTTAACTCACTAGTGTATTATTACTGTGTAAGCAGGTGTAGAAGCAACTGCAAATAAATGCCTGCTGATGGAATCCCAGCAGGGATTCTGATGAGTTTTCATTCAGTTGAACCTTCCCAAGGAAATTATTGTATAAAAAGCTTTGCTATTAGTTCTTTGCCTGAAAAATCATTTAGCTACACCTGGATAGATTCTTGGCAATTATATTCACTATATCTACACCATATCAAAAATCCTATCTCCTTTTTCTTAAAGCATGAACTGAAATCTGTCAGGGTGAAAGTAGAAGGATAGTAATCTATGCATAACAAAAACAAATGTGCCTAAAGAAAACAAAAACATAAAGTAAAAAAATCCTGAACACTGAATTGCATCAGGCATCTTATATTTTCTAGGCAATGGAGAAGATTTAAAATATGAATAATTTATATGTTACTTACTTGGAAATAATCCTCTATAATTATTTTAAAATTTGAAAAGTGTGTCCATATAAGTACAAGCTTACCATTTCATGTTAAACATAAAATAGGTTTTGTGACCTATAACTAAAAAAAAGGCATGTTTGGACTAATTAAATTGAAATTTGTGCATTGTAAAATTATCTGTGCAATTTTAGAGCAGATCACAATAAAATGCAGTAATAGTACTGTTATATCCTGGGACTGCTAAATGACTCAGCAGGCTCAGGAGGCTGCAGAAGGCCCGGACAAACCACGTGGTTGCCCGGGACCAGACAGGCTGTCTCCAGCTTTGTGCGCATGCGCAAGGCGGGAGACTAGCCTTGCATTGATTGGCTGACACTGTCCCTTGCAAGGGAGTATAAAAGGCCCTGGCACCATTTTGTGTTCTGTTCTGTTCGTGATCTCAATAAAGAAGTTGTGTTTGTTACTCCTGCCTCGCCTTGATGTCTTTTCTTCGGAAACAGAACGTTGGCGACGAAGGTGGGATCCACTGCAAGCAGAACAACAGGAGAAATTAGGCTGACTTACCAGAGAAGGCTTGAAGCACTGGGAAGTTCGGCATCCGGAGGAAGCGATTGCCTGCCAGTACAAAAACGCTGGAGGTGAGCTCGGCTTCGAGGGACCCCTTCTCATTCCTTGCAGTGAGAGGCATTGAAGAGGCTACAGGCTGTAACGATGTCAAAGCTGGGCCGTCTGTCGGAATTTGATACTGAGTGCTGGAGTTCCTACGTGGCGCGAGTGGAAAATTACTTGCGAGTAAATAAGTTCCAGGAAGACGGCCTTAAAGCTGTTACATTGCTGTGTGTCTGTGGGCAAGAGACTTTTGATATTGCAGAGAATCTTGTAGCCCCAGCACCACTCGAGTCAATTGTGTATGCTGACTTAAAGAGGATGCTGCGAGAGCACTTCGAACCCAAGCTCTCAGTAATTGCTTGGAGGCATGCGTTTGAGCAGAGGGACCAGAGGCCTGGTGAGTCTGCTGCGGACTTTGTTGCTGCCTTAAGACAAGCAGCTAGGCAGTGCGAATTCAAGGATCTGGAAGAGAGGCTCCGGGATCGCTTGGTTTGTGGACTGCGAAGTCGTGAGCTGCAACAGAAACTTTTTGCAAAAGAAGATGTCTCATTCCAAGATGCTTTGAGAGAGATTGCAGCTGAAGAAGCAGCGGGCGGTGCTGTGAAGGCATTGCGGCTCACCAGCAACCCTCCAGCGGCGGTCTCCATCCATCAAGATGTCGCTCGAGAGGAATCTGAAGTGGATCCAGAAGAGGAGGTGGACAGGCTTCAGCATGAAGAAGAGAAGAAGCCTCAAGGGCGCAGAGAAAAAGTGACAGCATCCCCTCGGTGTTTTGGTTGTGGAGGACGCCACAAGCGAACTGATTGCCGGTTCCGCTCCGCTATCTGCCGGGCATGTGGCAGGCAAGGCCACATTGCATCCGTCTGTTTGGGTCGCCAGAAGGAACGGCCTGCAGAAGAATTGCCTCTGAAAGGTACCAAGATCCCCAGCCAACACAGGGTGGGCTTCTGCACGTCCTGTAGGGGCGTTTTCAAAACCGGGGTTCACAGGCCACTTAAAAAGAAGCTTCACATTGACTTGAAGTTGCAAGGGGTTCCCTTGTTGATGGAGTTGGACACAGGGTCCGCTCTATCAATCATTTCCTTTGACACCTTCAATAAGGTTTGCAACAGAAGTGGCCTACGAGTTAAACTCAGGCCTTCAAGTTTAATCCTTATTGACTTCCAGAATTCCAGAGTCAGCGTGAAGGGGGAGGCCACGCTCAGGGTGCAGCATAGGAGTTTTGAGGGTCTGTTAGATGTGGTGGTAGTTGGGGGTGATCGTGCGAGCCTTATTGGACTCGATTGGTTCGAGGCCCTTGGGATTCAAGTGACTGGACTTCACAATCTGCAAACATCAGGCCTTGCAGAAGTTTGCAAGGAGTTTGCTGATGTGTTCAGTTCAGAGCTTGGCTCGTACAAGGGGCCTCCCATTGCTTTACGTTTAGACTCAGCCATCACACCCATCAGGATCAAGCCCCGAAGGGTGCCCTTTGCCCTAAAAAACAAAATAGATGCAGAGCTGGACAAACTGCTCCAGCAGGGCATTTTAGAGCCTGTGGACTCTAGTCCATGGGAAATACCTATAGTTACGCCACTGAAAGCCAATGGAGAATTCCGGATTTGTGCGGACTATAAATGTACACTTAATAAAGCATTGCAGCAGCATGCCTACCCGGTGCCTGTGGTGAACCATATTTTGGCCTCCCTCAAAGGGGGGGCAAATCTTTGCAAAGCTTGATTTGGCTCAGGCCTATCAACAGTTACCTGTTGATGAGGCAACGGCTGAGGCCCAAACAATAGTGACGCACTGGGGAGCCTTTAAGGTCAAAAGGCTACAGTTTGGGGTTAATGTAGCCCCTGGCATATTCCAAAGCATGATGGAGTGAACGCTCCATGGTATTTCTGGGGTCTGTCCCTACTTTGATGACGTCCTCATCGCTGGGGAGTCATCTGTGAACTTGGCTGAAAGGCTGAGGGCTGTCTTGCTGCGGTTCTGCCAAGCAGGGCTGAAGCTGAAGCAAAATAAGTGTAAAATTGGAGTCACCTCCACTGAGTTCCTGGGATTCCATATAAAAGCGATTCAGCAGGCCCCAAGCCCCTAGTCGAAGAGTGAGCTTCAAGCCTTCCTGGGGCTGTTAAATTTTTATCATTCTTTCCTCAAGGCTGCAGTGGCTGAGCCGTTACACTGGCTCTTGGACAAACAGGCTTCATGGAAATGGACAAAGGTCCATGAAAGGAGTTTCACAAAGGTCAAGGCCTTGCTCTCTTCAAATGCGGTTTTAGTGCATTTCAATGAGCAACTGCCTGTGTGCATAGCCTGTGATGCATCCCCTTATGGGGTTGGGGCTGTGCTGAGCCACCTCAAGGCTGATGGGACACAAGTCCCTGTGGCCTACTACTCCAGGACTCTCTCATCTGCAGAGCGTAATTATGCGCAGATTGACAGAGAAGCCTTGGCAATAGTGGCTGGCATAAAGAAATTCCATGATTTCTTGTATGGCCGCCATTTCATGGTTTACACAGACCATAAGCCTTTGCTGGGTTTGTTTACAACAAACAAACAAACCCCTCACATAATATCTCCAAGAATGCTGAGATGGTCAATTTTCCTGTCAGCATATGACTACACCCTGGTTCACAAACCAGGTAAAGAAATGGGCCATGCAGATGGCCTCAGCAGATTACCTCTACAGCAGGTAGAGGCAGATCCAGCTCCAGCTCTTCACATTCTGTCCATTCAGGAATTGCCTGAATCTCCCCTCAATGCTAGGGACGTGGCTGCAGAAACTGCCACTGATCACACGCTTACACGCGTGCTGACATGGGTGTTATCAGGATGGCCTGACATGTGTCCGGGTGCAGAATTCCAGAGTTTCTGGCAAAGGAAGCACGAGCTTTCCACTTTCAAAGGATGTATCCTTTGGGGTAGCAGGGTAGTCATCCCGGCCTCATTGAGGACTAGAGTCTTGTTCTCTCTGCATGAGGGACATCCGGGAATAGTCCGGATGAAGGTGCTTGCGCGTAGCCACCTCTGGTGACCTGGGCTCGATAAAGAGATCGAGACCCAGGTGCATGGGTGCCAAGTTGCCAACAGTCAAGGCCAGAAATGCCCCAGGCCCCTGTACATAGGTGGGAGGAGACACATACCCCATGGTCGAGGGTACACATCGACTACGCTGGGCCCTTTCAGGGGCAATTCTTCCTTCTCCTCGTGGACAGCCATTCCAAGTGGCTAGAGATTGTTCCTGTCTCCTCCACTACTACTGCTAGGACCATCCAGGTGCTGAGAGGAATCTTCGCCTCACATGGTCTTCCAGATGTCCTTGTCTCAGACAACGGACCCCAATTCACATCTTCTGAGTTTCAGGGATTTCTCCAAGCCAACATGATCTGGCATGCCACATCTGCGCCATTCCATCCAGCTTCCAACGGCCAGGCTGAGCGTATGGTGCGTACTACCAAAGATGCTTTAAAGTGAATCACTCATGGGAACTGGCATCACAGGTTAGCTGACTTTCTTCTTTGTCACCGCACCACACCTTGCACTGTCACTAGCCCAGCTGAACTCCGCTGGGGTTGCAGATTCATTACTAAGCTGGACAGGTTGCACCGCGACCGGATGGCTTCACAGGTGTCACAGCCACGGGCACCTAGGAGACTACAGGTGGCCGATCCGGTCTGGGCAAGGAACTATGGACCTGGACATCTCTCGGTGACAGCAGTGGTATGCAAGGTCTCTGGGCCGCTGTCATACGAAGTGGCCTTGGATGATTGTCGCGTGCTCAGACGTCACATTGACCAACTGCGCTGGAGGCTTTCCAGCCACTCTTCCGCTCCTGGCTCTGCTCTCGGGGGGGAGGAGGACCACAATTACGATTGTGGACCACAGTCTCTCCACGAAGGTGGACCTTCAAATGTTCCTGCACATGTTCCTGAAGGGGGTTTTGCCATGGAGGCGGCTCCTGACTCTGGCACAGGCACCGGGTCTAGGGGACATTGCTGTCAATCTGCTACTCAGGCCAATCCAGCTGCTGGTCTTGGGCTCGAAGGACAGTGTTCCCAAGAGGGGTCCATTGTGGATTTGGGGAATTCCACCCCACCACTGGACTTGGGGAATTCCACCCCACCAAGGAACTCTGGTTTGGGTGTAGCAGATCCAACCAGTCAGCAGTTTGGAGGGTTGCCTGGGTCTTGGGGGCATCAAAGTCCTGGTCTGCTTAGCCTAGCAGGAGAGATGGCACACCAGGCACATACGTTGGCTCCAAGAAGGTCAGAGCGGGCCAAGGGTCCACCCAAATATCTAAAGGACTATGTGAGGTTCCTGTCAAGTTTAAGGGAGGCTTAATAGTTCTCTAGAACTCAGGACACACTCATAGAAGGGTGTTCTGTTGATAGTATGAAACAATATGAAGTATTCACTTATTGTTTTATCCAAGGGGGGAGGGGTGTTATGTCCTGGGACTGCTGAATGACTCAGGAGGCTGCAGAAGGCCCAGGCAAACCACATGGTTGCCCGGGACCAGACAGGCTGTCTCCAGCTTTGTGCGCATGCGCAAGGCGGAAGACTAGCCTTGCATTGATTGGCTGACGCTGTCCCTTACAAGGGAGTATAAAAGGCCCTGGCGCCATTTTGTGTTCTGTTCTGTTCGTGATCTCAATAAAGAAGTTGTGTTTGTTACTCCTGCCTCGCCTCGATGTCTTTTCTTCGGAAACAGAACAAGTACCATAGGTAGTACAATGCACATTACAATTAAAAGCAAAAAAAGAACAATATTTTGTCATTTATGACAGAGTAAATTTTCTGATTTTATTCTAAATATATTAGAATATAACTTGCATTGTCTTAAACCAGCTACTGGCCTTTGTACCATGCATACAATAAATAACACATTTCTGTAGGTGTATTTGAATCCTGGTGATTTTTGCTTTATTTCCCCTTGCTTTGATTTATAAGGTATCTTTTTTATATAATCACAGTTGCATGTATTTATTCAAAAGTAAATTTGAAGTTTAGGCCTGGAGACTAAAACATACAGTATGAAGAATGACTGCAGGATTTGGGTTTGGCTAGTCTAGAAAAAAGAAGGACTAGAGGGGACATGATAGCAATATTCCAGTTTTTGAGAGGATGCCACAAAGAGGAGGGGGTCAGCTTATTTTCCAAAGCACCAGAGGGCAAGACAAGAAAAAATAGATGGAAACTAATCAAGGAGAGAAGCAATCTGGAATTAAGGAGAAACTTTCTAACAGTAAGGACAATTAATCAGTGGAATAGTTTGTCTTCAGAAGTTATAGGTGCTTCATCACTGAAGATTTTTAAGAAGAGACTGGAGAGCCACCTGTCTGAAATGGTATAGGGTCACCTGCTTGAGCAGGAGATTCAACTAGAAGATCTTCAAGATCCGTTCCAGCTCTATTCTGATTGAAATCCTTTCAAATTCATTTGGACTTAACTCTCAAATATTTTTATACATTTTATTTGGTTATGAAAATTGCACTACAGTATGCATTAATGATGGTGCAGCCATCATATATAATTTAGTCACATGACTAGTTAGAATGTGACAGCTGCCATATGGCACAATTTTTAATCTTAATAATGTTAACATGATTTATGTATTAGTATACATTAGGCTACCTTCATCTATAGTAGAAAACACAAGAAAATATAAAGTGTGTGCATATTTGAGTCTTAGACATTTAAAAGCAATAGGTTTCTTCCTCCATAAGATAAAAAGGGCAAACACATTATTGATGAACTTCCATCAGAAGTGAATGAATGACTTGGTGGGAAAAATAGCGATAATATCTAGAATGAATCTTGTGCCTTCCACCCAGAGAATTCCAGTTATTCTATATAATATTAGTGAAGTAATAAATAAACAAGATGTATTTGAACAGTTTTTATTTAGGCAAAAATGAGAGTTCATTTCCATCTATATTTACCATAACATTATAGTCTTAACAAATATATTGTTTAGACAAAAGATGTAAAATGTATACAATATCTTAACTATAATGTGAAAATGAAAATTTAAATACAACATATAAGGGAAACAATTTAGCAGTATAGCATATTTTTTTACTCATTACAAATTATTCTTCAAGAGCATATCTATGTTTATTACCAGGCAATTATAATCCATTATTATGCTTAAATTGGAATCCTCTAAGCATCTCAAAAGATGGCTAGATTTTTTGCTGAATTTATATTTGCATAGATATATTAATGGCCAGCCTAACAGATGGGTAAAACCTCAAATTGAAAATCTATAACTTGTAACTATTTTTTATAACATAATTTCCAAGCCTTGTTTAATCTTCCTTTTTATCCTTTTTGTGTTACTATGCTTTTCAATCTTGAGGTCAGGTTGATCTTTAATGCTGTTGCATGCATTTATATCTTGCTTTTTGATTAATTTAGCATAACAAAATTAAAATTTTAAAAATTAAAATGGAAGAAAAAGGGGGAAGGCTGCATTGTGGAGGGAAAAAAAGTCTTGACCTTCCATAAAATTACAATGAGTGATGCAGAGTGACTGCATGATAAAAGCCTGAACTGAAAGCACTCATATTGATTGACCCTTCCCTTCATGAATACTCTAGCAATGTCACTGATGTGCAAAATAATGTCTAGTGACAGAGTTTTCTGAGACAATATAGCTGTCAGTGCTGTTGACTTATCTGTTCTTTATACTGATATTGTCCATTGTTGCTGTGAATGCACAAAATCAGGATAAACTGGTATCAGTGAAAACTTGAGTTAAAGGCCTGCTTTGTGCTATATGTAAAACTATTAATATATATATATGTGTGTGTGTCTCCTGATTTTCTTAATTAGCAGTTGGGAATGCACTCTATGTTTGTTAACTGACAAGTACTAGATTCAGAAATTATATTTTTAATTTAGTCCAATCTTGCTCCTGTAATTGTGCAATTTTATGCATTCTTATCTAAAAGTAGTTTCCACTTAATGTTGCAGGACTTGATGTTGAGTAAGCATGTTAAAATTGAACTGTAAATGTGTGTGTAGCTTTTGCATATGTTTTGTAAAAGAATATAGATATAATGATGATTTATCTATAAGGAGAGTTTGAAAATTCTTCCATTTAATTCTTTATTTTACATATACAACTCCTTTTTTTCTCTGTAGCTATAATTAGAATCACAGCCAGTTTCATATAGTAGTGGAAATACTGGATTAGGAGTCAGGAGTATCTGAGATGTAACCCTCCCTTAAGCACAAAAGCCGGATGGGTGATTTTGAACTATTTCCACACTCTCAACCTAGAAAAAAGGTTGGAAAGCCACTTCCAAAATTGTTGACAAGAAAACTTCTTGGACTTGTTCCTGAAATTACCAGAAGTCAGGGCTGACTCGATAAACCATAGTAGAAAAATAATTAGAAATTGTATATTAGACATGTATGTTCGATTTTTAAATATTATATTATATTTAAGACACTTTAACACCTTTCAAAGTCACTATAATTATTCTTGACTTTCAAGTGATATTATCAGCATAAATCCCATTATCAATGGGATATCTGCCCACTGACATCCTTTCCCAATGTCAAGTTTGGAAACTTCTTTCTGAGTTAAGAAATCTTCTGGAAGACTTTCAATGTTCTTTCTGTGTCTGTTTCTCCATTCATTGTCCTTATACAGTATGTCATTGTAATACTGCTTTTTCCTCTTTTTCCTTGTCTTTGAAAATCTTTATTAATTTCCTGTGAGCTTTATCATTCTTGTCTTTGGATACTTTTTTCTTCTTGGCAATTTCCACTATTTGTTCTGACATCCAGTTTGCTTTCTTCTGTTTCTTAAATTTTGGCAGACCTTTTTTATGTTTATCCTTAACAACATCATTCCACAATTCTGCTGCTTTCCTGTAAACTAAGTTTAGGACTTCAAAGGAGCTTCTAATGTTCTCCTTGAAAATGGTGTGTATATACTCAGGGTATATTGTGAAAATTCCTTGGCTTTGTTCTTATATTTAAGCTTGACTTGGAACCTGACATAAACAATTTGTGGTCACTTCCATTGTCAAACCCTGGTCATGTCTTTGCTGTTGTAACCAGGCTCTTCTGATTCCTTATTCCAATAATAGAGTCAATTTTATTTCTGATGATGGCCATGGCTATAGGTATAATTTTGGCTAGTTAAAGACTATGTTAGCAATGAAGAAATACCTGGATTATCAGAAACTGATGTTGTTCTGCTTCATTTATTTTTCCTAAATTTTAGTCAAACCGTGAATGAAGGCAAATATACATGCCTCAGATAATGTTGCAGGATCCAATCTGAGTTGGTCACCGGACCAGAAGTTTGCTCTTCCAAGCTTTTGTACTCTTGCTGGAGCCCATCCTTAGGGAACTTCTCAGTCTTCCAGGATGTGTGCACTAGGCTGTTCTGTACATAGTATTTATGTGGTGTCTGGTTGTGTGTGGCTTTTAGCTGCTGAATGGTTTGAGGTTAGTCAAACCATTTGTGTGTGTGTTATATGTGCATACATGCAGTATATAATGAGGTACAATTTGTGTAGATAGGGGACGATGTGGATTGCATTACAACATATGACACTGGATATAGCACTTATTCCATAAAGCAAATATGCCTAGCTAATGGATCTCTTATTCTGCAACAGGAATTGCAAACTTTATTGACTGTGGAATTCACACACTAGGAGAGAAATTATATTAGTGATAGCTTTTGGATTAGTTCTTGTAAAAACTTTGCTATTCTGACAGCAACAGAAGGCTGAACATGCCCACCCAAGACTGAATTTGACATCTCTTTTCTTAATACAAAAATATTTTTTCATAATTTACAGAATATAGACTAAGAGAGTTAGAAGGGACCTTGGAGGTCTTCTAGTCTAATCCCCTGTTCTAGCAGGAAATCCTATGCCATTCGAGAGAAATGGCTGTCCAATCTCTTCTTAAAAACCTCCAGTGTTGGAGCACCCACAACTTCTGAAGGAAAGTCATTCCACTGAATAATTGTTCTCAGTGTTATGAAATTTCTCCTTAGTTCTAGGTTTGATCTCCCTCTGATAAGTTTCCATCTCTTACTTCTTATGTTGCCTTCAAGTGCATTGGAGAACAGTTGTCCCCCTTCTTTGTGATAGCCCTTCAGATATTGGAAGCCTGCTACCATGTCATCCTTAGTCCTTTTCTTTGGTAGACTAGATATATCCAGTTCCTGCAACAATTCGTCATATGTTGTAGCCCGCAGCCCTCTAATCATCTTTGTTGCTCTTATCTGCGTCTTTGAATATTGGCATAACACAAAATACATCAAAGTAGTAAATAAATAATAAAAATATAAATAAAAATAAAAAAACAAATCCTCACACACAACATAACACTTGTGAAACAATAGCTTGTTGGACTCTACTGCCTCTATATTTATCATGGCATTTATATACAGGTGAAGAAATGACAATAAAATAGAACAATCAACAAAAAAAATCAGCTAAAAAGGATTTTATTATCCTAATAGCTGTTTTCTGTTTTCTGTAAAACTCTAAGGCTAAGATATCTGCCACTCCAGAGCAAGGACACAAAATATGAAGTACTGGAACAGAAAACTCTCCCTAGCTGAAAATTCTGTGATATGTAGACATGTTAAAATAGCTGGGGGAACTGATTTTACTTTGCAGAATAATATGTCACTCCAGCAGCAAACAAAGCAAGCATACAAAACCAATTTATCCTTAATGCATGCCATACAGTAAACGTTCAAACTTATTTCTTCAGTGTTTGGACTGGATATACTCTGCATATTACACAGGTTTCAATTATTGTAAACAAATGTGACTGCTAGCTTACAGGTATTCTTGTATTTGAATTCTCACTTATTCTTTTTCTGTTATATCTTCAATATTGTTCAATAATCTAATCCTGATGTAACACTAGGAGTAAGAATTGATTAATAACAAGTAGCCTAAGCAAAAAATTGAACACAAAACATGAAATACATGAAATAAAGTTAAATGAATCCTTTTCTAATATGAATTAGAGCTACCTACATATATTTAATATTGCCAGGATTTTAATAATTTGTTTTCTTTTTGATATCCAGATGTCCTGGGGTTTTCATTTAGGTCCATGGCCAACCAATAAATCAAAAGAGGTATAAAAAAAAAAGGTGCCGGAACTCACACATGTAGATGACGATGGCAGATGGGTGGATGGATGGATGGATGGGTGGATGGATGGATGGATGGATGGGTGGGTGGGGGTGGATGATGGATGGATGGATGGATGGAGATGGATGATGATGGATGATGGATGGATGGATGGATGGATGGATGATGGATGGATGGATGGATGGATGGATAGATGATAGATAGATAGATAGATAGATAGATAGATAGATAGATAGATATAGATAGATAGATAGATAGATAGATAGATAGATAGATAGATAGATAGATAGATGATAGATAGGTAGATAGATAGATAGATAGATAGATAGATAGATAGATAGATAGATAGATAGATAGATAGATAGATAGATAGATAGATAGATAGATAGATAGATAGATGATAGATAGATCTATTCTCTCCTCATGTTACAAATGATGTTTTTGCATATACTGTATGTATTCCTGAAAAAGCTTAGATTAGTTACAGATGTTCTGCTCTGGGAAGTGGGGGCAGGAACAACTTAGTACAAAGTAGTCAATAGCATTCTAAGCTCCTACTTAACTCTCCTTCTTTGGTAGAAACTATTCCAAAGAATTTTTTTTAAAGAATTCTGACATTTTGTAACAAGATTATGATAAGACAGTGGTGGCGAACCTATGGCACGGGTGCCAGAGGCAGCACGCAGAGCCCTGTCTGTGGGCACACGCGCCGCCACCCCAGTCCTAGACCTTCAGCTGGGTTTTATAAAACCTTTTCGCTTTAGGCCTCCGCCGCCATGTGCAAAAAAAAAAAAAAGGTTCAATCAGTCAATTTCAACTTCTTGCGGAAAAAAAAATCTTGCAAAGTTGGAATTGATTGATTGAACTTTTTAGTCCCACCCTGTCTGCCGTTACCACCACAGCCACGCCCACCCAATTGGCCACACCCAGCCAATGGGCCACACCCGCCCGGCACTCGATGCATAAGTGGGTTTTGGGTTGCAGTTTGGGCACTCAGTCTCTAAAAGGTTCGCCATCACTGTGATAAGATATATAGAGATCTGAGGAGTCTGTAAATAAAACTACCCTCTATCACAGTGAACCTGTGATCAGGAAGGGCTGCAAGTGTTTAAATAGAAAGCTGCTCTACTTTCACCAAACAGATTATTCTCTCACGGCATCACATGATCAGTTTTATACAATTCTTTAATAAATTTCTCTGTTTAATACCATATATTGTCTTTAACAGACTTCTTTTCTATCCAGCTTTATGAGATTATTGTGTCAGTAAAAAATGAGCTAAGACTATATTGCAATTAAATGTTGTTACTGAATGGGAATAATGATAGCTATGAAATTAGCAAACATATTCCAAGATAGGCAGCCTGAAGCAGTATAGTTGTTGCTGACTGCAACTTCTATCATCCCTAAGAAACACGCCCGGTAGTGAGAGATGGTAGAAATGGTGGCTGTAGCTGTAGGTGTCATTGTGAGTTGTGGTGGTGGGGGGGGCACAGAGGGAGGCTCAGCCAATCTCACTGTATACATGTTATACTTTGATAATAAAGGTTCATTCAAACAAACATTCAATGTATAATGGTAGATGTAGTATTAAATTTGTTATGCTTATTTACAAGTTATAGTACATATGTCATTGTCTTTATCTTAGAAAGGAGCTTTGAGTTCACACTGAGATCTCACACTTTAAAAATAATTAGGAAAGGGGTTTTACATATTTGTTTTTCCTATGGAAGTATCCATTCATTATTATACTCTGAAGTAGCGGTATCCAAAATACACTTTTATCACATCATGATGTTGTGGAACATATGATAAAGGTTTACTTAAAGAGTCCAATAAAAATTAATAATAATTCAGTTCTATATCTCTCTTCTATGATTTCCTTGATCTAGTTATAACAGTTCAACAGATTCCATTTCATTTGGTTTCTCTTTCAATTTAGTTACAGTGTAAGCAATTTGCTCTTGGAAGCACACCCATCTTGGTTGTGATAAGTAAGCTTCCTCGATTATTTGGTCAAATTGATTGGAAAACAAGATGACACAGCCAAGAAGATCTAAATCACCTAATAGGCTTCTGAAAATGACTTATGACTTTCTTAATCATTCTCTGAGTTTTATTCAAGTATGAACTAACAGTTATTTTAAAGTTACTGGATCAGACTTTAAATTTAAAGTCTGGGACTCAAGATAGTCCCCCTATTTTAATATGTTGTATTCTGTGAAGAAAATTAAATGGGAAATACAGGTTGTAGATTCCCCCCCCCCTCACATTCTTAATCCTTTCTTCATATTTATTTATGAATGTCTTTTTGTTTCTGTACTGAAGTTACCTTGTTAAGGGACAAAAATCTTGAATTGTCTCTTTGAATTAAAAGTCTGCTACTTTCACTAATTATTATTTATTATTTATTTAGCATATGGCATACAATGTCAGGGAAATCTACAAATGCTATATACAGCCTAGATTGCTACCGGTAGTTCATTCTGTTTGAGCTTGCCTATCCTTGGTGCACCGCGGAGGGGGGGGGGATGAACTGGCTGTGCCATGCTCCTCTGCCAGTCTTGCCTTGCCTTATGTTGCATTGCCTCACATTTGGCCAGGTCCAGCACCGGCTTCCGGTCACTTGCACACACAAACACAGCTAGGTTTTTCCCCACTAAAGTGGTACCCATTTATATATTCACAGTATTGCATGCTTTCAAACTGTTGGGAGGGCAAGAGCCAGGAAACGAGCAATGGAAGCTCACTCCATCTCATAGAGCTGGCCTTGAACTAGTGTAGACCATTTCTGGCTGGCAGTTCCAGTATCATTAAGCCACTGTGCTACAGGGTCCCCTACTTTCATTAATGTTATAGTAAAATAGTACCAACTACATAGCAACTGATAAATAAGCAGAGTAATCATAAATATACATTTTGAATGTTTAATTAGAATAACACATGCTTTTGTTGGCATATGATAATGGAACTACAACCAGAACTTAACAAAAAATCTGGGCTGAAGATACCCATCCTTCAAATTTCTGTGGTATGGTGGAGAAGGCATGACCTATGAACCATTTGTCATCTGCTACTTTTGAGGTAATTTCCTGTAAAACAGCTTTCCATATTTGAGACAGAAAATACAATAAAAAATTTGGCCTTCCTTAAACAACAAGAAAATTATGGTATAGGGTTTCCTGCTTGAGCAGGGGATTGAACTAGAACAGAGATCCCCAACCTTTTGGGCATCAGGGACCGGTTATGTGGAGAGAGGTTTTTCCGTGGATCGGAGAGTGTGTAGTTTTGTGTGCTGCCTGCATCCCGCGGATGGAGATTTGCTTGTTTCTGCAGACCGGTTGCTGGCATGCCACGGCCTGGTACCGGTCCATGGACTGGGGATTGGGGATCCCTGAACTAGAAGATCTCCAAGGTCCCTTCTAACTCTGTTATTCTGTTATTCCATATTCCTTACTTTTTTGTTGAGTAATTGTTTGGCTTGGTCATATCCTAAAGAAATTAGGAATGGTACAGAAAACCCATATAATGGCAACTTCTCTATGGCCTGTTTCCAGGCCAAAAATATTAAAACTGGAGGGTTTAGTCTGTTTTTGACTGAAATCAAATTCAGTCTTTTTAGCTGCTACATACTGATGATAAAATTACAAATAATTTAATTACTAGTATGCAGTTACTCTGATTTTATCTGCAATAAGTTAAACTTACAAGGTTATATTTCTGAATTCTAAAAAAACATGCATACATGCTAATATTATCCTCTCTAACCACTTACTTTGTACCCCTCCCTGTGTGCATGTGCAAACACAAGCACACAGACATACACACAAAAACATAAGAACAATTGTGATCTGTTGTTAGGTGCAGTACTAGGACCAGAGAAACCCTAATCTTTCCTGAGACGTGATGGCCACTGAGTGACTTTGAGACATTCTTTCTTCCTCCACACTAGATTAGGAAGGCAAAAAAAACCCAGTATCTACTGACTAGTACTGTGTCTGTGAGTAGATAACAGCCCATAAATTTCAATTAAGAACTTACTTCAAATACTGCAGTAGGCTGATAATAATGCACTCATGTGCACACTCTTGTACATTTTTTCATGAACTTCAAAGTGTGAAATTTCAAAGTATCCTGTACCTTTCCCCCTAATCTTTGAATTTAGGATGATACAAGCTAATTTGCGTTTAGGTTTTTTAAATGCTCAATATTTGAAATAATGTTTTAATAGGTTTAAACAATTAGCATATATTTATTTTAAATTTAATCTCAGTAATTAAAAGTTACATATTTTCTCTTAAACTTAATTTCATTTTTTTTTCAGAGTAAGATTACACACATTATTCTGATATTTTCTGAATGCACTAATATTAGAGGAAAATACTTGAATAATTACTGGTTCCAGGAAAAAAGCTTAACTTATTAAGCTGTAGTTTTAAGTTGTGCAGGTCAGGTAGCTTTTGAAAATTATACGGGGTTTTATTTTTTTCTCTCCCCCCCCCCAGAAATTCCAACAAAGAAAGAAGCACTTGAATCCCTAACAAACTATCAGTCAGAGAGGCTAAGTGTAGAATACTATTTTTTTCCCACACAGTTTAATATGCAAGACAAAAATACTTTTTAAGGCATCAATAAATAGCATATATCCTTAGCAACTTGTATATTTGTTCTTTCAAAAAAGAAAATATACAGTGTAGAGAACCTTCTAATGAAATGAGAAGGTGAATTGAGCTTTGAGAGGGAGGGAGGGAGGGAGGGAGGGAGGTTGTTAATTAAGCAATATCCTCTTGAATCTTTGACATAAACTCTAGGTCAAAGGAATAGAAATTAGCATAAAATTCATATTAATATGTTTCAGAATCAGAGACAGCAGAAGCTTATACTTGGAAATCTGTAATCACAGCGATCTAATTTTCAAAAGAGTTTTGAATGCTCATTAAGGTGATGGATGACAGTAGTGAAAACAACAACACTTTTTTAGCTCTTTCTTGTTTTGTGAGATGGGTCCAATACATGGTGCTTTACATTTCTATAATTTATTTAGCTATGCAGGAAGTAGAAGCAAGATAATTGTTAGATTGTATATCCAGAAATCAAATGCAAGTTAATCATAAAAAAAAAATACTATTGCCTGTCAATTATTTCCACTTTGATAGACAAATTACCTGGACAGTCAATACCTCTGAGATGCCTATATTATTGGACCCCAGCAAAAGTAAGAGAATCATGCTGAAGATCATTTCAGAATATAGATGCAACAGATTGAAATGAACTCGGATGAAGCAAACTCAAGATAACTTACTTATACTTTGGCTAAATATGAGTTATGATCACATTATTGTTAATTCATTTGAATCTTTGAATGTAAGTAAAGCTTAATTTTACCAACGGGAGGTTCAATATTCCTTTTACTGGGGAAAGAATTACACATGAGGAATTATTGCTAAATATTCTTGAATATTTTTCCACAGTCCTTTGATATATCTACCAAACTCAGACAGTGCCACAGAAAAGCATATTTTTCATACTAAACATCAGCAACCACAGTAACAATCATAAAAATGATCTATGACATAATCTGAAGTGCAACTAAAGTGTTTTATCCAAACAGCACAATTGAGCATTTTAAGTGATGACACCTTTCATCTTCTATGTTAACTAACATTATTGTAAAAATGGAATGAAGCACTAAAATAAAAGTCACCTTCAATGCCACTCTAATTTCTTCAATGTGAGAAAACTGCATGTACAAATGGATGAGCATACAGAATTGTCCGTTCTCTGTCTAATGTTTATAAATTGTTGATACTTATTTTGAGTGCATATTTACGTCGATGTCTTAGTGTATTTTCCCTTTACTGTAACTTGCTCCTCCCTCTCCTCAGCAGGAATTTCATTAACCCTGTCCAGTCAGGGCTGATGGGATCTGGAGTGTTTCTCAGTCTTGATTCTGATTGATGCATATGGTGACAAGAATATAGACAGGGCATTCTTCTCCCCTCCCCAACAAATGTATTTATTAATACTTTATACAGTCCATGTAGTAAAAATATTCTTCACTGCAACCTAAATGATCTTTGAAAGTCACATAGGTTTTTTTTTTAATTTAAAACGTTGCTTAGCTGTGTTGGAATAAATGCGAAAATGCAACATTCAATCTTAACAAATGTTTTTGATAATAAGGTAATTATTAATAAATATTCCTTTTATTAAAAGCAGTTAATGGGTTGTGAGATTATTTTAATATATTTATGATTTAAGAAAGCATATGTGATACAGAATTTACTAAAGGGAAGCTTTTGTGTGGAAAGAGAAGGCAAAACAATGCAAATTACCATGTAATATATAGGTAATTCAACTATGCAAAAGAAAAAGAAATATCTTTTATCAAGACTTTCTGTAGTTGTTTTATTTGAAGCATTTACTGCCTCAATAAACATTTTATCAGGGCAGTGCAATCATATGCATTTGATTAACCTTTGGCTTTTAAATCAACTGTTTATGTAAAAGACTTAAGATAAACCCTTTTTCTTCTTGATCACATAAAAGCATGTTACCAAAATTTGATCGCAATCCATATGGTGTTCTGCTAACAATGCTCTTTTTTGTTGTGCAGAGCTTGCTGAATTCCAGTAAAGATTTCTGGAGCTCAAGCAATGCATTTGAGAATTTTTTTCTTTCCATTTCTTTCTTTAAAAAAACATAGAGCAGTAGAACCCATAAAGAAAAAAAAATCCAGTTAAGATTATTTTTCAGCAAACTCATCACATTTTGCTGAAAGATGTTGCAAATGTTTCTTTCACTAAAGAAAGCTTTTCATGAATATTCATTTCCATTCCAAGAGAATTTGATTGTCTCATTCTCTGGTCCTCTCTAAAGCAGAATTAATGACCTTAAATAGTCTTTGTTGACATTCCCTTTGTCCCCAGCAAAGCAAGCAATTTAATATACTGGTTCCTTTTCCACATGGGCATGCACATGCAGATACACAGATTCCTTAACAGAGCTATGCACTGTAATAATTCTGTTAATTGTTAGAGAAGGTCATATTAATTCCCTTTGTTTCTGAAGGATGCCACTTACACGATGAAGCACTGAGACATGTATGATGGATAAGCAATGCATGTTTTATTTCTCTAATATTGGGAATTGGAACATAGTGACATCACTGACTAGAGGATTGATTTCACATCAGGAAAAGCAAAAAGATACCAAAATTCCCTTAGAATGGAAAGACTGCATTACTGTAATTTTAAATTTATTTATTTATTTTATTTGATACAGCCCAACTCCAGATGTCTCAAAATGGCTCACAACACACACACGAAACTATAAAGACTATAACAAAAACAAACAACAACAAAACCAGACTCAGACAAAGAAAAGGAAGAAGCAATTCCAAAAATATCCCACCAGCAGCTGACCTCCAGTAAGAGGGCACTAACTGCTTAGCCCAAGATCTAGGAGAGCAGTCAGGTCTTTATAGATCTTTGGAACATTAAGAGGGTGGGAGCTAACTTTATTCCAGACAGAGAAGCATGCTTCATGTGTCCGGAGAGGTAACATTGTTTAACTGAAATAATTCAGAGCATGCCAATCCTTTCAACTCGAATCAGCTGGGGGGAAAATTACTTATCGGAATAAGATAAGTACAGTGAGAAAACCACTAGAAAATCTCTGAACTGTTGGCAAGACTTATAATTTAATATATTGTAAATAGATAGATAGATAGATAGATAGATAGATAGATAGATAGATAGATAGATAGATAGATAGATAGATAGATAGATAGATAGATAGATAGATAAATAAATAAATAAATAAATAAATAATAAACAAACAAACAAACAAACAAACAACAGAGGTAATATCTTGTGATATTATTTGGGAACCTCTAGAATGTGAAGAAATCCTTTTGCAGTGTTAGATTTAACATTTGTTGATTGTATCTCTCCCCAAACTGTTGAATATCTGATTTGCCATTAATTCCCAGGTCATAATGCTCAAAAGATTCCCTTGGCATATGTCAGAACATGTCCTAAGTTTAGTTACATGTCTGAGTTACTAATCTCATGGAAAAAGATGAATCTTTAAATAACCAAATCTTTCAGCTATTTGAAAAAGTAGAGACAATTCTGTTGAACTCTGGAGATATATTTTACAAGGAAGCAAAAATGGCATTTTATGTGTATTGCTTTCACACTATATAGAGTAATACTAGAATCAAACCTGATGATAAAAAATATGACCGCAACACCACAAGAATGTTTTCTTGAATGTTTTATATTCTATTGTTTTATGATTAAAAGCAGTTTATTCCAATAAATGCCATTTAATTTTCCTAGAAAAGGGAATAACAGAATTATAGATTGCATCTTGGAAAAAATCCAAAAATGATTTACATTTTAAAAGCTTACTGAATCAAGCTTTTGTAAGCTTACTGTATTGATCAATTGATTACGTTAGACTATACGATGTTCTTTCATAAGAAGATTGTGAACTAGGTCATAATTACTTCCGAAACAAACAAAAACTAACATCATAAATATATGAATTATAACATACTAACAATTCAGAGTATTATTTGTTAATATGTTAATGTTAGTATTGGTGCACAAGGCCGATCTCTGACTTATCTTTACTGAACCACTGAATATTTTTAGCCTATGCAAGATTTTCTTTGAATTGCTTCCTATTACAGATTCAGAAGGATTATGCAAAGTGTACCTAGGGTAATTTGCACAATGGGAGTTCAGTATTTAATGAAAGTGGTTCTTATTTTTAATTACAGCGTTTAAGTTCATCTTATTGTCAAGTGGAATACAGTGATGATGATTTGAGATTTGGCTTCACGGAACCATTAGAAAACATCTAGACACCTTCCTAAGTAACACTGTATCTTTAAGTGTATCTTTAAAGATAATTTCAAGTTAACCTTACATTTCTGCTTCATAAATAACATCATGGGTAAAACGAAATCTTTTGAATGTCTTGTAACCCTTTCACTTACGTTCACTTTCTTTCACATCTTTCAAGAGTTTTCCAAAGAAAACTACAATTCTATGCAGCATATCCAAAGTGGTCACATTTCTTAACATTTGGGGAAAATGTCAAAATGGCAAACAAAAATCAGATTTCAAAATTTCTGTCTAATTACAACATTATTGGAATATCTTGGATTTGATACTCATATGTAGAATGTTAACTATGTCAAGGGGAGATAGTAAATTGGATTAGTTTTAGTAACAAGCAAATAGCCATAGCTGATATGATTGGGGCAAAACTTACTCACTGATCATTGTGCTTTATATATAGGGCTAGCCATGTTAGTAGAGGTTTCATTATGTCTCCTTGCTGCTAGGAATTAAAAGGAAATTGATAGAATTGTTTTTGTTTTTTTAAATTAAAGCAGTATATAAATATAATAAATACAGAAATTTCTGAAGCTGCCCATAGAAACAATTCTTCTCCAGGCAATCTCAGTCCCATTCTATTTCCCTGTTTATCACTTCAACAAACAAATAAAGGGGAGTGGTGAAGGAAGAAAAAGATAAAATAAGTAAACTATTTCTACAATAATCCTGACTTTAATCAGGTTATAACTTTTCTTTTCTTTTTTCTTGTAGTCGAGACCAAAATTGCAAGGAAGTCACTGCCTTCTAGTCTTCAAGAATGCCAAAAAAAAAAAAAAGTTGCTTTAATCATGTGCAGTGCGGTAAGTGTGTTGCCAGAGTAGTGGTTAACTCAATTGTGTCATGCAAATAGAGCCCATATAGACTTAATAGACAACAGTTTATCTTGGCTTTATGAAAAATCTTCTATTCTCTGCATATTCATTAATTAATTCATTTCTTTCAAGTAATGATATTTAAAATGGTTTCAATTATAAATTATAGGTTCATAAAACCAAAACTGGGCCATTGAGTCTAGACTCATGCTCTATGCATGAATCCAAATTAAAACATCCCTTACAGCTGGCTGCCCATTCTTTCCGTGACCACATCCTGTGAAAGGAATCTACCATGTCTCTGGTAATTGCTTCCACTGTCTAATTGCTCTTACTGTTAGGAATATTTTTTTTATAACATTTGGTCATAATGTGTGACTTAAATCCATTATTCTTTCTCTTACATTGTATATTTGGAGAAGATGGAGAATGTCTTGGCTTTCTTCTATGTGACATTACTATATATTTTTTTTGCAGCGCTATCACACTCCTTTCATCTCCTCTTTTACATGATAAACTTGTCCAGTTCCTTCAGTTGCTCTTCATATGACACATCCTGGTTCCTGATCATCCTCTAGTCCTTCTCAGAACCTATTTCATTTTATCAGTACTTTTTAAATTGTGGTGTACAGAAGAGGATCATGGTGGGATGACTTTATTTAAATAAAGTTACATAACTTTATTTTAATTATTTTAATCCAAAATATATATTCAGAATTCTAAATTTTAATGTTTCTTAAAATAAAAAACCACTATAATAGAATTATTTCTGTGCTATTTTGCTATTCCATTCCCTCAGCTAAATTTTACCTATTGATTAGTATTAAAGCAAGCACAGCACATCATTTAGCATCTTCTGAAGGAAACATTTGATCATGAAGATTAGTCAGGAATTTCTTGGCAGGACTATGCTTAGTAGACTTTTGTAATGTTCTATAGTTGTCTATACTCCGTGAAATTTGATTTCAGAAAGCATTATTCTTATCTTCCCCTTGGATGAGTAAACAGTATTAGATACTGATAACAGTATTGCTTTCACTAGTTTCTTCACTTATCTTGTCACATACTTTTTATAATATTACTAACTTAATTTACTTGAATTTCTGAGTTGTATGAATATTTAAACACTGCAACGTCTGTGAGCGTTCTGCTATGTTTGTTCCTTTAGAATAAGTTAAATTCTTCTTCAAATTTCTTCTAAACATAGGAATCATCCTATGGGAGATTTATTATTACTAGATTTCCCCCCCTTGAAAACATCAGCTGTCTTCCTTGCAATAACTATGTGAGGGATAGAAATGAGTAAATCAATCTGTACACTAGGAGTTCTACGAAATTAGAGCACAAAGGATAATATTTCAGGAATCATTTATTTCTAATGGAAAGCAATGAAACTTCCCAGGACTACCATTTCACACAGAATGAGCATTGTTGATTTCCTGCAGTGAATCAGGGATAAACTTTATGATCCTGGATATTCTATATCATGTTTCAATAATTTCATTCTGTTCCATTACACAAATTGGAATCCTTTATATATGAAAGAAAATCTTGGGCTTTATGAAGGTTTTACCATTTGTAAAGAATAAAATCTCTGTTGTAATACTACAGTTCTGAAAGCTTTTATTTTTCTGTGTACTAGGGATGAGAAAAGATTTTAAGTAAAGTGAACCACATGCTTTAAGAATTTAGTTTTATGTAAATTTCTGTTAAATCATTCTTCACTATGTCAAGGGAGGGGCAACTCTATTTTAATCTTTGGCTTTTTCATTAATTTGGTTGACTCCTATGAATAGTTTACATTGTTTCTTTTTACTACATTGCATAGTGCATATAACTGATGTTTAGAAAAGAAATCTTAATGGAACTACATGTTTCATAGAAAAAACATTAAAAAAGCTATAGTATTGCAAGTGTATTATGCATGCAAAGCATTAGAAATACAAATCCAAAGTGGGATTTTAACTTTTTTATTTTTTATTACTGAAATCTTCCTCGAATAGTCAGTCAAAATATAAAATCCTGCACTACATATAGAATAGAATAGAATAGAATAGAATAGAATAGAATAGAATAGAATAGAATAGAATAGAATAGAATAGAATAGAGCTGGAAGGGACCTTGGAGGTCTTCTAGTCCAGTCCTCTGCTCAAGCATTTCAGACAAGTGACTGTCTAGTCTCTTCTTAAAAACCTCTAGTGATGGAGCGCCCACGATTTCTGAAGGCAAGCTGTTCCACTGGTTAATTGTCCTCACTATTAGGAGGTTTCTCCTTAATTCCAGGTTGCTTCTCTCTTTGATCAGTTTCCAACCATTGTTTCTTGTCCTGCCCTCTGGTGCTTTGGAGAAGCACCAGAGGGCAGCCCCTCAAATACTGTGGCAGCCCCTCAAATACTTGAATACTGCTATCATGTTATCCCTAAATCTTCTTTTTAGACTAGCCAAACCCCTGCAGCTGTTCTTCATATGTTTTAGTCTCCAGGCCTTTGATCATTTTAAGTGCTCTTCTCTGAACTTTTTCCAAAATCTCAACATCTTTTTTGTAGTATGGTGACCAAAATTGGTTGCAGTATTCCAGGTGTGGTCTTACTAGGGTTTTATAAAACGGTACTATTTATACAACCCAGGATTGTATTAGCTTTTTTGGCTGCTGCTGCACACTGCTGGCTCATAGTCAAGTGATCGTCCACTAGGACTCCAAGGTCTGTCTCACAGTTACTGTTTTGGAGCCAGGTCTCGCCTAATCTGTATTTATACTGTACCTTTGATTTTTCCTGCCTAAATGTAAAACTTTGCTTTTCTCCACATTAAAACTCGTTTTGTTGGACAGAGCCCATTGCTCAAGTTTGTCAAGATCTTTTTGGATCCTGAGCTTGTCTTCTGGGGTATTGGCTATTCCTGCCAGTTTAGTGTAATGTGCAAATTTGATGAGTTCCCCTTCTATTCCCTCATCTAAGTCATTTATGAAGATATTAAAAAGTACTGGGCCTAAGACAGAGCCTTGTGGTACCCCACTGCTTACTTTCCTCCATGTAGATGTAGTACCATTAAGGACTACTCAATGAGTTACAAATCCATCTGGTGGTGATGTTGTCTATCCCACCTTTTTCTACCTTACTAAGTAGCAGATTGTGGTCTAGTTTGTCAAATACCTTACTGAAATCTAAGTATACTATGTCTACAGCATTTCGCTGGTCTACTAATTTAGTCACTTTATCAAAGAATATATGAGATTGAAAGTCTAGTTATATATGAGAACTTTTTTTTTTCTGGCCAGATTTTGTAAAGCATCAAGCAAAGAATCTTTTCTTTTGTAGAATTGTTCAGCTCAGGTTCTTATATAATTACAGAAAAGCCTATAGGGTCTTGTGTGCATAGTCTACACCTGAGCTATAACAAAAGGTAATTATATCCAGACTGGTATATATTTCAAACTACCCATTTCTGGAGGAGGGGAAACCCATTTCTGTTTCTAATGTATTATTTTTGTGTATTTTAAACATACTTGTAATTTGCAAGGCTGTTTAGTTGATAGTATTATTATAAACCCGTGGAATGTATATTTTGAACAGATGGAGCTACAAATTATAACCATACGCACAAAAAGTATACAGAAACCATTATGAGTATAGGTGAATCACCTTTGTTACCTTCTGTATAATAATGCCCTTTGGATACTGGACTAAGGGCCTTAGCTAGTATCATTATGAAACCATTTGCTGAACTCTTTGTATTATCTTAGTACAATCTGTATTACAACAATAGATATAAATAATAAATAATACTATTTAGTACTATTTAGTACATATTTTTGCTAAAAAAAATCTGTTTTATATGATGATTCTTTATCTGTCCATGCAAACAGAATCATGCTACTTTTATACTCCTTATATACATTAGAAATGAACAGCTATTGCAATGTCTACTTAGGATGATGATCCTAAAAGTGTACAAGTTTGCTAAGAGTTCGTATCATTTTTTTACATAATCACTTATGGTTTCTAATCATACATTTGATGCATTTATGCAGCTCATTGAAAGTATTGAGATTATTCTCATTTCTCTTGGTTTTACTTGAAAAAGTCAAATGTACAATATTTACAACAATCTCTTATCAAACTTGACACCAACAGCATAATACCTTTGACTTTGGCTAAGAACCAAATGATTGTGGGATGGCCAAAGAAACAATGTCCCTATTTTCCTGGATTGTTTTTTTTTAGGGTTATATAAAGTTCAAAATGACACATAATTATTTGGACAAAAGTTTAATCAAGGTTTAGATCATTTTTAAATGTGTAAATAATATAAATAAGGAGATTATCAAGTGCAGTGCTATTATCATTTTGGCAATGGACTTTAAGTATGTATTCCTTTTTATTATGTTCCATTCTGATAATCTTTAGCAAAAATATGGTGTGCTTCCATACAGCTATAATACAGGTTTTGTCCCAATGTTGGGGTTTTTTTTGTCTAAATTACATTTCAAATAGAAAACTCAAGTAGAGGTAGTCCTCTCTTAATGACACTAATTGGGACTGGCAACTCTGGTATTAAGTGAAGCAGTCACTAAATGAGAATTCATATGACCATATCTGTGCTTGGAATGGAAAGAGATACTATTCAGTTTTACACCTTGAGCTTTTGTTTGCCTCTTAACCACTTCCCCACCTTTGGAGTGCTCACATGTTTATTTACTGTCATGTATACATCAAAACCAATGTGATTGCACTGAGGCACAGCCTGGGAACTAGGGCACATTATACAAACAGTTTACTCTCTTGAAATTCCTTTCCCTGCAGTGCCTCATCTTTGCAAGGGGATTGAAAGAATAAGCAAGCAATTTCTATAAGCAATCTCTCCTTTGCCTGATCTTTTCTGCTGTAGAGAGTCCATAACTATTTAAAATAAGGAAAATGGGAGGAAAAAACCTCTCATATTTAAACATCTAGTATTAACAGTGGTATGATTCATATGATTCAGTGATATATTTTTAGTCACAGAACAATTTGTAACTGATAAATAGGCATTTAATTGGTATGAAATATATTATCAGATTAGGGGGAGGGGCCGTTCATGATGCGTGTGTGTGTGTGTGTGTGTGTGTGTGTAACTATAAGGGATACTCTTTTATGATATTAACATTGCTTATATATATATTGTGTTTGGAATAATTACATTGTGATCTTATTGTTTGTTCTAATTAATTGAAGGAAGCTTTTGCAGACTTAAAGATGGAAAGACTATACATAAGAAATAAAAAAATGGATGACAAGGAGGCATATTAGCAAGTAGCAATCTACATCTACTTTTTACAGAATGAATACCCCTTAAAAGGTGAGTATTTTTCAGGTTCAGATCTTAACCATCAGATCTGTGCCAAGATATTTCTGGAAAAACATAGTAATATTTTAAAAAGGTAATTTTAGTCATTTGGTTAGCTATTACAGAAAACACAGCTAAGTCATACTGTAAGCATGTAATTTTAAATTCTTACCTCCTTTATGAAAGGGACAACCAGCAGGAATAGAATTTGATAACATCAGACTTCCAGTTAGGCGTCACGGTGTGACGGGTGCAGGAGGACGGGGCTGCGTCTTCCACGTTTGGTTTTGCCCTGCTGGGGACCCTAAAAAGGGTTGAAAGTCGCCCTGGAGAGGCGATGAAGAAGGAGTGGACTCTCATCAATCATGGAAGGGCAGTGGCCCTTCCGCTGGATCCGAGGAAACCCTCCAAACCAGCATGGGAAAGACTGGCTACATTCGTGTGGCCAGTCAGAAGCTGCTGGCAACCGAAGATAAGCACTAACTAGCAATTTTTGAGCAACGTGAATGGAACTGGGTGAGACTTTATCCTCTTTTTATGACCTTAATACTACTCTCCTGGAAAAAAGAATGCCCAAAGCAAAGAATCCTCCCCGATGAGAGAGGGAGGATAAGGTTTTGGCCCGTTCTCTCAGGAAAAGAAAAGCAGCGAATTAATTACTTTGGGGGGAATTAGAGAAAACTACAAGATCAATTTGGAATTAATACAGATATATAGCCTTGAAATTTGCGGACTAAAAGTACCTTTGAGACTTTTTTTTAGAAAAGATATTTGAATATCTGTAAAATAGGCTTGGATTTGGAAAGCTGGAAGACAGTGTCAATGACATTTAGTGGTGAATCATGGCATTGCAATTTATTATACTTAAAGGAAACTTGGCTTGAAGCCCGGACTTAGATAAGACTCTTTGTTGTTCCTGGAAACTTTCACTTTTGCAGACTGTAGCTGGAAAAGGGGGGAAAAACCCTCTTGGGCTGCTTATCTGTGTTGGGGACCCTATTGGACTATAAAGACTACAAAAACAAAATGGGTGTTTCATACTTAGCCTCAAATGGTAAAAAACCATCTTTAACACTTTTTTCCGAAGCTCCCAGCTTGATATACCAACAAAAAATGTTAATAAATCTCAGAAAGAAATTCTTTCTATGTTGAAAGATAATTGTTTTATTTCATGATGAGACTAAAAATAATGCAAATGAGATAAAAGAACAATTTTCTAACCTAAATTTACAAACCCAGACAATGACTACAAAGAAGGAACTAGTAACCCAGAAAACAGAAGGAAAATTAGAAGAAATGGATCCAAAGATGGAGGACCTAAAGGAAGGAATTAACAGACAGATACAGACAAAAGAAAAATTAGAAGATGCAGTGATAACACCGGAAATGGAAAAGATATCTTACTTGTCAGGATCTCAGAACACATTTGAGGATAAGGAAGAAGAGCTAATCGAACAGATGATAAAGCTGCTAGGAGAAATGCTGAATATTGACAAACAAGAAATGAAAAGAAAAACTGAAGGAGAAGGATGGAGGCTGTTTAATGAATATAAATGGTTAAGCATTCTTCCAAAAATTCTCTTCCTCATTCCAAACAATATGTACAAAAATAGAGGAAGAATTACTTGATGATTCAAATGCACTGACTTGGAAAGTTATTTGGCAAAGGAAGAAAGCTAGAGTAAGACTGAAGAAAATAGAGGTTTCGACCTATTAGATAGGATATTATACTACTAAACAGATGTTTGAATATGGCTAAGAAAATAGATAACTGTTAGAAATAAAAGTATTATTATAATTAGGATAGGATTTGTAACTAGAATATTATACTTTGTTATGAGATGAGAAATATGAAAATTCTAAAAGGGTTTGAATAAGGGAAGCTTTTGGTTACCCAAATATAATTTATTATGAGAAAATTATAAGCGATAGATATTTTGAAATTGATGGGAAATTTTTAAAAAGTGGGAAAAACAGGATATTGATTGAACAAATGGATTTTAAATACAAATGCAATTGAGATATGTTCTGGCTAGAAAAGATATTATAAACTGACACTATCGATATTATGTATAATACCATAAAAATGTGATGAAGATGTCTATATTTAATTCTATATGTTTTAACAGTAACAAGAATTGTATTTGCCTAGTGTGGAAAAATGCATACCACCGGAAGAAGAGAGGATCAAGGAAGCACTGGATGGTGTAGTATTGGAACTAGACTGAGAAAGTTAATATGTATCACTGAATTACCAATGGACCCAGACAACACGTTGTTTATTAAGTACTCATGATTGCAAAATTAGAAAATTAATAAAATATGTATATAAAAAAGAATTTGATAACATCAATCTTTTCATTTCATCCAATAATATTTTTTTGGTAGAGAAGAAAATATGGCAAAAATTAGCCAAAAAACAATTTCATAGAATGCTTTTATGTGCTACTCTACATATTTAAGTAGATAGAAAGTAGTTAGACATTATATACAGTACATTGCAGGTATTAAAAGAAAGGAGCCAAGTGAAACATTGAGATTTTCTTAATGAACCAGATATATAACAATACACAGTGCTGCAGGATTCTAGGATACATAAGTGCAAGACTTCAGAATATGAGCTGGCAATGTTTTACATGTGATTTGAACTTCCGGCACTCTCATTTTTTAAAGATAGCTAAAGTTATTTGAAAATAACTACTTCACTTCACATGAACATTAAAGTATGTTTATAAACAGGGTCAGTATTTTTTTCATCGGTAAAAAATAACTATATTTATAGTACATCCGTATGTTTAATGTGAGCAAAACTGTCCTAAGAATAAGAGCATTAACAATCAAGAATCTCTTGCTTCTCAATGGAAAAATATACATTATATAGGCATAATAAAAATTCAGCCAAAAAGTTAAAAAAAGTTGAAGTTGTATTTGTCCAGGTCAAATATAAAAGGAAAGGGTGTTACTTGGTTCCAGATTCTTGTTATTAAAGTTCACTGCACTAATCACTTCTACCATTTTATCCCAACAAGGCTGTTCTCATGAGTCAAGGGTAAATTTAAGTGAAACAAAAGCGGAGAAACAAATACTGTGAGCATATAAAAAAATGGTGCACCCTCTTTGGGTTTTAAAATACTTCATATGTGATTTGAACACATCATGATTTAAACAACCATGTGTTGTAACGGGAAATAAAGATTTTTGCCAAACCAATAGCAACCATCCCCATTATTCTAATAGGACTGTGGAGGGATATTTGAAAACATTTCCTGCACCCTTGTTGTCCTCTACTTCTCCAAAGTTCTAATGCCAGGCTCCAGGGTTCTTCACTTTATTGAAGGTTTCTTCAACTTGTCCTCACAGATTGATTGATCCTTGCAGAACAATGTCAGTTTCAGTCCAATTGTGGCTTACTGCTAATTCTTCATACAAAGTTGGATGCCTGTGAATTCAGACATTTATAGAAATCCTTTGCTTGTTTATGACTCTTTAGAAACACAAGAATTTACAATAGCATTCATAGTTATACTTTTGCTTAAAGGAGTAGAATAGCACAGATCAAACTAACAAAGTTCTTTCAGTGATGGAAGAGAAATTCTTTAGTTGACATACTTTCTGTTTTACCATAAGAGAAACAAGAGGAGGGCTGTGCTTTTCCTGTAAAGGTTCATAAAATCAAACATGAAGCCTATATTTAAGTTATGTTTTTTCACTGTGCCCAAAGGCAGAGGTGGATATGTTGAAATGATTAAGCTCATTTAACTTAAAGTACATTTGAAAACAATTTGTAAAACAAGAATAATAGTCACGGAACTCTGGAATTCAGACTCTCTCAACCAGTGCTGGAGGCAAATGGAAATACAGCCAAAGATATGAAATAAAATGTTTGTAGTTTTATATTAAGCATTTTAAACTGAAGAGAACAATTTGATTGTGTACCATGATATGCCATATCAGTTTAAATGGCATCATAATGGCATTAAAGTTGTAATAACTTTGACTCCAGTTTCTATATTTTTGTTTGTTTGTTTAACTGTCATAAAAACAGATATCACTTAAAATCTCTTGGTTTTCATCCAAACACCTGCTATAGCATCTGTTCATAAATTTTTCATATCATACTGAGCCCAACTTTCAGTTTGCTTTGATTGAAGGCCTTGTGGAATAATTTCTTTAGGGGACTCCTGTCTCTCATACTGTTGAGTTAATGAAAATGCTTTATTGAGATGCACAACATGGACCAACTAAACAGTGTCAAGAACCTGATGACCTGGTGCCTCTATGTTTGGGGTACTGATTATTGCTAAACTATTCATTTCCTAATGTTCTTCATACTCGCATTGTGATTCAGCAGAACTGCCAGGTCATTAATTAGTGCTTGCCTTTCTGAGAGCTTCCTTAATGCATGTTTTTAAATGCCAGGCCCAACCACAAAGCTCTTTAGACCCATAATCTTCAGAATAAAATTTGTGGCTCAATTTCCATTTGCCTACATTTCATCTGTAATGAGGACGTGTCTGCTAAAGACATCTGTTTCACTGTGGCATCCTTTCATTTTAATGGCAAATAATAGAGTTCAGCTTCCTAAGATTAGAGGTTATAAGGTAGGCCTCTGAGCCCGCTTGGCTTCCTTGTTGAAATGTTCTGCCAGTCATTTAATATATGCAACAGAGGCCAGCAATGCTGTGCTTTGTTCTCTTGTTGTATACCTCCTCTCCTTTTCACTAAAAGTAGAATTATCATTTTTAAACGGTTTGTTCGGCAATGGAATAGAACTGAGTGTCAGTATCTGCTTTTATGGACTTGGCAATAATATTATTTAATTCTACTGAAATATAGGGTAAATAAGCAGGCATCACAGCTAATTATATGGTTGAAAATATATAGTGGTGCTAAAAAAGAACATAGCTGCAGAAATATATCTCTGCTGTCTTACCCACTGCTGTCCTTGACTTTGTTGAGATCAGACAATAAAACAATAAAAACATTGCATTACTTTAAAATTCCAAATCTGTTTTTCCTGATGCAGGTATTCCCCTGTGTGATTTCTATCTTTTAAGAGCTTGCAGATGGAAGTGTCTATCTTTCTTATAGCAATCTAGGTTAGAAAGAAATCATGCAGTATTTACATAGAAATACCAATTTAAGAGGAAACTGTACACACATACATACACACACACATACACAATCAATCAATCTCACTGAGTTCAGTGGGGAGTTCTATCAAATAAGTGGACATAGGATATCAGCTTTACTATTTTACATTACTAGGAGAGCTGTATGAATTTTGAACACTGAAATGATTGTTTGCTCAACATAATAAATCAGTCTGTAATTTATATTTGATTATATATTTTCTTTCAAGTAATATCTTTTAAATGTATTGTCATACAATTATTATTCTTATTATTAAGAAAAAGAAATCCATTGCATATCAATTGTGATTGGAGCCCTTGGAGCAATCCCTAAAGGATTACTTCGATATCTGGAAATATTGAATTTATCAGACTTTAACATCCTAATTTCACAAAAACTCCACCCTGCTTGAAAATGCCTATATTTGTAGATGCTGTATTAATAATTCTTAGGACCTTGGTTAGAGTTTGAATTATTAAGTTTCACCAATCTTAATCTGTAAATCTAATTGTAGATTACGTACACATAATAATACAGTAAAACATCAATTTAATGCACTTTGAATTAGCATACTTTAAATATAATACACGAAACCTTTGAGCATATTATGAGTATTTTCACATATCCATTATACTTAAACAAAATGTATAACATATGCATGCATATAAATTTCAATAAATAAATAAAAAATCCCATCTCCGTTGAATAACAGTTCTGCCACAGATTAATAGATTATCATCTTACACTTTCTTAACAAAAGGTTTGTGTATTAAACAGCATTCCTTTAAAAATAAATTAAAATCCCTTTCCCTATAAACTTTACCTAATTTACAAATATATCTTTTATTAATAGCATTTATTGTAGTTCTGTGATAAAGATTTTAACCAAATGCTGTGGTTGAATAAGAGCAAGAACACTAAGTTAGAAGCATGGAGGTATTATCATTACATTTTCCCCTTTTTTAAAAAAAAACCAGCAATCTATCTGGCAAATTGCTACATAGAATTACAAATGCACTAGGATATACACAAATGAAGCTGTATAAACCATTCACTAGAGACTCTAGTTCTATTGAATAAGCTCATATAAATGGGCCTATAAAATCTGTGCAGATAGTTCTCTCAAAAGTAATTTGTCCTCTTTGTTAGCTGACTAAGCAGGAAACATGTCATGTAGAAGGAAGACTGACAAAGTCCTTTCAGTCTTACAGTATGCTGTCATAATACTTTGAATGGCAGTCACTGATATTGTGAGATCCTGTGCTTCTGAATAAGAAGCTATGCAAGGCCAGAAAACAATTTAACTTTCTGTCAGTATCCAAGGGTTCTGCACAATAGCAATTATTCAGAAATGAAAAATGTGTCAGAAAGGGAAAAAGTAAATATGAAAGTAAGCTACAACACAGGATCCTATCAGTATTACAGGCCACCCAATCAATCAGAAGGAATAGATGAACTCTTTGCCAATCAGTTAACAAATGTATGTAGGAAGCATACCACGGTAGTAATGGGAGACTTCAACTATCCAGATATCAACTGGGAGACAAACTCTGCAGCAAGTGGGAGATCAAACAGATTCTTAACCAACCTAACCGACAACTTTATTGTCCAAAAGGTAGAGGAGGGAACTAGAAGTAAAGCTATACTGGACCTAATCCTTACTAATTGAGAAGAAGTGATAGAGGGAGTTGAAGTTGCCGGAACCTTGGGTGAAAGTGACCACGTCATGCTGAAATTCAATATAATGCAAACACAAGCAATAGAAAATAATCCAACCAGAGTCTTAAACTTCAAAAAAGCTGATTTTAACAAACTCAGAGAGAACCTAGGAAAGATTCCATGGACGAAAATCCTAAAGGGGAAAACAACTCAAGAAGCATGGGAAACACTGAGGAGTATGATCATAGGGGCCCAGTCCAGCGCAATACCACTGAAAAAGAGAAACAAGAAATTCAAGAGGAAACCAGCATGGCTGCACAAAGCTATCTCTGACAAACTGAAAGACAAAAAGTACAAGTACAAAAAATGGAAAGAGGGTCATATAACTAAGGCTGATTATCAGCAGACAGCCAGAACATGCAAAGAGGAAGTCAGGAAAGCAAAGGCTCAGAATGAACGAAGACTTGCAACAGAAATCAAGGACAATAAAAAAAGTTTCTTTCAACATATTAATAACAAAAAAAAAGTCAAGGAAACTGTAGGTCCACTAAAGAGAGAAGATGGCAAGGAAGTAACAGGCAGTAGGGAGAAAGCAGAACTGCTTAACTCATTCTTTGCATCAGTCTTCACACAAAAAGAAATTATAGCCCAACATACCAAAAAACTACTGCAAAAGACAAACTAGAAACAAAAATTAAAATAAGCAAGAAAATGGTAAGAGAACACCTATCCGATCTTGACGAATATAAATCACTGGGACCCGACATATTACATCCCAGAGTTCTGAAGGAGCTGGCAGATGTTATCTCAGAACCATTGTACCGTTTCTTTCAAAAATCCTGGAGCACCAGGGAAGTACCTGATGATTGGAAAAGGGCTGATGTGGTTCCCATGTTCAAGAAAGGGGGGAAAAACAGACCCAGGAAACTACAGACCAATCAGTCTAACATCAATACCTGGGAAGATCTTGGAAAAGATAATTAGAAAAACAGATCTGTGAACAACTAGAAGCAAACAAAGTTATAACCGGTAGCCAGCACAGGTTTGTCAAAAACAGATCATGCCAAACCAATCTTATTTCATTCTTTGATAAAGTGACAAAATTAGTAGACCAGCAAAATGCTGTGGACATAGTATACTTAGACTTCAGTAAGGCATTTGACAAAGTAGACCACAACCTGCGGCTTACTAAGCTAGAAAAAAGTGGGATAGACAACAAAACCATCAGATGGATCTATAGCTGGCTGTCAAACCATACTCAGCGAGTAGTCCTCAATAGTACTACATCCACATGGAAAGAAGTAAGCAGTGGGGTACCACAAGGCTCCGTCTTAGACCCAGTACTCTTCAATATCTTTATTAATAACTTAGATGAGTGAATAGAAGGGGAACTCATCAAATTTGCAGATGACACCAAACTGGCAGGAATAGCCAACACCCCAGAAGACAAGTTCAGGATCCAAAAAGATCTTGACAAACTTGAACAATGGACCCTGTCCAACAAAATGAGTTTTAATGTGAAAAAAAGCAAAGTTTTACATTTAGGCAGGAAAAATTAAAGGTTTAAGTACAGATTAGGTGAGATCTGGCTCAAAAATGTCAATTATAAGAGGGACCTTGGAGTCTTACTGGACGATCACTTGACTATGAGCCAACAGTGTACAGCAGCAGCCAAAAAAGCTAATACAATCCTGGGTTGTATAAACAGAGGCATAGAATCAAGCTCACGCGAAGTATTAGTACCACTTTATAAAACCCTAGTAAGACCACATCTGGAATACTGCAACCAATTTTGGTCACCATATTACAAAAAAGATGTTGAGACTTTGGAAAAAGTTCAGAGAGGAGCAACTAAAATGATCAAAGGCCTGGAGACTAAAATATAAAGAACGGCTTCAGGACCTGGGTTTGGCTAGTCTAAAGAAAAGAAGATTTAGGGGTGACACGATAGCAGTATTCCAGTATCTGAGGGGCTGCCACAAAAAAGGGGGTCAAACTATTATCCAAAGCACCAGAGGGCAAGACAAGAAACAATGGTTGGAAATTGATCAAAAAGAAAACAACCTGGAATTAAGGAGAGATTTCCTAACAGTGAGGACAATTAACCATAGAAAATGAGATGCCAGATGTTCAGGCTGGTTTTGAAAAAAACTAAGGAACATGAGACATTATTGCAGATGCATTCTGGATAATTCAGAAAGCCAAAGAATATAAAATATAAGTCAGTATGTCCTTCATTGATTACAGAAAACTCTTCAGTTGTGTTGCTCTTGTCAAACTGGGATATGCTCAGAAAAATGGGTATTCCAGAATATCTCATTGTTCTCATGAGAATCTTATATATAAGTCAGGAAGGCACACTATGGGCAGAACATGGTGAAACAGACTGGATCCAGGTTGGCAAAGGAATGTGGCAAAAATATTCTCAACTAATTTAATATCTTCTAGTAATGCCCTTATTGTTTCTTACTGTACATCCAACAAAGATTTAACAGCCAATGAAGAGCTACTCTATGCTGTAGATATTGTAGGGGAAGAACTATGTTAGTGTATGCTGAACATGCTGAAAGTGTATCATGACCTGGCTAAAACAATTTATCTCTCCAGACTCTGCCCACCTACTTAGTAGTAAGGCAGACTAGAACTAAAAAATGGAATGATTTAATGGAATGCCATCTTACTGACTAGTCTGCCAATCTTAATTGTAAACTTTAAGTAGCAGGAACAGTGCCTCTCTTCTAATCTATCCTCAACTTCTTGTCCTGATAGACTACAGAAACACAGGATTTAATATTCCCTGTGATAACCACTTGTCTTTCACAAGGCTAATGGCTGTCCCATGCATTAAATGATCCACACACTGGATTTCTTATTTTATTTGCATGAATTGAGATGGTCTAAAGTGGGGGACACCACTTAACTACTGTATATTATCACTGTGAATTTTAGACTGGCAGCTGATAAAGCCTTCCACAGTAACGGAGGACAGGTTAAAAAGAATTCACTCATGTGCCTGATGTATCCACCTGTTCCATTGGGCAGGCGCTGCAACAAAGAATGCACCTCTTGAATTCAATTACCAGACACTGTTTAACTAAAGAGCTCTGAAACCTATGCAGACTGTCATATTTGGGGGAATGGGCAAAAACCACTGGAGACAAATAATCTGCCTTTATAGTATACAGAACTAAAGGTCACAGTCACTAAAATAGCAGTGGTGTTGTATGGGTACAGCAGGTTTCCCCATCCAAATACCTTAATCAGATGATTATTGTAGAGGAAGGAGTGGCAAAACTGGAGGGTGGAGTTAAAAGAGGGATCAGTCTACAATCTCTACATAGCCACAAGCGTACTAAGTCCAGCCCCCCCTTGAATTCTGTTGACCCTTATCCAATTCCTAGCACGTGCTAACCATTATTTGAGAAAATTAATATCAGGTACAAAAGATCAGATCACATGTGAAGGTACAATTAAACTGATTTATTGCTACTCATGCTACTCATCCAAACATGTCATGATATGTTACTTTTGAATGTTTGTCTACATTTGCCAACATTGAGCTAAGTTGTAATCTATTGTCTCCAGGCTCTTTAGTGCTGCAAGCTTACTACCTTCTCAAGTACCCTCCTGAAAATTGTCCAGAACGGTTGGATGATTTATTAACAATGTATTGTTACCTCTGTTGAAAATATGTTCCTACTACAGTCAGAATTGCTATAGTTAGATTAATGTAATGTGAAATTTTTGGCTAATACCATAGTTTTTACTGGAAGTTTAACTAAAGCTTAACTAAAATAACAAAAGTCTTTTTCATTACTCCAGGACTTTTAAGGAACAATACTAAATACACCCTTTTTAATGGTTCAGAATATCAACCTAAAATATATCACCCACCTGTGATTTATTCCCTTTTGAATGCATTTGTTACTTTAGAGACAAATATTTTCATTTCTTTCTTCCTTTCCAGTTTTTAAAAACTGTATTAAACTGTTTAAAATGATATTATAGCCTTCTTTGGTTCCACTTACTGGCAGAACTGCCACCACTGAGTTTTTATTATGCAAATTGCTGCAATCTGGTTAGTTCCTTCCTTTTTTTCTTTACAAAAGGGGGATGCAAGTGCTAATCAAAATCTCACAATTTCCATATTAATGATGTTTTCGTAATCACACTTACTTGATATGCACTGTGAACTGAATAGAGAATTTTAATTTTTCTTTAAAGAACAGAGTAATAAAAATTTGATTTTTTATGAAATAAGTATTTGAGTTTTGAAATGACCACCAATTGTCCAGTACTGGATTGTTTGCATTGCTCATATTGTTAAAGATGAACTATTTGTCATTAAAACATCAACTTTTTCTTGTAGTACCTGAAATGTCCACAACTGGAATGAAGCACAGTCAGTTAGATTGGTCTGATAATGCTGTGCAAGTGCTAAGATCTCCCTTGGAAGCGATACTTCCCATATTCTGTCTTGATACCTTTTACCAAAAAATTAAGAATATGTACTGTTTCATCTTTTCTGCAATTTGTCTGTTTTACTCATCTTTAAATAATTTGTGAAAAGAAAATGTTTAAGTATATTCTTTTATCTTTCTTTCACCCTATGAACATGACAGCCACATATTAATGCTAAAAAAAAATAAGACAGTGCTACTGCAAATATCATTTTCCCAACAGAGCGAGTTTCTGCTGTAATACAGATCATGGAACATGTGCTTCACAATATACCAGGAATATTTAGTGGATTTGGGACATCTTCTGTAAGTTCGCTCATTTAGCATGCCTTGGTTCAAAAATTGTTTCCATATGATGTACTGTTTCACCCAGGTAAAGGTCACAACAATGAGAGTTTTAGTAATATGTAGATTGTCTTATAACATTTCAGCAAGATTTTATATTCTTCTCCTAATCTGTATAATTAAAATATTTCAAGATAATCATTTATCATATATTTTATATGTTGTTTATAATTACGTGAACAAACGAAATATAACGATAGAGCCAATATTAATTTCTTACAGTACAAGATTATGCTTTCTTACTTACGTAGTATGCTGCTTAAAAGTTACACTCTCAAGGGTAGATTAGCCTGTCTTAGTTATAAACCAGTAAAACAGCTGCTGCTGGGAACCTTCTTGTCTCTTTTTAAGCAGTATAAATAAAAACTTATTGTAGCTGTTAATTGCTTTGTATCTTTAGAAATTAGAGAACAAACGGTATGCCCTGGCACAATCTCTGGAGACAAGTGATGTCTTTCTGTTTTCTTCACTTAAAACAGAACCCAAAGCAATATCATTTTTTTCTATTTCCACTTCAAATGCATATGCAGGCATATGGACATGTTTTTGGAATGTCTGTCTGTCCGGAATGGAACAGGAGATAAGTGATAGATGATAGATAGATATAGATGATAGATGAAGGGAGGGAGGGAGGGAGGGAGGGAGAGAGAGAGAGAGAGAGACAGGAAGGCAGGCAGACAGACAGAGACAAATATAATGCTGCATTATGCTGTATTAGATTTCCTATATATTTTACATAAATGAAATATTTTCTCTCTCCCCCCCCTCTCTCTTTCTGTATGTATGTATGTGTGTGTGTATGTGTGTGTGTAAAGAAACAATAGACAGGACTGTGCTATTCCACACAATATTTTAAATATTTTATTCTATTACAGATAATGTATTTTCTTAATTTAAAAAATAAAAAAAATTGAGATGTATTTGTACCTTTTGCTTATTTGCATTAGGTATTTTACAGGTTGATAGTACAAACAGTTTTTATGCCACTTTTATTTTCTACTTTTGAAAAACTAAATAATTTCATTATTTCTGAGTTCTGAAAGCACCCAAGTTTGCTATTTCACTGATTAAAACCATTTCCAGAGTTTGAATAAATTTGTATTAGATACATATATCGTATGAAGCCAGTCAATCATTCTCTTCCCCGTGTCAAAAACTCCAAACATTAACTGAGTTTGAATTATAATAAGTGAATCAAGGAACCATGAGCAAACATTACACTGTGAAATAAAAAGTGTTTAAACTCATTCATGTGAATCAACATCTATACTTTGTTCAATATACAGTACTTTTGGAGAATTCATCTTTTCTCCAGGTTACCCATTCAGTCAAGTATCACAAAATGTTTCATTGCAGCCTTTATCTAACATTTCAAATAAAAGACTGAAGTCAGGCATTTCTAAGGGAAACAAATTCACTGAATCACACTATTTGTTATTTCTTATTGAACATCAAATAGTTCACTAAAGTTCTTTGTTGAAATATCTAAACAGAGTCAAAATCAGTGGTGGGATTCAGCCAGTTCGCACCAGTTCAGCAGAACCGGTAGCTAATTTTTTGTTGCCCAGGCCCAGAATGCACTTCCACACAGAGAACCGGTTGTTCACATATTTGAATCCCATCACTGGTCCAAATGATATAACTCTGCAATGCTATGTGGCAGCTATTGTTGTTTCCGTACGGTAACTGTGACTGAAAATACAATTCCACTAGTATCATGCCAAACCAATCTTGTTTCATTCTTTGATAAAATGACTAAATTAGTAGACCAGCGAAATGCTGTGGACATAATATACTTAGACTTCAGTAAGGGATTTGACAAAGTAGGCCACAACCTGCTAGAAAAAGGTGAGATAGACAACAACACCATCAGATGGATCTGTAGCTGGCTGACAAGCCGTACTCAACAAGTAGTCCTCAATGGTACTACATCCACATGGAGAGAAGTAAGTAGTGGGGTATCACAAGGCTCCGTCTTAGGCCCAGTACTCTTCAATATCTTTATTAATGACTTAAATGAGGGAATAGAAGGGGAACTCATCAAATTTTTAAGAAGAGACTAGACAGTCACTTGTCTGACATGATATAGGTTCTCCTGCTCGAGCAGGGGGCTGGACTAGAAGCCTTCCAAGGTCCCTTCCAGGTTCTATTCTATTCTATTCTATTCTATTCTATTCTATTCTATTCTATTCTATTCTATTCTATTCTATTCTATTCTATTCTATTCTATTCTATTATTTTTGATCAGGAGAATTTGGTCTACTTCTCAAAAAAAAAAGCAACAAAATTGGAAATAAAAATGTTACACATCACCTTAGAAATGCAAAGAGTGGAAAATGAAATTGAAATTTAAAGAGAGGTACTAATAGCAGAATACCATCAGTGCAGTATGGTCAGTGAAAAATAGAACAGAACCTTCCATGCTAGGTCATAGTGATGAAATAACAACAACAACAATAATAATAAAGTTGGAAGGGACCTTGGAGGTCATCTAGTCCAACCCCCTGCTCAAGCAGGAAACTCTATACCATTTCAGACAAATGGCTGTCCAGTCTCTTCTTAAAAACTTCCAGTGTTGGAGCATTCACAACTTCTGGAGGCATGTTGTTCCACTAATTAATTGTTCTAACTGTCAGGAAATTTCTCCTTAGTTCTAGGTTGCTTCTGTCCTAGAATAGTTTCTATCCATTGTTTCTTGTCCTGCCTTCAGGTGCTTTGGAGAATAGCTTAACTCCCTCTTCTTTGTGGCAACCCCTGAGATACTGGAACACTGCTACCATGTCAACCCTAGTCCTTCTCTTCATTAAACTAGACATACCCAATTCCAGCAACCGTTCTCTATATGTTTTAGCCTCCAGTCCCCTAATCATCTTTGTTGCTCTTCTCTGTACTCTTTCTAGAGTCTCAATATCTTTTTTACATCGTGGTGACCAAAACTGGATGCAGTATTCCAAGTGTGGCCTTACCAAGGCATTGTAAAGTGGTATTAACACTTCACATGATCTTGATTCTATCCCTCTGTTAATGCAGCCTAACACTGTGTTGGCTTTTTTGGCAGCTGCAGCACACTGGTGGCTCATATTTAAGTGATTGTCCACTAAGACTCCGAGATCCCTCTCACAGTTACTACTATTGAGCAAGTACCACATATACTATACCTGTGCATTTGGTTTTTCTTGCCTAAATGTAGAACCTTACTTTTTTCACTATTAATTTTATTTTGTTAGATAGTGCCCAATGTTCAAGTCTGTGAAAATCCTTCTGTATCTTAAGCCTATCTTCTGGAGTGTTGGCTATTCCTGCCAGCTTGGTGTCATCTGCAAATTTGATGAGTTTCCCATCTATCCCTTCATCCAAATCATTGATGAAGATGCTGAAGAGCACTGGGCCCAGAATAGAACCCTGGGGCACGCTACTACACACTTCTCTCCATGTAAATGCAGTTCCATTGAGGGCCACATTCTGAATACAGCCGGTCAGCCAGCTATGAATTCATCTGGTGGGGATGCTGTCTTAAACACATTTTTCTATCTTATCAAGTAGTAGGTTGTGGTCTACTTTATCAAATGCCTTACTGAAGTCCAAGTAAATTATATCCACAGCACTCCTTTGGTCCACTAATTTATCACCTGGTCAAAGAATGCAATAAGGTTTGTCTGGCATGATCTGTTTTTGACAAACCCATCTTGGCTTTTGGTAATGACTTTGTTTCTCTCTAGGTGTTCGCTGATTCATTGCTTGATTATCTTTTCCAGAATCTTCCAAGGTATTGAGGTCAGGCTGATAGGTCTGTAGTTTCCTGGATCCATTTTTTTCCTCTTTTGAAGGTGGGAACTACATCAGCTCTTTTCCAGTCCTCTGGTAGTTCCCCAGTCTCCAGGATCTTTGAAGATATAGTTCAGTGGCTCTGAGATCACATCTGCCAGTTCCTTCAGACCCTTGGGGTGTAATCCATATGGTCCTGGTGATTTGAACTTGTTTAGGGTGGACAGGTGCTCACTTACCATTTTCTTGCCTACCTTGTGTTTCTAATCTGTTTTTTAAGGTACTGTTTTTGACAGATTGGACTGTTTTTTCCCTTTGTGTAAAAGATGGATGCAAAAAACAAGTTAAGTAATTCTGCTTTCTCCCTGTTGCTTGTCACCTTCTTGCCACTTTCTCTCACTAATGGACCAATCATTTCCTTAACCTTTTTCTTGTTTTTTACATGTTGAAAGAAGCTTTTTTTGTTATTTTTGACTTTGGTCACAAGACTTAGTTCATTTTGAGCCTTAGCTTTCCTCACTTCATCTTTGCAGACTCGGACTATTTGCTGATATTCTGCTTTAGTTATGTGCCCCTCTTTCCACTTTTTATACTTGTCCTTTTTATCTTTCAATTTATCAGAGAGTTCTTTATGCAGCCATGCTGGTTTCTTTTGAGAGCTGTTATTTTTCTTCTTTGTTGGCATTGTGCTAGACTGGGCTTTTATAATCTCACTTTTCACAATTTCCCAAGCTTCTTGAGTTGTTTTCCCCTTGAGGATTCTCATCCATGGAATCCTGCCCAAGCTCTCTCTAAGTACAGGTTAAAAATCAAGAGATTCTAAACAAAATGACATTTAGCTGTCCGTGTAATTGTTGGTGCTGAGCAAGATGTAAATACTAAAAAAAAAAAAGTAAGTAGAAACATTTATCCCCAGTTATAAAATCAGGCTTTTCAAATTGGGTATTTGAAAAGGTTACTATTTCTCTGACTTGTACTTTAGTCTAGATGCTACTCGTTATTTTATAAAACTATTTACAGACTTGTTAATTTATGAATAGTTACATTTGTAACTGGCCTAAAGGTAAAATATATAAGACCTGTTTTGATTCTGAAAATAAAATTGTGTGCATGTATACTGTACCATCATCATGGTTTAGACATTTATAGCTAGAAGCCGAATTACTTACATATGTCTTTTTTAAAATCTGGAATTATGCTAACTATTCTTTATAACTCTATATTATATGGCTTTCTTGATATTTAACAATATTATGGAAATCTCAGAACTAATTCATAATTGCACTCTTAACCACTCATACATTCCCTACAATGTAACTTAGACTGACATGACTGGTTAGATTATCAATGACCTAATCTCATTTATGGCTGAATGAGTAATTACAAATTACATAGGTACAAATATTATACCATCAAATGTTAGCTTAGTAAATTCTTTTTTTCTAAAGAAGACAGTTCATGAATTAATTGAGTATCATCTAGTACTCTGCATCAAGTAGATAATAAAAGGTCAAATGAGGCATATATATGAGTGAAGCAGCTTTGTCCACTCATAAATAATGAATGACTGCATATGTTTCCTAGGAATGCACTAGGCTGCTTATATAACACTGAAAGTAATCAAATCATTTGTAGACTTTGTAAATAAATCTTAATCTCAATCCAATCTTAAAGATTTGTTCAAAAGGTCAATCAATATACCATAAAGTTTAATTAATGAATACATAGGCTAAATCAGAGGAATAGAAAGATCCTGCTAACTGACATGAATAGGTAAATTAATATTTGCACAATGTATAACTGTACTTCCTAAGGGTCTTTTGCACAGAATTGTGTGAAAATAGCTTTTGTCTAAAATAGAGGGTATTCTATTAGCTAATTGTGGAGCAATAACCTTTTGTCAAAGAATTTCACAAAACGGTGACTGAAAGGTTTTGCTTTGTTTTTCTTGCTTTTACTTATTACAGTTGATTGCATACTCAGCCAATGTTTTGACTGGATTTAACATTTTTGTCCACCTCCCGAGTCCTTTCCAAAGACCTGGAATAAGCAGATGTTGTTGTTTAATAATATTAAAGGTATTATGACAGGATGTAAACTGTTCCAAGTAAAGCTGCCTTTTACAATTGACTGATGATGATTTTGTGAATGTCAGTAATGTCCAAGTGGTGCACCAGATATTTTGGAATTGCACCCAGAAAGCCTATTTCTATTTGCTTTTTTTAGCCACAGTTGTGCTATTTCTATTGTCAGGTCCTTATAATTTGTGATCTTCTCCAGTTCTTTCTCTTCTATTCTGCTCTCTCCAGGAATTTTAAATGTCTACTATCCAGACCTTTTTTATTATTATTTCTTATCAATAATTGTTAAGTCAGGGATGTTGTGTGGCAGGTACTTGTCTGTTTGAATTCTAAGATCCAAAATCACTTTAGCTTCTGCAATTTCTATTACTTTGTCTATTTTGTGGTCTCACCAGTTCTTGCTTACAGGCAACTAACATTTCTTGCAGATTTCAATGTACCATTGTTGCTGCTTTCTCATGCCTTTGTTTGTAATAAGGAAGGAGTCCCATTTGCTCAATGGTTAGAATGCAGTATTGCAGGCAATCTCTGCTTGGAGTTTAATCCCTGACAAGATTCAAGGTTGACTTAGTCTTCCATCCTTCTGAGGTCAGTAAAATGAGGATCCAGATTGTTGGGAGCAACATGAAAATAATGCTGACATTATAAACCGCCTAGGGAATGCTGTAAAGCACTATGGGGCAGTATATATAGTAAGTCTAAGTACTATTACTATAAGTGTGTGCAATCTTCTTGCAGCTACCTAAGTGGTCCCCTTTTTCTTCAGCTTCTTTGTAGAGGCAGAATGAGCTGTCTGTTGCTACCTTCTCAAATCAGATTTTATATGCATTTATTTTTGAGACTTGATCTTGTGCCAGTATAATCTATGGTATATAGAACCCAAAGGTAAAAAAAACAACTTAGTTTTCCAGGAAAATTTTTCCCTTTGATGAACTGGCAAAGGAATGTAGATATTTTTTTAAAATAGAGGAGCTTTTGGGAAGAAGACTGAATGAATACTTTGATGAAGAACGTGTGAGGACTGGCAACAAAGATAGATCTAGTCTGAGTGTTTGTGACAAACCTGGGAGAGAAGTTATTATTGATGCTAGGACTTTTGATTTGAGAAGAACCTGGGCATTACTGAAGCAGACCAGGGCACAGTATGGAGGAGTGTGCTGAAAAAAAAGGAGGGAAAGTAGTATGGAATGGAATCTATTTCCACAGACAGCTCTGGTGGGAACCCGAAGAGAAAGACAGGAAAGTTCTACCAAACAAGGCCCATCCTATAGATAGGTAATACTGACAACTTCCCTTAGCCCTTTTCAAAACCTCTACAAAACAGGAATTAATAGTTTTAGAAACGTGCATACATGTTAAATCAAGATAATGGAATGCATACATATGCAGCTGTTGTATAATGTTCAGCAGAAGAGGAAATTTATTTTTGCAATGCATTTTAAATCTGAATGGCTTCATTTCTTCTTTGCTGATTATCAGTAGAAAGTGGCAGGAAAAAACAGAAGAGCTTTAGTTGTAAATAACCTTGCTAACGCTTGCTAAGAAATGCTATTTAAACTGAAAATAGATGTAATTTCTCTTAATGAAAGAGAAGGAAAGAAAATTTTATCAAATTTTGAAAACTCACAAAATGCTCATGATGCAAAGACCAAGGAGTATACTTAGTATTTCAAGTGAGGTTATGCTACATATTTATATAACATTATTAGTGGACAATGCTATTGTTTTTCCTTTTTTGTTTTTATTATTATTTTTTTTGTTCACAACAGCCCTACATAAAGCCAACATTTTCATTTCAACCAACATATCTATCACAATCCATGACTCCTCTTTGTGGGATAGCATAGCAATATATAACTGTTTCGTTGCCTTCTATGTATAATTTTTCACTTATTTACATTGATTCATATTTGTTATTTTCCCAAGCCAAATAAATTTATTTGAATAATTTATTAGTTATTTTTCAGAACCACATTCTTGCAAAGCAACACACATACATCAAATAAAAGTAATACAGTATTAGACAAATTAGTATTTATGTAATGCTTTGAAAAAGTAATTTCCCACCTGGACAGACATCCTAGTGAATCAACTTGTTCCTCAATGTTTTATACGATATGTGAAAGAACCTATGATTAAGCAATTACGATATTTTCTCAGATTACATCTCATTCCCAAAGGTACTGGGTCTCCATCCTCAGTCTACAATATATCTTCTCCCAGCTTATTATGGTAAATTATTTATATGATTGATTAGAGCAAAATGTGACTTAGAATGTATTCATGAATTATCATAGTTGCAAAAGAAAAAAAAAGCACATACACCAATCAACATGGAAAATCATAATGTTATCTATTTATGAAATTATGGTGACCAAAGTTAAGACAAGTTAAGCTGTTTTTATCAAAGTTAAGACAGTTAAGCTGTTTTTATCAGCCAACAAATAAGCAAGTAGCACTGTAATAATAATAATAATAATAATAATAATAATAATAATAATAATAATAATAATAATAATAATAATAATAATAATAATAATAATAATAATAATAATAATAATAATAATAATAATAATAATAATAATAAAAATTGGAAGGGACCTTGGAGGTCATCTAGTCCAATCCCCTGCTCAGGCAGGAAACCCTATACCATTTCAGACAAATGGCTGTCCAGTCTCTTCTTAAAAACTTCCAGTGTTGGAGCATTCACAGCTTCTGGAGGCAGGTTGTTCCACTGATTAATTGTTCTAACTGTCAGGAAATTTCTCCTTAGTTCTAGGTTGCTTCTCTCTTTGGTTAGTTCCATCCGTTGCTTCTTGTCCTGCCTTCAGGTTCTTTGGAGAATAGCTTCCCTCTTCTTTGTGGAGACCCCTGAGATATTGGAACACTGCAATCATGTCACCCCTAGTCCTTCTCTTCATTAAACTAGACATACCCAATTCCACCAACCATTCCTTATATGTTTTAGCCTCCAGTCCCCTAATAAAAACAGTTTATTGTTAAGGAAAGAATGGAATTAAATATTTTTATATATCAAAGATCCAAGTAAATTGTCATGATACAAAGATGGGAGAGTTGAACTTATATATGTAACAATATGGAAAGCTCTCTCAAGCAGTATTTCTCAATCTTGGCAGTTTTGAGACTTCATTGCTGGCTGGGAATTCTGGGAGCTGAAATTCACACATTTGAAAGCTGCCAAGATAGAGAAACACTGTTCTAGACTCTTGTTCCAAACAGTGTTCTTTTTATCCTTTTGTGTCTGGGCTGTTGACCTAAACACAGATTTTTGGGTTTAGGCTTTCATAAAGGTTTCTCAAAAGGAGGTAGGCATTTCCACCCTCCATCCCAAGGCCTGAATATTTTCTGTATTCACCTTAATAATTTAGCATTGCCAGCGTAAATAATTCATGAAAAATTTAAGGGCAATAGTCCCACTACAGATAATAGGAAACCATAAGACAGTCATTAACTACTTTGGTAAGATTGGAAAACTACCAGACAACTTAAAGAAAATAAATAAATCATTTTTTTAAAAAAAATGCTTACTTTTGTATCTGATTATTTATTTCTTCCTTTAACTTTGTGCATATTTATTTATTTAGTATATTTAGGCTGAAATACTTAAATACAATATAATTGTATTATGCAACAAGACATAATTAGAATAATTAATATTCTAATTAATGCATAAGATAATAAAATAGTAAGAATGAATTATGAATGGCTTGGATGACAAGCAGCAAACTTGCGTTCGAGGACTGGGTGCTGCAGTGGGGCGGGTTCAGCTCACGTCCTTCACTCCAGCTCCTGCCAGGGATATGAGAGGAGCCCCCATCTGGGTGTCCCCTAGGCAACAGTGATGTCACCAGCTAATTCTTTCAACCCAGAAGTACCTTGGTGCCTCTGACATGAATGCGATGTGATGCAATGCAATATTAAAGAGACCAAGAGAAGAAAATATCTGGAACTAAATTGATAGGATATATCCTATCATGGTTAAATGTTATAGAGGTAGGAGATTGGGCAAAATAATTTATGGGTTTCACACTTGCAAGAAAGAGAAAATATCCACATAGAGGCAAATATGAACCATTTGACAACATTAAAAATTGCTCAATTTTGAACACAAGAATGTGAGATACGTGTAGCTATTTTAAAAGTCTTAAAAAAATGGGCATTCCATATTCTACTTATGTATTGTGAACACCTGGACTGTTGTGACCTTGTGAATTCAGATGGTGCCAAAGTGAGTTGAAAGCCTTAAATCAAGATCCTGTCAGAAAGTGATAATTGATAACTGACCGATAAGGCAAAATGAAATTTAGTTGGCCTTTGTAATGGTTCAGACAAATTCTGGGAATAGAAATGTCAATCATATACCCTTTTCCCAAGGTTAAATTGGAACTTGAAGTTGATTCCATAGACTGGCTCCCTTATTTCTTCCTTGTTTCTTTTTGTATGAAAGAAGGCAAATAAAGCTTTGTTAACAGAAAATAACTTTTTTTTTAAAGTGACCATATACATGAGGGGTTACTTTGGTTGCTTTTGTGTGTTTGTATGTATGGGGGAAGCATAATGTAGATTGAGAGATAAAGAATAACTTGAGAAAGAGAATGAACAAAACCATTTTTTTTTTGTTTCATAACTTTTGTTTTAGGAACCTGAAACATTGTAAGTCAATCTAATTTTTGAATAATGAAAGAAAACAAGGAAATGGATTATCAAACCAAGTGGCCCATAGTTCTCACTCAAGGCACAAATGATAGGATCACATTATATGAATACCTAGCTCATTTAAGAAGTCTATAATAAAATATGGAAATAAAGATAAAAAGAAGAGAATAAGTTGGATAGACTCAATTACAACATTGTTGAGTGCATTATTGGAAGATCTAAAGAACCAGGGTAGTGTGGATTCTCATGGAGAAATTATCTTATTAAGAGTCAGCATTACCGTGATGGCACATAATTACCTAGTCACTAAGGGTTTTTTTTTTGCAGCCACATTTTATTATTTTTAGAGCTGTGATAGCACAGTGGTTAGAATGCTGTATTGCAGACTAACTCTGCCCAATGCCAGGAGTTTGATCCTGACTAGCTCAAGATTGATTCAGCCTTCCATCCTTCCATAAAATGAGGACCCAGATTGTTGGAGGCAACATGCTGATGTTGTAAACTGCTCAGAGAGAGCTGTAAAGCACTATGGAGTGGTATATAAGTCTAAGTGCTATTGTTTTTTTCCCATTTCTTCCCAGTTCCACTAGAATTGTGTTTTTAATATTTTATATTTAGGCCAGTGGTGGGATTCAAATATGTGAACAACCAGTTCTCTGTGTGGATGCCGCTTCTGGAAGTCCATTCTGGGCCTGGGCAACAAAAAATTAGCTACCGGTTCTGCCAAAGTGGTGCGAACTGGCTGAATCCCACCACTGATTTAGGCACACCAATCTTATAAAACAATTAACTTTTATGTAATATTGTTTTGGGGAATAAGGATTGTTTTTCAAAAGGTAGGTTTAGAATTGTTTCCTAATTTTATGCATATATAAGAATTTTCAGTAAGCGAAGCAGTATATCAAATGGTAAAAATGCTGAAATCTCCACATATTTTTATATTACATATTGTTTACAAATAGACAGTAAGTATGAAATATTTACATCTGAGATCCTGTCGGTATTTTTTCATATTAAACATATTCTCATCCTTCATACAATATAAAACTGTGGTTTCTTTTTATATTTCCATGTTTAAGTTCAAGTTTAAGTCTAATATGAATTAAAATAGCTATATTGCAAGAAATCTTCAAGTTAAAACACCTGCAATTGTAATCCAGGGTGACTGAATCAATATTAAGGAATTAAACTATTCAGTAGGTTTTCCATCAATATGCCATTTAAAATTAAATACTTGTATAGCTGCTATGTGCAATCTTTGCAGTTCTGTGTTTCAATTGACAGTTTATTATTTGACAGCTTATTATTTGACACTGGTACAAATTTTCCATTTATATCTGTATGTAAAAATTGTAATGGAAATCAAAATATATAATTACTTGCTAATATATAAGTACCTTTCCTCTAAATTTCTACTGAAAACTCAAAAACATCGAGAATGTAATGATTTTATAAATCATTTAATTCACATAACGCTTGGTGAAATCACTTTCAGTGCATAGATATTCAATCATCTAAACCTTACCGTATGCCTCTCAAAATCTGTAGCATGTGATATTAAGCATCCAACTGATTGCACAGTTCTCTCACTGTATAAATTACATCTAATAGACATAAATATTTTATTGTTTATGAGAAATTCAGAATGTATCCAGGAGCCAGGAAACATTTTATCTATGCTAAAAAGAATTAAAATACATTCATTAAGGTATGCTTCATGTATTGTACAACATAGATGAAAGTAAGGTTTTACACTTAGGCAAGAAAAACCAACTGTACAGGTACAGACTAGGTAAAACTTGGCTTAATGCCAGAAACTGTAAGAAGGATCTTGAAGTCGTAGTGTACAATTATTTAAATATGAGCCAACAATGTATGGCAGCAGCCAAAAAAAGCCAATGCAATCCTAGGCTGCATTAATAGAGAGAAAGAATCAAGATCATGTGCAGTCTAGTCTAATGAAAAGAAGGACTAGGGGAGACATGATAGCACTGTTCCAATATTTGAGGGCTCCTATAAAGACGAGGGGGTCAAACTGTTTTCCAAAGCACCAAAAGGCAAGACAAGAAACAATGGATGGAAACTATCCAAGGAGAGAAGCAACCTAGAACTAAGGAGAAAATTCCTAATGGTTAGAGCAATCAACCAATGGAATAGCTTGCCTTCAGAAGTTTTGGGTGCTCCAACACTGAGGCTTTCAAAAAGACACTGGACAACCATTTATTTGAAATGGCATAGGGTCTCCTGCTTGAACAGGGGTTTGGACTAGAAGACTTTCAAGGTCCCTTCCAACTCTATTATTCTATGTTCTACCACCAGAACAATTGACAATTCCATGTCTTGTTCAAGCTATTTATTATTACAATTATTTTGAAGGACAAAAGTGATTGCAAATTTATATACTACTATAATAAAGGTAGTTATTAACAAATAATACTATAAAATATTACCTTTGAAATATGTCTCTGTACATTGTACCACAAAAAAAACATTTAAAATGTATGGGATCTATATTACATTAAATATGGCATCTTCATTACTTTTGTTTCATTGTTCAAGACTTTTTGTTTTAGTTATGGAAGAGATTTTCTTTCTTTTATTAGACTTCAATTGAAGGAAAAATAAAATAAAAAGAAATATTTACTTTTACATTTGAATTCAAGGATGTGTGCCCATATTTGGGACATTGCTTAATTTTCTTTCTTTTTTTCAAATAATATACCATGACGTCTGAAGCAACTGACAGACCTTATGCCCTTCAGTGACAATATTTTACAGTCTTGGTTGAGAGAATTAATGCCTGATTTGACTATTCAGGAAACAAATATGTTAACAAAAAGAAAATACAAGAAAATGAATTAGAGGTATTGTGGAAAAATAAAATAAGCAAGCCGTGGAAATGAATACTCCTGGAATAAGTGCCCATGAAAGTTATAATAAATCAGGAAAAAATAATTTTTGTTCAACCTTTGAATATGCATGTCTTTATTCATTTTTATGTGCATTTTGTTGGAAATGTTGAAGAGATACTGTTCAAAAGTAGCACTCTTCATGTTGCTTTAGCAAATTTTAATCTCTTACAAATCTTTCGATTTGTATCTTTTACAACTTAGCATAAATTCAAGTTGATATTTAATAAATATTGCTCCATTAAAAAAATCTCAGTACAAGGAAATGCATGTTACAAACATCATTTTTATTGATATATCTGTATGGAATGTTTAGGTGCTAAGCTTTCCAATAATATGATATACACATGCACATAAATATTCATTCCAAATTATGCCTTATTTTATAGATACAGTAGAATATAAATATTCTATCTATTTAAGAATTTTGTTTTGCCAATCTCAAAAATCAATTCATATGAAAGGTTGTGTATAATCTAGTCTAACTTACATTTCTCTTGTTACATCTGTTTTGATCATGGAGAATATTGCAATTATAAGTCAAAGCAAATTATATTTTTATTTTCATTTTAGCTGGAGAAAATACAAATCCAAAACATTTACTTTGAAAGATTAGTCACATTCAAATGTCACATACATTTTTAAAATAGTTATTCTATGAATAATTCTTGAAAAAGAATCACTAATCAGTTGTTAATGAGCTTTTAGGATGTTTCTTGATACTGCTTTGCATTATTTTGAATTATATCATTCATAATCTATAATAAATGATATGGTCTCAGAGATTACATTGAATGTTTATCATTATCTGTCTACATATATGAACATGGACACAGTCTTTTTAAGAAGGTAAGGTGTTTTTTTTAATACAGGACAATAAATAGTGCTTGATTGGTTTTCAGTGTTTTGAAATATAAGATTGCTTGGACTTCAGAAAAGAATAAAAGTATTACTGTCTTCATTTATCATTTTCTACAATAATTACAAAATATTGTTTGAATCTCCTTCATGGATTACTGCCTTGTCGTGGCGAAGGGGCTTGTGTAACTCAATGAAACTATGAGCTATGCCGTGCAGGGCCACCCAAGATGGACAGGTCATAGCAGAGAGTTCTGACAAAATGTGATCCACTGGAGAAGGAAATGGCAACCCACTCCAGTATCTTTGCCATGAAAACCCCATGGACAGTACTAAAAGGCAAAAAGATATGACGCTGGAAGATGAGCCCCTCAGGTCGGAAGGTGTCCAATATGCTACTGGGGGAGAGCAGAGGGCTAGTACTAGTAGCGCCAGAAAGAGTGAAGCGACTGGGCCAAAGCCGAAAGGACGCTCAGCTGTGGATGCATCTGGTGGTGAAAGGAAAGTCATGCTGTAAACATTTTTTCTCCATAAGAACCTGGAATGTAAGATCCATGAATCAAGGCAAGCTGGACGTGGTCAAACAAGAGATGACAAGACTGAACATCGACATCTTAGGAATCAGCGAACTAAAATGGACAGGAATGGGTGAATTTAATTCAGAGGACCATCAGGTACACTACTACGGGCAAGAATCCCTCAGAAGAAATGGAGTAGCCTTCATAGTCAATAAAAGAGTAGGAAAAGCAATACTGGGATACAATCCCCAAAATGACAGAATGAACACTAGGCCACTCAGGTATGAACTAAATCATATCCCTGATGAATATACAGTAGATTTAAGGAACTAGATCTGATAGACAGAGTGCCTGAAGAACTATGGATGGAGGTTCGCAACATTGTACAAGAGGTAGCAACTAAAACCATCTCAAAGAAAAAGAAATGCAAGAAAGCAAAATGGCTGTCTGAGGAAGCTTTGCAAATAGCTGAGGAAAGAAGGGAAGCGAAAGGCAAAGGAGAAAGAGAAAGATACACCCAATTGAATGCAGAATTCCAGAGAATAGCTAGAAGAGATAAGAATGCCCTCTTAAATGAACAGTGCAAAGAAATAGAAGAGAACAATAGAATAGGGAGAACCAGAGATCTCTTCAAGAAAATTGGAGATATGAAGGGAACGTTTCATGCAAAGATGGGCATGATAAAGGACCAAAATGGCAGGGACCTAACACAGGTAGAAGAGATTAAGAAGAGGTGGCAAAATTACACAGAAGAACTATACACGACTTCGCAACTAACAACAAATTGTTTGAATGGTATACATATAAGACTGATTTAATGGAATCTGTTTGAACCATGCTATGTTTATGTTTTATACCTCAAGCAACCCATTTTATTTTTTTCCTATTTAATATAAATAAAAAACCTTTATAAAACCATTGCTTTAGCATAAATAGAAATTTAAGAGTTGCATAGACAATTACTTGGTTCATGAATGAGATCTAAGCAAGAGATTTAGATAATAGAACACTGGCATCTTTTGGAGAACAAATTTTATGAAAATGAAACTATAAATGTGTGAAAAGAATTAACCTGGCTTTTGACAACATGGTAAGAATGTAATTGAGAGATAACACTGAAGAATCTACGGTATTTCTGTGTTCATCATGTTATAATATAACCATACAAAGTAGAACTTGTAATAACAGTGCTTCAATTTTTAATTTTAAACTAATAAATGTTCTTTTATTCATAATTCATATCAGTCAGTCTTGTAAAACCATTAAGGTTCATTAAAGGAAAGGTTACTTTTAAAACAGGAAAAGGAGAAAAAAGTATACCACATTTTTTTCCTTTCCTCCAACTGAAACATTACACTATAATACATAGAATTTTTTGGGGGGAACTACACAACAATCTCAACTGTATGACAATCTCCATCGCAACAATCTGAGCAGTTATGTTATAGTAGTGATATTTTAATACCATGGTGGAGAATTTCTGGAGACTAAATGAAAAAAGAAAAGAAATTCTGGATGGAAAGATGGAAAAGAATTACTTTTGTTTTCTTCAGTAAATTGATCCACTGTGTGGTGACTGTAAAATAATATAAATTGTTATTGATCAATAAAACCTGAGGAACCATATCATCCCAGTGGGACTGACTCATACCACTCGCACTGGCAGAAGAGGCATGCTGCAGATCCCATTGGTCAAGGAAATCCAGCTGGTGGAGTCCATGGATTATATCCTCTGAAACATTGTGCTCCTTCAGGTGAGATCTGCCCCCACCCTTATGAAAGGGCCTTATGAAAGGGCCTTAAAACCTACCAATTAGACTTGGGCCTCAATGGAGGCATTCCATAATTCAGGTGATTAGTGGACTAAAAAGACCTGCCTCCACACTATTATATACTGGTTCCTTATCTAATTTTGGTGAACTTTAATATTAATCTTTTAATATGTTTTAATTTTTATATAGTTGTTTTTATCTTGTATACTTCCCATAGTTTTTTGACAGTGAGTGGCAGCATATAAGTTGAATAAATAAATCTGAAATACAACTTCTGTTCATAAAATTATCACGTTGTACTCAGTTTTTCCTGTCCAATTTCAAAAACAGCATTGTAACATTACAAATTGGCAATGAACAAGATTTAGGGTATTATAAAAAAGAGAAATAGTTCTTTACATCACACATAGTGCAGTGAGCTTTAAAGCGGAATTTGACAAACTAAATATGAGTGCAGAGCTTATACTAAACTGCTTCAGAATGGTTTAAACTCAGGGTTTCAAACTACGAGTCATGTCTTTCTGAGACTAATGAGGAATTGGGAAGAGGTACAATTTCTTTCAAAAAAGTTGATGAGGTTTTAGGTTTACACAGGTAAAGTGGTGAAGAAAAGCTAGAGTAAGTTTCGAGATATGGTTACATCTATGTCCAATTACATCAGTTATACTTTGAATTAGCTTTATTAATAAAAGGGAACACCAGAATTCATGTCTTCTATACAATCATATGGTATTGTAAAGTTTGAAATACCCTGGCTTAGTTTAAGCATTTAAATGAACCATTACAAAACAGCAAGTTCCAGCTGTTGGGATGTTGTGCAGGCTCTGAGGTGTTGCTTGATAAAAAAAATACAGGAAACCAGAAGTTGCCTTAAAGCTTTACGTTTTTATTCAGCTGAACAAAAGAGAGAAGCCCCGAATGACAGAAAATCCCTATATTTATACTTTTTGATTACATAAGCAATCCACCCAGCAAAGCTGACACACATAAGATAAAGACTTCACCCAGAAAGGCTGGCACACCATAGATAAGAAGGGAGAAAATAGAAATAGCTAAAAATGTTCCTTTTGGGTGTTTCCCTAAAGACACTGTATGTTCTCGGGTGGGTTGGGACATTGCTGTCCTTTCATGACCCTGCATCCATGACTCTGCAACTGCCCAAAGACAGTGGGGTCATCTGCACATATTCACAATTAATACTTTCCCCTAATTCCGGGTCAACAGGGTCCTGCAAAATAACTTTTTATTTCAATATGATAGCAGCTATATATTTTTTTCCAAATAATTTGTAAAAATCAAAAACCTGGGCTATCTGCACTATATAGATTGCAACAAAGTCTCACCTAGTCAACTCCATTTATTTGTCATCTGCCATATACGGTAGTACATGAAAATTGTTTACAGCCAGCTGAGAAAAAAGATATATAAACTAACCCATAAGAAGAAGATGTTGGATTTACAGACAACTGACAAATGAGCTTGGAATGAAAATGTATATGAGAATAGCCTAGAGTGTGCTATTATACATGACATGAATATATGACATCTACCCCCAGCTGATGCTACAAGCAAATGAGCTACACTGGATATGCTGGAGTAATTTCTCATGCTTGTGGTTTTGCTCTCCATTTTTCTTTCTGAAACAATGCATAATAAAATATATTTCTTACAGCCTGATCTTGAATCTTGCTGCACTGACAAAGAAGCAGCAGCTCACAGCAAACATCTGTTTTCTGGTTGTCAGTTCAAAGACATATGGAACCTTTTTTCCAAGAAATAAGAAAGATTGTTAAATCAGGATTTGGTTGTTTTGTTTCTGAATTGCCCAAATGATTGCTTTGTAGCCTTTGTTTAAAAAAATATCAAGTTATAGAAATAAAAAAGATTTGCAGAGAGTATGGCCAATCTAGATAATATTCTGAGGCCTGATTAACTTAACATTTGATATGCTTATGAATGCTTATGAAGGAAAAAAAATGTAGGCCATGTCCCAAGATGACGTGAGCAATTTGGTCCAGGTACAATTAATTTTTTTACAACAAGAATTGATCAGGTATCTGCACAATAGGTGTGCCCAGTGTAGCACAATAAAGAATAATACTCTGTAATTGAAGAAGATATATGCAAAAATGCACGGAATTCAAGTTCCAGCTGAATGGCTAAATATTTATAGTACTAGAACAAGAGCATGTTAAATGACCACAGATAAATAATGTGACATTGTACATCTTAATTATCAATATTATTTGAGAAATAAAAATTATTAAAGCAGAATACTGTATTTAGTATTTAACATCTTAAAAATATAATTGGATTGGGAATTCTGGTGTAACTATACAATAATAATTTAAATGCAGCCAGCTCCACTTGTTACATCAAATACATGAAGCAGCTATTTCTAAATTCACAGAAATCCTGAAGGTATGGTATACTTTTTCCTATAATAATTTATTTCCTTATTTTGATATACAGCGAGCTTGAATAAATAGGGTTTTATGCCTTGAAAACAAAACTAAATTAAACATTAATGCAATAATCCATCAATTACAGTGACTCAGTTAATGGCTCTAAATAGCTTTATATGAACATTCAAGATGGATTAATAATATAATGAATGCCATATATGCACAATTAAAGAAGGAAATAAAGTATTGCCTTAGTTAAGCCCTCATTTTCATTTATGGTAAATGAATATTCATTGCCATTTCATTTCATGTGGTGCCTACACTGAGAAAAGCAAACATTTACAAGCCTTTACAACTGAAGCAAAATTAAGGGAACGGACATTTTTTACTGTTTTCAGAGTTTAGAAGTGATATTTTCTTTTTAAATTGCATTCATATTTTGATATTATATAGTTACCTACAATACTTAAAACTCAGCCCATCTTATATTATCTTTGAAACATGTGAACATTTGAGAACCAATTACAACACAAATAATTGGGTGCACTATCTTCCCAGCTGTGACTGCTGCCACTAGGCAAGTATAGTGCTGATATGAAGATTCATGACATGTACTGTATGTGGCAAAGATAATTTTTAGTATTGTACCCAAAGCCCTGTTATGTTATCCCTAATGCTTAGTCTGGTAGTCTCTGTGATTGCCAACATTAAAATCAGATTTAAGACTATGTGTTTCAATTAATGTTGCAGATGATATGTTTAAATGTTACAACAATATTAAAATTATTTGTCCTGGCATTTTATATTTAAGTTGATATTTCTATGAAACACTTGACAAAACACAAGGAATGATATATAAAAAGTAAAACCAATTATGTATTCCTTTGAAATGTCTAAATATTGAAAATTGTAAGACTGCCATTCAGTTGGAAAGCAGTTCTGAATCCAGATTCCAGATGGAAGGAAAATTGTCATCAGGTAGGTTTCATCATATTTGTAGGTCCCTATGTAGATAAGTCTTTGGATTACTGTTGACACATTTTAGATTCTCATAACACAATATATTGGTTTGTTACTATTTATTAAATCTAAATACTATCCTTCATTAAGGAAAAAGGTTTACTATAAAAATTGCATTCAGAAATATAAAAATCAAAAGACAAAATATATGAGAATATAAAAAACTAGGTGAAGACAGAAATTTTGAGCAGTTCACACAGTTGTTCTAGTGATTAAGGACCAAGTTAGACAGCAGGAGATTGAGTTCAAATTCCGCCTTAATTATGAAAGCTAGCTGGGTGACTTTGGCCAGTCATTCTCTTTCAGCCCAATCCACCTCATAAGGTTGTTGTTGTGTGGAAAGCGTGTTGGATATTTTCACTGCCAGGTTATTTGTAAAAATAATAAAGGCAGGATATAAATAAATAAAAATAAAATAAAAATATTAATAGTTCTAACAACACCATTCCATAAATTATTGTGTTTTAATATAGCATAACAAGTGGGCTCTTCCAGATTACTGAAATTTCCAAACCAATAAATTCTAAAAGGGTTAGGGTTAGGAAATACAAGCAGATGCTTGACACTATAGAAGTAAGGAATTAATTTATAACTAGATGTAAAAAGAAAAAAAACATTTTTTTCACTTTGCTATGCTATGTGATTCGACTTATTCAATTGAACAATGTGTGTTTTTTATCCATAAACAGAATACAGGAATTTGGTTAGCTCTTTTTGGTGGGTTTGTATTTAAATTGTAGCTTAAACCAGCAGAATTTCTGGCCATTTATAGTTGTATGTTGGAATAGCTCTTTGTTAATCTCCAAAATTGGGTTCTAGTCCATATGAACGCATGCTTTTTATAAACTGTATGTATATAGACTTGTCTTATGTCATGCAAGGTTTTTTTTTATATATATATTTAAAATGTATATAACAAAGCATAGAATAAGATTCAAATATATTCTATTTATTCATATTATCATGCGATCAATTTAAACAGTTGTTGGAACCTAAGGGTTTCAACTCAGTTTTCTGAAATTTATTACTCTGAATCTGGCTTGGAGATTGAACACAAATCCAGGCACTCAATTCTTTCCAGCAATTCAGCAACAATATTAAAAGAAAACATAATCAGATTCACTAGATTTCTATGTAATATCTGTCTGTCACATTTGATTACAGAAAAGACAGAGAAATCATCTGCAACAATATCAGGACGTAGTATCCTCACTCATGCCTATCCTCTGTCTTTTCTATTTACTGTAGCTTCTGGACAAGTCTGAGAGCAGATTATCATAATCCTATCTTTAGGTTATCAGTATATAACAGTGATGGCGAACCTTTTAGAGACTGAGTGCCCAAACTGCATCCCAAAACCCACTTATGCATCGTTGAGTGCCGGGTGGGTGTGGCCCATTGGCTGGGTGTGGCCCATTGGGTGGGCGTAGCCCATTGGGTGGGCATGGCTGTGGTGGTAACAGCAGACTGGGTGGGACTAAAAAGTTCAATCAATCAATTCCAACTTTGCAAGATCTTTTTTTTTCCCGCGAGAAGTTGAAATTGACTGATTGAACTTTTTTTTTTTTTGCACATGGCGGCGGAGGCCTAAAGCGAAAAGTTTTTATAAAACCCAGCTGAAGGCCTAGGACTGGGGTGACGGTGCGCGTGCCCACAGAGAGGGCTCTGAGTGCCGCCTCTGGCACCCGTGCCATAGGTTCGCCACCACTGGTATATAACTTGCTACTGTTAATTACATATTAGCTTCAGCTGCTAGTAGGTGCTGCAGAAGTGATGTGGATTTCCAGAAGCCCCAGACTTTAGGGATACAGCAGGTAACACCCTAAGACAGGGGTGCCTGGCTGAGGAATTCTGGGAGTTGAAGTCCACAATTCATAAAAGGGCCAAGTTTGAAGACCTCTGCCCTAAGATCTTGAATTCATAAATCTCTCACACACAGGGTTTTACCTGTTGCTTGCTTACTCTCATCTAATCTACCACTGCATTCAAGTACCAAATGACATCATATCTAACTTTTTCCTCACATGACAACAATTTATGTACAATTTTCAAATGGTCTTCAAATATATCTTGCTGTAAAAAAAATGTTCATGCTTACAGGCATTCAAGATGGGAGATATCCAGCACATTTATTCCATATGCTTCTCATAAAAAAACCCTTAATGATTTAAAATTAAATTTCTAGATATGAAAGTTTAACCCCATGTATCCAGCCTACTTTTTCTTTCTTTTTAAAAATAAAATAGTTAAGTAATAGTTAAGTAAGTTTGGTCTTTGTTGCAAACTCAACAAGTTGTATGCTACTGAAAGAGAATTTCAATTATATTTTATAGGCAATGATACTGAGGAAGAAAAAAACTGTATAACAACCTATGGCCTTTCTGCCTGAAATTTGGGGAATGGTATACAGGATAACATAAATGACTGATATTACAGAATTACACAATTACAGAAAAACAGCCTTTATTTTTTACATAATGTGAATATAAAATTTAATTATAATAGCTTTTAATAAATCAGATTAATTTTGCCTTATCTATTTCCATTTAAGAAAGTATATGTAAATTGCAGTGTATGAATTATAGACACCTTTTTAAATTTGATTTATACAAAAAATATTGGGTCCCTTTCAAATGTTTTCCAGTAGCCTAGCTTTATTTCAATAAGACAATTATTATAGTACTTCCTAAGCCAGATTGAAAATAAAAGTAGTATCTGTCCCAACAATTAAACCATTTCTTTGATTAGTGTGAATTCTAAGATATTAATAGCTACCTTGGCCCAACAATTCATTCTTATTTTGTGGTATGCTCAGTTCAGTCTGAATGTAAATTGAGTGTTGCTATTCCGATGATAGATTTTAATTGAAATATTTTTTTATCTCAGAGCATAGCAGCTATTAATCTTTTGAACACTGAGACAACATTTCTGGAAGTTTCTGAAGTAGATGCTGATTTCTTATAATTTTTGCAAGGGTGTTATACAGTGGTTTTATTTATTTATTTATTTATTTATTTGTTTGTTTGTTTGTTTGTTTGTTTGTTTGTTTGCCACCCATTTCATTATCAAGTGACTCTGGGTGGCTTACAGCATGATAAAACAACAATATCAAACAATTAACATGTTAAAGCATTAAAAATATCAAGCAATAAAATTTAAAACATTAAAATATCAGTTACCAAAAAAATCACACCCCTGAATAAAAAGGAATCAATATGTAAACACAGTTGACAGGTGGGGTCTTCTCCTAATCAACTAACTACCTCCAGGATGGGATGTCTCATTGGGCCCCAAGTCAGTTAGTATAGCCAACTTTTTGGAAGGCCAAGAGAGTAGGAGAAAAGCTCACCTCAAGGGTCACAATGTTCCAAAGACTGAGAACTATGGCAGAGATTGCATCACCAGAATTCCTTGACTGACGGAATCCCTAGCATGCCTTTCTGCTGGACCAATGGGAGTGGGCCAATCCCATTAGGGTGAGATAGTTCCTCAGGTAGCCTAGACCCATGCAATAAAGGGATTTAAGGCCATAACCAATGGATTGGTCCTGCAAGCAAACCAGCAACTATTGCAGTTCATGCAACAGTGGTGTTATATGGGCCACCTTGGGGGCCCCTAGAATTATTGGTGCTGCTGCCTCCGATGCCAGTTGTAGCTCCCAAATATTGTTCCAGGGAAGCCCATATAGAGTGCATTACGGTAATCCAAAGGAGAGATGACCAGAGCCTATAAAAGGTGCAACTGGCACACAACACTAAGTTGTGCAAAGCCTCTCCTAAACATGACTGCCACACACTCTTTCAGCACAGGTCATGAGTCTAGGAAAATCCCCACTCTGTTTGGGGTGGTGCAAGCCCATCTACAACTAACAATGTTAAACTCCTGGATCCTGAGGCTCCATGTATCCATAGTCACTTGGTTTTAACATGATTCAGTTGAAGCCTGTTGTTGCCCATCCAGACCTCCACAGCCTCCATGTAAACTCATCTGGGGGACAAGTGGGGAAGGACACCTCTGAGCACTTTAGCTCTCAAGGCTAGCAGAGGTACCTATATCTATGCAAGGTATATATCTTATTAGGTCACGTGTAATTAACAAGTTTAAACTGAGCATATAAACCATAATATAAAAACCAAAGTGGTAAGTGAAGAACACATTTTAAAATTGGGAATTTTACTATAAAAATCTAGTGACATAAAGTTAAGCCATAGGACTAAATCTTAGTCAAACAATGCATTTTTTCTGATTACTTAATTAACCAATGAAACATGACAGTGTGTGAAATATGTTATACCTAGTGCATTAGGCAGAAAGGCAGAGGCCAAGTATTGTCAAAGAAGGCAGGCTAGATTAATAATAATAATCCACTGTGCATTACTGAGCTGCATTAAAATTAAGAAATGATACTATTAAAAATATTTATCCAGTAAATTATTCTAAAGCTTTGAACTGTGACTATAATCAGTACTTTTCTCAGCTTCAAAGCAGTACATTAATCAGTCCAGCACAGGAATATTTTATTAAGATCTATCCACTAAGATCAATCCTTTTTCCATGTACAAAAAATCTCTTCCTCAGAATACATACAAATATTACACATTTTTCATTATTTTTTGTGTTTGTTCAATTGGCATCCTGCTGTTTGCATTAATTTTGAATATAGTATATTATATAGTATATTCATGAAAAAAGATATAGAATTGTAACAACAAACTAGTACAATAAAATAGCATATGAAGCTAGCAACTAGGTACAACTATAAATTGTGTATGAATTTATACCATTCTTTAATGATTTATTTAAAATATTTGTATGGCTGCCCATATCATATAAAATAACTCTGGGCAACTAACAACAATTAAACATATAATAAAACATAGCTCCTACCCCTACTTTCAAAGCTTCCAAGTGCCATAACAATCCCATCATAGAACCACAAATACCCAGCTCAGGTCTCTTCCTGACCCAGCATCTGAGAAAAAAGCCAGTAAATAGGGTACCTTAGGATCAATGTTTGAAAGGGAAATCCAGAAAATAACTTTTTTTCTGGTAGGTGAGACCTGCCTTATATCACTGAATAATTTTGCAAATGGGGGAATAAGCTTCTGAATAATCATGTCCCGTTTAGGATCTTAAATGTCCAAACTAGTGGAATGAATTGATCCTTGAAAGAAACAGACATTCAGCAAACGTATTTTGATTAAAAAAACAACAACATAAAATAGATTATCTTTTGTAGCAAATGCACATACATTATATTGTGGCAATGTACTCTGGATATTATTAATGTTTGAATGTTTTGTATCAAATCATTTTTCTTCAAGGTAAGGTACAGCTGGAACATCTACTTCCCATATAAATTTGTTTCAGTAAGAAAAAGTTACATACAGTATCCCTTAGTTGATTTATCACTTATCAATAGCAAATTATATTCAGGTTATTACATATCTTCAAGTCCTTAAGAATTTTAAGGATCTGCTTAGAATACACCAGGATGGGTAACCTTTCTCAATGACTTCATGAAGACACTAAAATATACATGAGGTAGTTTAGTCTAATTTGTACTGTTCATTTTTCCTTTATTAATAAATTTTACTCTTGCACAGTAGAATTTATAACACCATATAGATTGGTTTGGTATTGCTTTTGGACAGAAATGTGAAATAAAATACATTTTACCAAACATTCATTTCCCATTAAAATTCTACGGCAAAAAACAAGAACAGATTTATCAAGTCTATATGCCTATAGTACTTACACTAGTCATAAAAAAGGAAGAAGTGGAATGATTAGGTACCAGTATGATATCAGAAAAATAGTCAGTTCCAGAAAATGAAAATGTTATTTATGAGAGCTGTGAGTCCTAGAAATTGTATTCATTATTCTCACAGTCCACCAGATTTATGTAGAGAGAACAGAATTAACATCTATAAAATAGTGAGAATATGTAGTTTTTCAATGTAAACTGCCCCTTCAAATACTGTAAACAATATAGTAAAATGTATAAATTCATATTTACAGTATTATATTTTAACATTGCTTACTGTTTTATCAAATTTAATTATATTTCATTCAAATCTTCCTTCCTTCCTTCCTTCCTTCCTTCCTTCCTTCCTTCCTTCCTTCCCCCCCTCCTTCCCTCCCTCCCTCCCTCCCTCCTTCCCTCCTCCCACCCTTTATGTGTATGTATGGCCAGAAGATTTAAAGAGGTCAATCTACATTTCAATAATAAAAAAAAAGAAATGTATCACTATGTGCAAATTGTTATACAAAGCCTTAAAT